>VXBU01000724.1:511052-679708 GCA_013400315.1 Bombycilla garrulus | reverse complement strand
GAGGCGTTCGTGGCTCGCTCAGGGTACAGGTTAGGCTTTGGGGGGGCTCATGGGTTTTTTTGACTGGTGGGGATTGACCTCATTAAACATGGCGGGCGAGGCTGCGCTGAGGGCAGAGCGTGCCCTCACTCAAGATGGCGCCCGCAGGGCGCGGCGCTGGAACGGGCGGGATCGCGCCCCGAGTAAAGATGGCCGCGCCCACTGCCAGGCACCGGCCCCGCGCTTGCCCGCACTTAAGATGTCGGGTGTGAGGGCCCGCGGCCCTGGGGCGGTGTGGGGATGGCGGGGCACCTGTGAGGAGCCCTGAGGCGGCTCTCGCAACGGGGCTGGGGCCGCTCCGGGTGCTGGCACCGGGCAGGACTCGCCCTGAACCGAGCGGCGGGGCCGGATGAAGGAGGAACGTGAGGTGAACCCTCCCGCTCTTCCAAACAGCCACGCTATAGCATCGGCCCACCCGGTGAAATCGCATGTCTAGATGTCCCCGCTGGTGTCTGGATTTTGCTGAGTACTTGAAAAATGTGTAGAAAAAGCCCAGCAGAAGTTAAAGGCGTGATCTGCCAAACCTGGTTAACCCCGACTGGAGCATCATCCAGGTGGGCCTGGTGTGCTAACACTGTGTCCAGCACACCTGAAGAGTCGGATTAAAGAAATAATTTAAAATTCNCTGCCGCGCCGCCCCGGCTTCCTGCGCCGCAGGTGAGCCGGGATCGCCCCTCGCTTCCCGCTTCCGCCCAGGTGAGCGCCGGCGGCCATCCCGCCGCTCCCGGCATCCCGCCGCTCCCCGCAGCCGGCATCNGGATTAAAGAAATAATTTAAAATTCTTACCCTACTTTCACATAAAACTGCATTGTTAAAAATGCTCTTTATTTCAATTTTTAAATGAATACTGAATTCCTGGAGCAGGCAAGCTCTTCATCAGCATTTGCTCTTCACAAGGTATTTTGTGGTGATTAGAAACCTTTCCCTATTCTCACCACCGTGACACTTATTTATTGGTTTTCTGTTGTGGTTACTTCAGATTTCTCTAGTGTTTGAAGGCATCAGTTTTCCACTTATGAACTTCTAAGGGATCCTGGATTGTTTACAGGCGATGGAAAGGTCCTTTGGATTAAACACACCCAGGAAAGGCAACACCGTTGTCCCAAGTTTACATCTGCTCAAGAAGCGTTTCCTGAAAAACAAGTAGGGACCTGAAAACTGGAAAACTGAACCTAAAAAGCTGGAAAAGCAACGCTGAAATAGCACTGAGGAGAACATCATAGCTACCCATCCCTTCTGGAAGTCTTTTGTGTTTTCTGGGCATTATTTTGGTGTGTGGTGACTTGTCTGGAGTCTGTCACTACCAAAGAAGGGTTTGTCCCAGTCCCAGATACTCCAAGACTCTGTGGAAACGCGGATTTAAAACGTGTGGATGGCTGACAAAGAGCTCAGCCAGCGATGTGAAATATTGCCATCTAACAGCTTTTTGGGAGATTTTGCATAAACTGAATTGGCAGCCCGGAGTTCAGCAGGCAAAGTATGCAAATGAAAATTGATACTCCTCTCAGCAACTGGAAGCGAAAGGGCAGGGCCGGAGCGCGCTCCGGGATGAACTCAGCCCTCGGAGATGGAGACGGAGGTGCACTGATGGGAAAAGTGCCCGGCTCCTCTGTCTGCAGCGCGTCCCTCGCATGGATAAATACACCACTCGCTGTTCATCACTGTCAGGAAAATTGTCACTTCTCACGAGCGCCACATTAATTAAAACTGAGAGTAAGGGCTGGGGAGCTGAGCGTTCTGAACCCTCTGGAAGGGGGATGGAGTGGTGTGTTCTTAGCGTGGCGTGCGCTCTGGTGCGACTGCTGCCGCTCAGTGAGACGGAACGGGTGCCACAACGAGGGGAAATCAATCTGAACTCATGAGAAATTGATTTCCAAACCTCTTGTAGCCCTTACCCTGTGCCATGTAAGGTCAACAGACGAGCTCGTGAAACTGCAGCAGAATAAAAATTGTATTTATTGACTTTAGTTTGACTATTTTATGTGTGAATGTATATAATTTTAAAAAGTCAGAAAGCAGACTCATGTACAGGTTTCAGAAAGCACACACAGTTCACGCCATCAATTTCAACTCAAATGGTGCCTGTTCACTATTTTGTGACTAGCAGGAGGAAAATTTTGGTTTTATTGCCATCCTGGACAATGTTCTGTGTCTTGGAAGCCACAGTGATGTGGTATGTTTTGGGGCACTGTGTGGGAAATCCTGCAATCCCTTTACTCCATCCAAGTTTTCCTATGTTTTTTGGCCATTCCCTTCTGTGAAGTGGTGGGGGCTGCGCTGCCAAGGCTGAGCAGACCATATTATTATAAAAATCTTATTATACCTATATTGTTATACACACTTAATTTGAGGATACACACCCCTGTGTCCAAAGGGAACAGAGCCCTCACACCAAGCCGGCTCTACGTGCCCTCCTGTAGGGAGTTCAAAACACAGAATCACGGAGTATCATTGAGTCTGGACACAAACAGGTGAAAAACAAGCTTTTCTACAATATTTCCGCACGCGCTTTGCCTTCACTGGGGAGGCTGGAGGCCACACGACAGATTCAAACTACGATCCACAAGCAGAATGTTCGGGTCAGGCTCACCTGGAAACTGACCGATAAGTTAATTTCGGCTCTGAAAGGCGAGCCCTGCACTTNGCGGCCATCCCGCCGCTCCCGGCATCCCGCCGCTCCCCGCAGCCGGCATCCCGCCCCCGGCACCGCCGCCCGCCCGCAGGTACCGCGTCCGCCCCGGGAACGGCACGGATCGGGTGGGGTGGGGTAGGAGGGGGCACGGCGTGGTGCGAGGGCTCCGCTGCAGGAGTGAATTCCCCTTCGGACACGGCGGTGTGGATCACCGGGTGAAATGTGTGCGTAAATGTCTAAAGGGGGTAAAACCCCAGTGTTTATCTGTAACAAGTATTCCTACCTGCCGAGAGGATGGAGCTGGGCTCTGCCTGCCGGTGCCAAGCGATAGTACAAGAGGTGATGGGTAGAAACTGATGCCCAGGAAGTTCCGCCTGGATGTGAGGATGAACTTCTTTCCTGTGTGGGTGACAGAGCACTGGAACTGATTGTCCAGAGAGGATGTGGAGTCTCCCTCGCTGGGGGCATTCCAGAACCATCTGGCCTCCATCCTCTACCTTGTTCTCAGGGATGGCCCCTCTTGAGCACGGAGGTTGGACCAGATGACCCAGCTGTGGTTCCTTCCAGCCTCACTCATCCTGGAATTCTCTGAGGTTTTCCAACCATCTCCTGCTTCCAGAGCCAGACCTGTGAGCAGCAGCTGGACCAGTCTAACCATTCCAGGATACCAGCCTGCACTCAGCCAGAGACCCCCATGTGAAAAGTCTGCTGGCACGAGGGACCTCGACAAGTCCCTGACACCCCAGTAAAGACAGGGCAGGGCTGTGTGACTCCCAGTGGCAGCCGAAGGCTCTCCATGGCACTGAAGTCATCCTGGTGCTGTGTTGTGCAAACAGTTTCCATTGCTCAGGGAGGCTGGCTCAGGCTGAGGAGAGAAGTAAAACACCTGTTGCAACACTTCCCTTCAAGTGCCTGTCAGTCCAGAGATTCTTAGCAGAGCAGGTTTTGACTTTGTTTATGGGCGGTTATTGGGAAAACAGTTCTTCCGCATTCCTTTTTAATTTCTGACCCTTGGAAGTTCAGCATGGTTCCAGGTCTAACAGCTCTGTTCCCCGTGAAGTGATTTGTTAGTTGTGTACACTGTCATCAAAGTACCCAGGATTTATTGAGAATGACAACATTTAGATATTGGAAATGAGTTTTCCATGAGAACAGGTTTCTGAGACCATGTTTTTGCTTTGTGGAGAGCAGCTTTGGCATGAGCTCTAACTTCTATTAGACAGCAGAGAACCCACACCGGTGCTTCCCTAGAGGCTGAAATCCACAGGAATTCAGGTTCTGCTTGCTAAATTTACCATGCCTGGAGATAGAAAGGCTTCTCCTGAGCTGCACCTAGGCTGACAATCACAGGTGCAGAGTGCTGGGTTTTCTTCACTTTTCCTCACCTGTAGTCACTAATTGTGTGTAAAACCCTGCCCATGCAGTATTTTTTTTTTTAACAATATTTTTACTGTGTGCCACTGCACCTTGGAGATGTGCTGTGTTCAGGTACTTACAGAAGTATTTAATTTTTTTCCTTCTTTCAAGTGCCTGGAGCAGCGTGTGCTTGACAGCATTTTTGTAAATCCTGCAGCACTGCCCAGAGCAGAGCTCATTTCAGAGGAAAGGTGTGTATGTGCTATGCCTGGTCTGACTAAATCTTTCTGTAGAGTAGAAGTAAAACAGAGCCTAACATGTAGGACAGCAAAATACGTGTTAGAATAGTGTTTTTTCACAGTATGGGGTTGCTTGATGGTGTGTAAACTATAAGGTTTTGAATATCTGAAGTTCAGCTGATAGCATCTTGGGACAATTCAGAATTAAAATCACACTAGAAATGCTGTTTTCCCTTGCTTTTGCTTTTATCAGCTTTTAAACTGAAATTTTCCCAGTCAGAGGTCTTTGTGATGAGGAGGATGATAAACACCTTCTTAGTCACTCATGATAACAGGGCCAGGAAAAATTCCAGCTGCATTAGAGCAGAAAGGTGACTTTGGATCGGGATGAGCCCTTTGGCTATTCCTGTGGCAGGCTGCTGAGGCTGGTTGTGTTAGAAACCTTTGAGAAACAGCAGCAGTTAGATAGCACTTGTGGGTTTTAACATCCCCAAAGGTCCAGCCGGGCTGGGTGGGGAGAACATCCCACAGGGCCGGACTTTTCCTGGAGGGATGCAGCTTGTTGGAGGCCACACCAAAGGACGTGGGGCAGAAGCAGTTGTGCATGGGTGGGGGGAAAACAGGCAGAAGAATCTCTGCTGGCTGAACTGTGTCCTCTTGCAGACCCCAGCAGCAAAGCCCTCAATATCCACCTTCCAGCAGCCCTTTGTGGAGGGCAGGTGTTTGTCAGGGCTGCTGATGGGATGTTGAGATGCCACGTTCCCCCCTGGCTCTGGGATGTGCCGGGGCTGAGCGCTCCGTGTCTCCGTGCAAGTGGCAGGCATCTGGCAGGGGGTGATGGCAGGGGAAGACTTAAACCTTTCAGCTCTTCTGATGACCCTCTGCTGGCACCAGCATGGGGGAATTCCTTTTTCCCACTGCTGCTTTTGAAGAAGATCCAAGTCTTGGGATTTCACACAAAACCTTCTGAAGCTTTCCCACTCCCTTGGATGTGTTGAGTTCAGCTCTCAGAAGTGAAGACAGTGGAACAGCAGATGCACGCTGTCCTGGGGAAACAAAACACTCAACCTTCTGAAATTCATCTTTTCCTCGATGATGTTATGGCTGTGTTGGAAATTGTGGCATAAATGTTGAACTGAGGTTTCCAATAAGATAAATAAGTGTCTATGAAAGTTGGAGACTGGAGCTAAGGAAGCGGGATGTGGAGTGCATGAACTGATTTCAACAGGACAAACCAAAGTCTTTTGGATCATTCTTCAAAATTAACACCTAGGAATGGACTTTCTAATTTATCACTGTTTGCTGACACTCTGCCTGGACGTAGAATGTGTTTGGAAAATGTTTAATGATAAACTGTTTGGGGTCTTGAACATGAAGATCAATAATACATGGAGTTTTGAGTTTCTCTGGTGCCCAAAAGCCAGTCTTAGAAACCTGTCCTTAATTATCCATGACTTGACAACTCTAAATTAGTTTATATTTTCAGGGATCCCTTCACACCATAAGGACCTGTTTGCTTTAATTTTTTCCCCCCTACTCTCTTATGGAAGAAAGGAGAATAAAAAAAATACTGAGTGTGGTTTTAACATATTGCACAAAAAGAAAAAAAAACCACCACTAAAAAGCATTGCAAGCTGTCTGGAAGCCAGCTTAATCACGAGGAATGCCAAAGTGTTGTGTAAACTTGAACTTCAACCACCTGAGATCCACTTGGGCATCCACTGGCACAAGTGGCCTGCAGAGGCTCTTGGGGACACTTGGAGCAGCTCAAGCAAGAAGCTGAAACTTCCTTTAATATTTTTTTTTCATCCTGTTTTGTACCTCCTTCTCCAGGGAACTTCTGCTTCAAAGGAGGCAAGATCTCTTACCTATTGTTCTTATCCTTATGTTTAAATCTCCAATTTTCTCGAGTCACTCTCCATTGCCATCATTGCTGTTGTTACACCCTCTGCAAAAGAAAAAAAAGATTAATTTTGGGGATGGTCAGCTCAGCACTTGGAGGCAGTTTTGCACTGGGGATGAGTGTTTCTGGTGGTGCAGTTTGGTCCTCCTGTGAGGTGTGGACACGTCACCCTGTCCCCTCTTGTCCCCCTCCTGCCAGTGCTGGCAGCTCAGAGCTGACTGGGCACAGAGCTCACCCCACCAAAACGTGAAGGATTCTTTCTGAGTGTTCAGCTCCCTGTTCCAGCTCACTGTGAGATCAGCTGAATGGAAAATGGAAAAGGAAGAATAAATGCATGAAAGAGGGCTGGGGAGCTGGAGCAGCCTCTTGGCTTTGGCTCTTGAGTGGGCATGGTGCTGTCAAGTCATTGTTATTTCCTGCCATGCTGGATTTTTTTCTCTGGGTTTAATCTTTTCCTCGCCCCACTGCTGGCTTAAAGGTGTTTCAAGCCACTTTTCCTCACAGGAGTTATTTTCCATCCCTTTCTCATTTTGGTTTGCTCGCTTTCCTCTTTTAACTGCTGATGTGAAGTAAAAAAACAGAGGAAAGTGATGGAGGGAAGTTAAACTGGGAAGAAAAAACAAATTTCTGTGTTCTTTGTCCTGATTTGTTAAGGTTCATGCCATATTTTCAGTCGAGGAGGTTAAGTTTTGTCTTTTGGGTTTAGTGAACACTCAGGAGTGTCTAAGGAAATGGTGTTTTCATCTGCTCTTCAGAATCAGCTCTCAGCACAGAATCAAAGGCTGCTGTGCTCTTAGAAGTGTTTCGCTTCCAATGGAAAAGAAAATAAAGCTGCAGCACTTCCAAAAGTTCAGATGCATTCCTGAAAATCTTTCAGGGGGTTGTATGGCTTTGCTGCTTCAACTCTTGCTACGAGTTTGATTTTAAATGACCTCCTAAATCTGTTAGGAGTCCTGCAAAGAGACTCATTTTGCCCTGGGTGGAAACCACACAAACCCACCGAGTTCTGCAGGAGCCGAAGCTGCTCAGATATGCACAGCAAAGGGTGCATAACTCTGAAATTGTGGTTTGTGACACACCTCCATCTGCTTCTTTTTTCCAATTAGTTAAATTGCAGGAGAAGGGAGGCTACTCACCTGCATAATTAATATTTTGGTAAATATAACAGTGTCCTCCCAGAATTCCAGATGTTTTCAGTGTGAGCAGAGACACAGTCAGAACTGAAAGGATCAGAGGTCCTGCTGGGAGAGAGCTCCTGGAATGTGCTTACCCTGGTGCCACGTTCACCATGTGACCCTTGCTCCTCTTGAACTGCAAGACTAAAACATAAATACAAAGCTTTTATATGGAGAGAGGGATATGGCTAGTCTTGTTCCAAAAAAAATTCCAAATACATTATTCTGAAATTACACACTTATATACTGGATAGAATTAAAATTATGTAAATGGTGCTGTTAAATGGCTGACTTCTTTCAGAGGAGCTTGTACTAAGTGAAGGAATCTTGTTTGGTAGAGCTGCCTTGATACATTTCAGAATGACAGGCTCCACGTCAACTTAATAACATGCAAGCAAGGGTACAAATTTATCATCTCTGCTAATTGCAAGTCTCTTGTTTTCATACTGCCATCTAGGCCTCAGCCCCTGTTGGAGACCTGCTCTGTTTGGCACTGTGGAGGAGCTTGAGAAAGGACGTTCTGCTCCTTGAAAGCTTAATAAAGGATATTTTGCTGTTCATGTATGTAGAAAAGAGAAAGGCAAACACCTGCAGGAGAACAGGCTTCCTTCACCTGTTGTAAATCAGGCTGTGATTAGAACAGACCTTCCTCAGGAATGTGTTGGAATAGGGATTAATATGCCCAATTTTGGGCTTTAATTCTGTGCTGTCCTATGAGTGGAGGGAACTTCATTATTTCATGGGGAAACACAAAGTTTCACCTATATTGTCATCCAGCAGGGCTGAATTATCATGATAAGAGTACTTCTGCAAATGATCAGGTGGAAAGTATCTTCTAAATAATAGGTAGATTTTAACTCTGAGTATATCTGTGAAGATCGCAACTTTAATTTCAATATGGAAAATAATTTCGTTGAACATATTCGTGTCTCAGTTTTCCTTTTCAGTTTTGGTGGGTTTTTTTTGTAGCCTGCATTTTTGTTCATATTTGAAAGGGTTGTTCATATTCCTTTCTGTGTGTGAAAGGAAAAGCACGTGGAACAAGGAAAACGTTTTGGATGTGCTGAGACTGTATCAAGAGCTTTGTTAAATACTTGGGGTAAACAACAGGGGTAATAGTGTTTTTTAATTAAATTTGTTGTAGTGAGTATTATTGCATTTATCAAATTTTACTATTCTGTTTAAATCTATCATTTATTAATTTGATTTATTTTTTTTTAAACCTCAGCCAAGTTATTCTGAGCAATTCCAAAAGTACCCCTCAACATGCCCGAAAATCCAGCAGCAGGTACGTGGTCTAAAAATGATTCCTTTTGCTGAGCACTGGGCAAAAAAGCTCCATCCCTAACCTGGACTTGTTTGTGGTGCAGATAAGCAGCAGGTGCTGCAGATCCTGGATCGCCTGCAGGCAAAGCTGCAGGAGAAAAGGGATTCCCAACACCAGGAAAACCTGACTGTCCTAAGGAACACCCTCAGGAGCCCCTTGTTCAACCAGATCCTGACTCTCCAGCAATCCATCAAGCAGCTGAAGGAACAAGTGAGTGTAAAATGACTGCTGCTGGTGTGATGATAACTCTGGGCGAGTGGAACTTGAATCAGGATGTGTAGGCGTGTGCTAACGAGGGCGCTCTCATTAATAAGCTGCAAGGTGGTGTTGGTGAGTGTTGGGCCTTTTTTTCTTCTGTGGAGCTGGTGTCTGTAGAGGCACTGCTGAAATGAGAAGTGGTTTTGCAACAAAGAGGTCATGGGGCAACGTGCTTTGAAAGGGATGCAGGAGAGGCAGGGTTGTGTTGGAAAAAAACATCTGCGAAAGACATCAGCTCCAGTATTTGGAGTCCTGAACAGTGTTGGAACTGAGATCTTTTGTTTTTTCACAGAAGCTGAGTGCTGTTTATCAGCTCACTGGCAGCATTTTTTTCTCCCTAAAAGACAGCATCACTTAGTTCCTGCTATTTTTTACAAGAATGCTCAACCTGCTTTGGGAAGTAAAGTGTAGAAAACCCAACCTGAAGATTTGCCAAGCTCTGTTGCAGCCATACCCAGGCGAGTTTTAAAATGACTTGGCTTCAGCAGAGGCTGGAACTTCTGTGGAGTGGTTTATAAAGCCAAATGACCCTTGATTCTTTTGGACATGGGCATCCATGACACAAGTGCATGGACAGGTCTCACCCTGCAGCAAACTTCAAACCAGGGACTGAGCAGCAGCAACTCCTGTCTCTGCTGTCACTGTGCCCTGCTGGGATTACTGCAGGGTGGGGGACAACGCTGTCCCTTGCCAGATGTATTGCAGCTGTTCCTGCCTGGCTGGCCTGGTGGTGGCTGTGCCATTCATTATCTTTCCTTCCCAGGTTCCCATAGGTGCTGCATCCCTTCCATCCAAGGGACTGGAAGAGTTCTGTACATGTGGAAGAGTTCTAATAGCATGTCTGCAGGCTATTAAAAAATGCATGAAAATGCAAATGTATCTAAGTGACTAAAATGTAATGGGGTTTGTATTCAGAATGTTCCAAATTCTCATATCTAGAAAATTTAGTTTTCTTGAAATTCTATTTAAGCATGGGCAGCTTCATTCAGGATGGGATTTTCCAGTTCATTATGTCACACTAGGAATATTTTTCATTTCTTCATTATCAGTGAAGACTAGAAGCACAAGTTCTGGCAGTGATAACATGCTGAGTGGTAGTTTGTACCCTAGGCTCTCTTTGGGGAGGAGATAATACAAATCAGGCTTCAGGCTCCTGAATGACTCAAAATATTTGAATTTTTGTGCCAAAACTCTGTATAGGTTTCCCTAACAGTTGCAGCAGTGCATGAGAGCCTCTTTAGTGTTTGGTGCTTTTGCATGTGTTGTTTCTGGAATACCAGGGTGAAAAGTGGATAAGGGGAACGGGCAGGGGAGAAGCATGAAAGAAACAGAGAAAAATGAGTGGAGTAGAAACACAGCTGAAACATTCACGAAACTCCCGAAAAAGAGGTTAAATTTGATATGGTAGCTTGGTTATAGATGATTTATTAACACTGCCTGATTTGTACAAGTGAGTATGTTTGTGTGAATGGGATGTATGAACACAGGTGGTTTTGCTCCTTTGGCAGCCCGCACATAAAATGGTATTTGTGGAGAACCCTTCTTTTGTTTTCAGTAGTTTTTCCACACCTTTGTTCATTTTCAACAGCTCAATTACATGCCTCCTGACCGCTCGGTGGATTTTGATTTTACCAAGAGGGGGCTCTTGGTGTTTGCTGACAAATCAGTCACTGCTGGGACACCTCGCACTTCACCTGGACCTAAAGCATCAGCCTTCACTCCAAAGCTGGGAGTTAATGAATTTAACATGATCATCCAGCAAATGGCAAAGGTAAGGCTCTAAGCTTTAATGAACCAAACTTTTTTTTTCATTTTGGAGCATTTCACACTGCTTTTTTTTTGTTGTGTGTGTCTGGAATCATGGTGCCTCCCAACCAGGAGACAGTAGAAGTGTTGAGAAATTTCCCCGTGGAAGATAATGTCAGCAATAGGAAGTGTCTTGGTCCCTTGTTTTGTTTTTTTAACTTCCACTGCCAATTTTCTGTTTTGCTTTCTACCAAACACACCAACGTAGTAAAGGAAATTTCAGTTGCCAGAAAACATTTTTGGTATCTGATGTCACTTAATTGAAAGTGGACATTTTCAGCAGAAACTTGTTTTGATGGAGGCCCTTGTTTACCAAGTACATTTTAAATTGGAAATGTACCAACTTTATGAATGGTGCAAAGGATTAAAAAAACTAGCATGTAATTTCACACTGCACTCTTTTATTTAACTCTTTTATTTAGTATGTCTTAACTTTGCCAGACAGATGCAGATGTACCAAATTCCCTAAGAATTTTTACAGGTGCAGACATCCACCCATGTGGGATTGGCATTTGTACCACAAATGTATTGTTCTGTGTTATTTTGAACCATTAATTTAATTGCTTAGTCATGCCTTTCTATATTAAGTAACTGTTGCTAATTGACTGCCTTAATGTAGCTGTAATATTTTGAGCATTACTCTTCTCATTAGTGTGTCATTAACTCATCAGAGATAAGATTTAGCAGTAAAGGCTGCACTTTATTTGGAATAAAAAGGGTGCATTCTCCCTGTAATATTTCCCAGTAAACAAACCCAGAAATCTTGTATTAGAACTGAAAAACAGGCAGTTGCAAAAGCAAACTTTTTTTAGCATTAAGTGTGAAGCTGCAGGGAGGGAAGGAAATTAATTTCTGCATTTAAAAGCTGCAGTCTTTTGAATGCACACCTAAAAATCGGCATTAAAAGCAAGGGGAGCCAAAAGCCAAAATTTAGTTTAGCTACACAGCATTTCCAGAAATCCCAAATATATTGCTCTAGACAGCACTTTGTTCATAGTTTTCATCCAGTTTGGAATTCATCTCATAATGTGAATGAAGTGTGAAGGCAGCTCTTAAATTCCCTTAGGTTTCAGAACCTCAGAGTGCTTGCATATCCAATACATTGCTATATTAAAAATAATAAATGGAGGAGCTTTTATAGAAATAACATATTTGGTATTTTGCCTTTGTTTAGTCTTAGGAGGAGAATAATTATCCCAGTGTTCATAAATTTTAAACTAGCTCATTCTATTGCACTAGATCAGTAAATCATTTTATCTTCTGTTTTATTAGGGAAGACAAATCGAATCAATAACAATTGATAAACCTTCTGTTGGAGGTCTTGGATTTAGTGTGGTTGCCCTTAAAAATCCCAGCCTGGGAGAAGTTGGTATCTTTGTCAAGGAAGTCCAGCCAGGAAGCATAGCTGACAGGTGAGATCTTCATAATTGTGTTGGAAAATTGTTTTTTTTCATGAAGGGAAAAGTCATGGCCTTCACGTTGAAAACTCTATCAGAATAACATGTTTGTCTGGGTTATCTGCTGGGATATTTTGGTGGTGCTATCTTGAATTCTGCCTTTTTAGCTAAAAGGGACTCATGTTTTGAGGATCAGGTTTTCAGATGAGTTTTAAATATCTGAGCCATTCATAAATTGAATTTCCAGAAATCATGACTCACTTTAGTGAATCTTGAATCCTGATTAAAAAAACAAAAGAAAACTCAGAAAAGAATATAAAAGAAAATAAAAATTAGATTCCGCTTTAATTTTTATGCATTGTGTCTCTGAAAGATTTTTTCTTTTTCGCCCCCTTTTTCATTTATTCAAGTGCCTCTGACAATGCCCTATTTATAGTTGGTTTTGCTGTTTGTTTCCTGTGTAAATTTAGATCCACTCCTCCCAACAGATCCCTGCACAGATGTCATCATAGAATCGAGGCTTCAGGCAGTTTCTTCCTGTATTGTCTGTGGGTTTTCACCCAACAACAAAAGACAGAGCAATCCTTTAAAAATAAAACGCGATTGTAAAACCACCAGAGTTGGCATGAGACAAACGCAGTGCTCGGAATTATGTTTCAAGAAAATGTGTCTAGATTTCAAGTCATTGGTGTCACTTTTTAAATAACACATGTCAGGAAGTGCCAACACAGGATGACAAAAAGAGTGGGGAGAGGTTGGAATGATAATGGCGATGGGCCCGCAGAGAACACACCAGAGAACACTTAAAGAAAAGCATATTAAGGCTCTTTCAAAGTGGAGACAGATGGACTGATCCGGATGTCAAAGGAGGGTGAATATCTCACTTTAGGATTTGATGACCTGCTGCTCACTTTCTTTGATGAGAGAATCTGAAATATGGTTAGTGCTCGAAGAAAGTGATTTCTGGGAAACATCTTAAACGTGGCACGATAAAAAGGAAGTTTCAAATGCCTTAGTTAAGATGTGCAGTTATATTGTTTCGGAGTTTATAAATTTCCCCAGCATGCTTCCCATTTTGCTTCTGAGACAAGATCTCCTGGAGACTTTTTTGGATTCCTACAGAGCTTTGAAGGCAGTGTCTGTCTATGTAACAGTTTGGTCTCGTGCTCAGAATGAATATTTAACAAAGGAGATGAGTGATGGTTTCTCTCTTGTCACAAATCTAAATTCATCACCGGGGTGAATTAACTGTGAAATTTATATTATCTCAAGGTAGCAACTGAACTGTGTGCTGCTCCAAGAAAGTTTCATGTCTGAGGCCCGATACTATAAATTTTAAGTAAAATATAAATATGCAGCACATCAATCTTTAGATTAAATAGTGATACAAAGCAGTATCAAAGCCTGAGTTGTGGGTTCTTAGAGATGGCATCATGTAGTGCTAAGCATAATGAAGAATAGTTCCTACTTTATTGTGTAACTACAAAAATACTTTTTTCTGCTTTGTAGTTCAGTATCATCAAGGAAGGATAAGGGAATTGCAATTAAGCTTTGAATAGAAGCAAACTAAAGAATTGAGCAAATTTCTGTACCGTGACAAAGCTGGAACAAAATGTGGCTGGGCAGTTTGGAGCAGTGAGGATTGAATGTAGTGTGTAAGCTGGTGAAAGCACCCTAATAAGCAGATTTTTAAGATACATAAACATTTAACCTTGCACGACTGCCTATTTTGTGTGTTCCCATTTCAGTTACACGAGCCTGATGTGAAGTCACTGTGCTGCATTAAAAAATTGCTTTCAATGTTTTGTTAAGGGATCAAAGACTGAGGGAAAATGACCACATACTGGCCATTAATTGCACGCCATTGGATCAGAACATTTCCCATCAGCACGCCATTGCCCTCCTCCAGCAATCCACAGGATCCCTGCATCTGGTGGTGGCTCGGGAGCCACTTCAAGGGAACAGCAGAACTGCCTTATTAAGTGATGTAAATCCACCTGAGACTGTGAGTTGTTGTAATACTGTCAAAATCAGATTTTAGGCTGGGCTGGATATTTTTTTTTCCACCTTGGTTCTTAAGTGTGTTAGCAAGTTTTACATAGAGGGATTTTTTCCTTTAATCAGATTTTATATGTGATGACATTTCATTTAGACTCACCGTGCAGTAAGCACAGAGCTTCCACTGCAAAGCTGCATGGAGTTGTTATAAAACAGATCCTGGGTTTTTATGGGATAGCAGAAGCTTTAGTAGATCTCCATATTCTTATCAGCAGGGTCTGTTCAGCACAGGCTGGATGAAGCATTTTATGAGAATACCCAGCTGAAACCTACTTGTGCTCAGCAATTAAAGATGCTCTGATTACCTCTTAAAAGAGAGTAAACATAACCTGCCATGAGCACTGCTTGAAACAGCCCAGCCAATTTAAACGGGCACTGCTCACACCAAAAAGCCTTGTCTTTGTTGTAAAAAACAAACACAATTTATCTGTTAAAGAACCTATCAATCCCCATTTATTTATCAGCTTGTTTTGTTTGTTTTTTTGGTTTGGTTTTTTTTTTTTTTTTTCCCATCTGCAAATTTCAGTGATTGGGAAGCCTTTTGTTTTTGTGACAAAGGAGAGCTTGTCTCTGGGACATGTAATAAACCAGGGCTGAACTTCCATCTGTGTTCCACCCATATGGTCCAGGTGGCTTCCCTGAATTCAGTCAAACTGCACACCTAAATCCAGGGATTGCAATATTGGAATCTGAATTTATTATCCTAGTAGATTTTGATGAAATTCTGGGTAAAAGCAGTGCTTTTCCTTATTCTTAGTAATTATTTCCCTCATGATTATTACAGAGGTAGTGAAATCTGAAGGTTTTAGTGGATAATCAATATTGTTTATTGCATTGAAAATTTTAAAGAATTAAATTTTAACTGCTTTTTCATTGAAAGATCTGAGCTGAACAGACTAACAAAATAAAATACAAATATATATCTCTGCAGGGGGTCTTTAAACTTCTTTTATGATATTTAACTGGCTTTGGCAGAGATTTTCAGTATGCTAATAAATCCTTTATTCGCAGAAGACTTAAATCTGCCTACTTTGCTCCATTTGGGCCTGTATGAGATATTAATCTGACAGAAACATTGGCTGGGTTTGGGTTGCTTAACAGCTTTGTTATTTTCAGATTGTCTTGTAGAACATAAGGTCATGGTACAGTGTAGCTTAGAAATTTGCTTCCAATCCAGTATGGCAGAATATTGTGCTGTGCTATTAATTCAGTGCTGAATGGGGGTGTGCAGAGTGTGTAAGTGAAATAACAGAAATAAGAATTTGGGCAAGGCTGAGTGAAAACTGGGCCAGTGCAAGCTCCTTGCCTCTGTTTTTCCCTCTTGTTTGCAGTACTCTGGATTTATGAAAAACTAAAAGGATACTTTTCGTTTTGGCAGGAGAATCTTAAAATTGCTTTTTCTTAGTCAAGCTTTTTTCCTGGTATCCTGTTATCCTGAAAGTGGAGGACAAAAATGTGCGTTTAAAAACAGACGAGAAATCCCACTGCGTATTTATAAGGAAATGGAACTTGAGTGAACAAAATCCCACAGATCTCCAGCATGTGGGGTGGAGACAGAAAATTGGTTTGATTAATTCCTCCTCTACGTTCCTGCTGCACGTGAAAAGCGAGAAACGTTAATGATCGTCCGAAATTAAAATCTCCTGTTTTTATTAATTGCAGATTCACTGGGGCCACATTGAAGACGTTGAGCTGATTAACGATGGTTCAGGATTAGGCTTTGGAATTGTAGGAGGAAAGTCGAGTGGAGTAGTTGTAAGAACAATTGTTCCTGGGGGATTAGCAGATCGGGTAATTTGTTATATTATGTCACTTCTTGTTTGATTGCAAAGTATAATTAACCGCCTTTGACAGTCTTAAAATAAACTAATATACTTAAACAAAAGGAAGCTGGTAGCATCAAAGCCTGAATGCCAACACATGCTTTATAAATAATAAGTTGGAGGTATGATTGAGGAAAAAAGTCAGCACCTGATATAAATTAAGTTGTTTCTCACACAAGCTTTGGCTTTTGTAATATTGTTGAACATGCAAAAATTCTGAAAAGTTGCCTGATATTTTTAATACTTTTGGTATTTTCAGCTTTGGTCAGTCTGGGGCAGGACAAACACTCTGTAGAATTTGGCACATTTTGCAACATCTATAGGGACAAACTCTCCAAGTGAATTGTCAGGCAAGAAAATCTGCCCTGCCAAAGTCCCTGCATTGCAAAATTCAGTTTAGAGATTTGAAAATGTCTTCTTTTTCAGTGATGGGAGGTTTGATCCCTGCCTTGCAGCCTGACCAGTTCAAGGAGACACTTAGGTTTGGTTCAAAGCCTTTTGAAGTTGCACAGGCACAGTTTGCACCTTTGATTGTCTTTAGAGACTCGGTGCTGAGTGTTGCTACATTTCAGGAGTAGAACACAAAAGAGATTTAGATTTTTAAAGTGAATTTGGTCACGACGAGTTACGAAGTCTGAGGACTGAAACAGACAAAATAGAGAGGCAGAAGTGCTTCCTCTAGTACAGGATGGAACTAAAAGCTGGAAATTTGGAGAGCTTTACTGGAAAATGTTGGCTTTTTCTTGACTGTCTCCCTCCAAACCTGCCATGTATAAATTAGTATTTTTTTAATTTTTGTCCAACACCTGTTTTGCTGTAAGGAATAAAGTGTTTTGGCTACCAATGAAGCATGTAAGCTAAGAACTCACCACATCATTCTCAGCTGAATGAGACATCATTAAGAACATGTGAAATAATGAGGCACGTACATGTTAAAATTGGATGAGTTGGTAAATGAGTTTGAGTTGGTTGTGGGAACCACTCTGTGATTGCTGTGTAAATCAAAGCACCAAACGTGGTGGAGCTGTGCTGATCAATACCAGCTGAGAATTTGGTGGTAGAAATTCCTGCTTGTGATGGAAATGATGATGTAGGTCATGAATCATAATTATCAGGTAAAAAATGCATTGTGTGGAGTCTTGTTACCTTCAGTGGATTTACTCACTCAAGTTGGAGCTGGTCACATGAGAAAAAAAAATTGCTGGGCTAATATAGAAGTATGAGGGAAAAACTGTATAAAAACTCCTAAATCAAAATGCTGTGCTTATTTCCTAACGCCTAACTAGGAGGAGTATTCTGTGAAACAGAACACACAATAATCTGTGAGATTATAAAACATTGTTGCCGCCTGTTTTCTCCTAAATGAGCAAAACAGTGGGAAAAATCAGCATGTAACTGTACAAATGAGCCTTGAATTATTTAAAATGTTGCCAGGGTGGTCATTTTTTCTGGCATTTTCTCACACTGGTTCTCATGGCCATGAAGATGCCCCTACACAGTTTCAGTTTTGTGATGGAACGGATACTTCATGGATGGACTGGAAACACTTTCTGCCCTTTTATTTGCGTTTGAAGGACGGGAGGCTGCAGACGGGAGATCACATCCTGCAGATTGGAGGGACCAACGTGCAAGGAATGACCAGTGAGCAAGTTGCCCAGGTGCTGAGGAACTGTGGGAATTCTGTCAGGATGATCGTGGCAAGGGACCCCAAGTGGGAAGTCATGGAGGCTCCACCAGCTCCTGTGAGCTGGCCAGTCAGCACATTACCTTCCCTTCAAAATGGAAATGTGAGTATCTGCTGCTTCCTTGGGACATTTTTAAGTGTGTTTGTGGCTTGTGATCCAAAAGGAAGGAGAGAACAGAGTGTTCTGGGCCCTAGAGTGCTTCTTCTCTCTTGAGTTTCCAGATATCATATGCTCATGTTTAAGTGGTCATTATTACAGCCTTGCCTTCTATAATTTTTCCCTTTTTCCTGTATCTTATTAATACCTATAATCTTGGGATTGGAATGATCAGCTTTACAGACTATATTTCAGAGTGGCTAATTTAATTACCAAGACCATAAACATTATCGATAAGTGGTACTTTTAGTTCTTCTTAGCTCATTACATTTTTTCTAATCAATCATTTGTAAGTGGATTTAAAACTGGACTGTGAATTTCCCTAGTCTGAAATCCAGAGAGCCACGGCCACACCAGAATTATTCAGCACAATCATCTTTTTATGAAACATAAGTGTAATGTTTTCACAGTCTACGCTACTGCCTGTGATAGGAAATATATCTAAAAATTTTGAAACTTGTTTTAGCAAATCTTATCATGGTCATATCAAAGTCTCTTGTTTTTGAAGTCATTCTTTTCAGTTTTGAGTAATTAAAATCAACAAATGCTACACTAAGTGTACAGTAGGTCTCGAAACATAAACAAAGCTGTGCTTGTGTACCATCTGCTACTACTGTGCTGCTTAGATTTAGGTGTAGAATCTGAGTAGCCTTTTCTTTCTTGTTTAGTTTCTTCAGTATGAGTGAAGAGAGCTGAGGGTTTTTCTGAAGCACTGTTTTTAAAGGTCAGAGTAGAAGTCACTTTGCAACAAACTCACCTCTTTGCTCACTGGGCACAGTCATTGCGAAGGCAGCTTTGGTTTTACATCCCTGGGAAAACGCTGTGCCTGTGTCAGTCAAGTATTTTGGGTCCTTCTCGAGCTCCTTTTCTCCCCAGGAGGGATGTCCAGGAGATGGGAGGGGTGATCTGCATCCCTAAGGCTGGAGTCCCAAAACTGGGCTTGTCCAGCACTCTGACCAGCGGCTTTCCAAGGGAATCAGCCTTGGTACGAGGCCCTTCTTTTCTGACTGGATCATATTTTCCAGGGCCCGCATCAGGGGCTAAACAACGTGGTTGTAGTTTTGTTTCCTCCACAAAATACTGGTTTTCTCTCTTCTTGTCACTGATCAGCCCTGAGCACTGCAAATGCTGCAGCCTTTCTAAAATATGATTCCTTCTCAGTGTCTTTTCAGTGTCCTCCATGTTCCTGCTGTGCAGTTTAGAGGGGGAAAAGTAATTTTCTGAACTAAATAGTGCCTTCATGTGTAGATTTGAAGAAACTCCTCTTCCTGGTGCCTGGATAAATTTGCAAAGACAAGATTAGTTGTTAATCCGAATGTATTTATTAATTTAATGATGATTTCAGTGATCCACCATTCATTTTCTGTCTGATTTATAATGGAACTTATCCCTATAATCTAGTTTTTCTCTGGTTTCTGAATACTTTCACTAGCTGTGAGATTTGGAGTGGAAAATATTTTCCTTTTCTCATTTTTGGAAACTAGCAGAAAGGCATTTTTAATGGGTGGTTAGTTATTTTCATTTTTTCCTTAATATTTAATTTTCTTTGAATTTCCTGTGGTAGAGAATAACTGAAACAACTTCTGTGTGTGGGCACAAGAAAACAATCTTATCTGTACTGTCCAAAATAGAGATAGCAGTGCGAGCAGCCTGCCTGTGCTGACTGCATTTAGGACTTTGCACTTTGATTTTTCTGGATTTCATTTCAATCATTTTGCATTCTAGCAGGAATGTTACTTAGGGAGAAATGTTTGTAGCCAGAGCGGTGACTGAGCAGCTTTTTTGATTTTCAAAGCAGCCGGGCTCTCAAGGCCACAGCTCCATTTCAGGTGCTGCTGTGGGCTTGTTTTCTGTAGATAAGTGACAGCATCCCAACTTATCTTCATCTCCATCAGCCTCTCATGGAGCGAGGGAGTTGGAAGGCATTTAATGAGCTTAATGACTTTGCTGGTGGAGGGAGGTGTGTGTGATAACGAGATAGTGCCCATCGATTTCTCTTCCATTGAGAAGTGAAATAGGTATGGCTGGAACTCCGGGCTGCTTTTAATATGGGTCCTTCCAAAGCTGATACTTGGCAAGCATTTGATTGAACTTCTCTTTTTTCACTCCCTTAAGAAATGTTTTCCATTTTCCCAGTCCATTTTTTGCTGTTGGCAGTGACAGGATCCCTCTTGATTTCATCACTTTAACAGACCTTACTCTCATCATCTTCTTTTTGATCTCATTGCTCTGTATCTGGTTACAGAAAGCAAACAACTCTATGTATTTTAATTTATCCCTTGCAGTCCCAGATTTATGTGCTTGATTGTTTTTCTCTTTTGGTCTCACCAGTGTCTTTACTGTTCCCTGTTTGAACTCTTGCCTTGCAGTTCTGATTTTTTTACTGGTCAGAAGAGAGTTGCACAGGCATCCAAGGGCCAGCTTTGTAGGGACTTCACAAATGAATTTGCATTGCATTTAAACAAAAGGAGAAACAAAATCACTTCTCACTTCTGAAGATCTTAATTAACCTGCAATATTGTAATGGCACTGGGAAATTATGAGAATTTTTTTATTGTCTTGTGCTTTATTTGTAGGATAATGACAACCTTTTTGACACCTATGACGTTGAACTTATAAAAAAGAATGGGCAGAGTCTGGGAATAACAATTGTTGGATATGCTGGCACATGTGATCTAGGTGAGTTGTACAGGATTTAGGAAAATGTTGGACAGGGGCTTCTCAAATACCTTTTATTGACCATGGGGAAAATGAACAGCTCCTACCTGTGCTAGGATATAGGGACATGAAATGCACTAGAATTACAGATCAGCATCTTGTATTTAGTGGCAGTTTGTAAAGGGAAGTGTTAGTGTTTCAGGGTTTTTTTATTATTTTTTCTTTGTTTTCATTTCCTTGTTCTCATTGGGAGTTAGAATTAATAATCAAACTGCAAACGTGACAAAGGACAGCTTTTCCGATTTCCATGTTTCTCTTATTTTTTCTTTTTTTTTTTTTAAAGAAAAATCCTTTTTCATTAAGATTTAAAGTACTAAATTCTTTAGCTGTAAGATGATTGAAGTCCTGATCAAAGTCCTTAAGCACATACTTTACTTTTAGCTTAGTTAGTCCTATTGAAATCAAACGCAGCATGGATTTAAGTGATTGTGGTTTAAAGCCTGGGTAAGCACAAGGATGAATCCATGGAGGAGGTGGCCTTTTGTGAGCCGTTTTAAGGAAAAAAATTTGAGGTCAGTGTACAGGTGGTTGTGTCAGTGCTGTTGTTTTTTTTTTCCACCACAGATCCTCAGTTTTGTGCCAGGCTGTGGGAGCAGTAACATGCAGATGATGGTGGTTTTACAGAATCATCACTTTATGGGCAAAAGGAAGTGTTTGAAAAAGGCTGGAATTAAAAATCTTAATAAGAAAATAAGCAAATTATGTTAATGCACTTGTTTCTCTTCCCTCCCCAACAGAACCTTCAGGGATTTTTGTGAAAAATATAATACCTGGTAGTGCTGCTGACCACAATGGCCAAATTCATGTTCATGACAAAATCGTTGCTGTGAGTAAAATACTGTGCTTATATATTGCTGAAGAACAAATACATTTCACATCTCTATTAAAAGAAAAACATAGTAAAGACTTCCTAAATTAATTAAGCCTCCTCTGCTTTGCAGAAGAAATAATTTGGTGGTTCGTGTTTGTTTAGGTAGACTTGTGACAGAAATGAGCTTTGGCTTGCTGTGGTTAAAGTATTATTTTATATTCAAAGAAATAGTAAATAGTAGTTAACTGTGAAAGAGGCAAGCATTTGGATTAAAGTGTTTCAGAGTGGAGAATCTTGGCTTTTGGCCTGCAGTAAAGATGAGCAGCATTAACTTCTACTTGAATTGAATGTGATTCAAGGATTGTTAAGATTCTGCAAGATGTGGCACATTGTTTGTGTTCCTTAATGGCTGTGTAGTGTGCATACAATCAAAATGTTAATGGTCACAATTTAGGTTTAAAAGCCCAAGCTTTATGTGTAGAAAAATGGAAAAACCATTGAATAACAGTGAATTGAATAATAGCCAATTTTGCATTCACAGCACAAGCAGGAATGAATTCCACAGTCTTTTTGTTTTAAGAGATAATATTTATAGAGATATGATTTTAAATTACTTTTAAAATGTGTGCCATGCCAGACTTTCCAAAGTCAGTTTCTCCTCTGTGAGAGCAAAAATTAATATAACCTTTTATCTGCAGGAAGGGCCCTATTGATGCATGATCTGACAGTGAGGTGAACAGAGTATTTTGAGTGTAAATTAAAATATCTGATAATGTAAGAATTGAGCTGTTTAGGGCGGATTATACAAACAGTTGTTTGTAGAGGCATGTGTGGGGCATGTTAGAAATCCATGGGAAAACCAGCAGTGATAATGAACTGAACAGAGTTCTAGGTGGGATACTCTGCTTGGAACCTTCATCCACAGTCCTTGTCAAGCTGGTTTTGGTAAGCAAGAAAATGTAATGAAAAATCTGAGCATACTTTTGTCAAATTAGTAAATTCTGTTTTGTGGCTGTCCCCATGAAAATAGAAAGAAATTACTGTTGTGTTTCCTTTTTAAAATGCATTTTGGAAATAAATTCTCATCAGTGAAATGTAACAGATTTAATGAGATTGTTTTGCAGATACTGCTGTCTTGGGAGAGTAACCCTGTAATTCCTGCAGTAAATAACGTGGCTGTTGCTTACAGCCTGTGGTACTCCACAGCACAGCCCAGGAATGCGGCACAGTTACTGTTACTTGGTACAATTTTCTTGTTTTAGGTTGATGGAGTCAACATACAGGATTTTACCAACCAAGAAGTGGTAGAGGCACTGCGAAACACAGGACAGACTGTACGTCTCACCTTGCTTAGAAGGAAACCTTCCTTTGCTATTTCTTCAGAAACACCTTCAGATAGAGGTAATTCTTTTTTTTCTATAGAGGTAATTCTTTTTTTTTTTCTAGCAACTGATTTTATTTTTCACTCAATTTACAGTCACCTCATTTAACAGTTTAGGAGTGGATACCACATGATCCTCAGTTTAACGGTGCACTGTAGAAAATTAAGATACTTAAAGGAGGAATGGAAAGAAGCTAAGATGAGAGATTCAGGAAAATTCAGCGCAAAAACTCCTGTGTAGCCACAAAAAAAAAAAAAAAAGGAAGGAATTAGTGAGGTGGTGTTACTACTTCCTATATTTTGCAGCATAAGATTTGGTTTTTTTCATCTGTTTTCACAGTGCAGCCAACTGTTCCAACCTTTGTGTCCCCTGGAGCTGTAGGGCCTGGAATTAGCGTGGCCACTAAGAATGAGGGAAAACAAGAACAGAAGGATAATCTTCACAGTGAAAAGCAGCAGAGTCTACATCCAGCAGGTAGATGAGATATCTTGCAGTGCCTCTTCTGAGTCTGGTTAAAGGCTTCAATCTTTAATCCATTTTCAACACTGATGGGCTTTCGTGACTTACTCCATTTTTACTTTTTACCCTGCAATGCTCTCTGAAGTAAAGCTCTCCCTCTGAGATCAGCTCTTTCACCCCACCCTGTCCCCAGGTCTGCTGAGAGTGGATTCTGTGATATCTGAGAGCCTGTAATTCTCTGGATCTCCTTCCTTGCCTAAAATTTGCCCTTTCCCAGTGAGCAGTGGCCCCCTTTGTTTAGGGAGGGTATTTTTAAGGTTACAGTCAGAGGAGATGCAGCTCTTTCAGTACTCAGGAATGACTCTCCTTAACTCTGTAGAGCTGAAAGCCTCCAGCTCAGTGGTTCCTCTTTTTGCTCCTGGTCCTGCACTGATGACCTGAGGTGTCCTGCCTGCAGCTTTCTTCTGAGAGAGACTTTATTTATCATCCTCCTCTGCTGCCAGGGCCCTGCTGGGTGAGCAGCATCAGGACATGGGACTCCAGGGAATTCATATTTATTTCCTCATCAGTGTTACCTCAGTCATACCCATTTTCATGGTTGGACTTGATAATCTTAGAGATCTTCTCCTGCCTTAATGATTCTGTGATGGTCTTGCCCTCACACATTTCACACTTCTGCAGAGTATTTTTATACTATTCTTTTGATTTTCTGTACCACACCTCTGAACACGCTGCAGTTTCCTCTTTTGGCACTGCAGTAGCTTAATCAGAACTCACTTAGGTGTAAAGACCCAATAACTGGAGTTCAGAAAAGGCTTTTTTTTTAAACAAAAGGCATTCAGGCACAGGGGCAGGTCACAAAGGCATGGGCTGCTCTGGGTTTTAGCTGACTTTGGAACCAAGGCTGGAGGTTTTTCCAGAATCTTCAATTCCCCCACAGATTTCTGGGCTCCTCTACAGGAACTTCTGGGTGAGTTTATACAGCTTGTGTTAAAGTCAGCATAAATTATCCTTATGCCTTGTAGTTTCTAAGACATGTAGATGTAATAGAAGATTCTAAATTACGGCTGTCAATGAATAGCAATTTTGCTGTGATTGTTGAAGATCTGTCAGTATTAAAGACAACCTGGAAACGAGAGAAATGTAGCAGTTCCTATATTCCATTCTGTTTTACTTTTCTGTCCAAGCCTTGTAACCAGACATCCTTTGTTGTGACTTCTGCATGTTCCCAGAAATAGGAAGCCAGAACAGAGGTGGTTGAGTAGCTGAGAGTTGAGGTTCTCAAAGCATTGTTTTGCTATGACAGAGACTGGAAAAGAGCAACACTTTGTCTGTCCTGTGTCACTTACCAAGTTTTGTTTTTTTTACTGTGGGACTTCTATGCATATTTTACTCCTGCAGAAATATGATGTATGAGATTTCACCTTGGAACAGAATTTAATGGCCAAGTTTAAATTCTAAAGATAGGTGCTTATTTTGGATGTGGTGATGGGCACTTCATTATAATGGTGCTAAAGTAAATACTGCTAATTTAAGGCTCTGACTAAACCCTGGAAATGCTTTTAGAAGTTTAATGTAAAAGGTATGTTTTATAAAACGCGAATTACTTCCCTTTAAGCCCAGTTGTGTGAAATTCTTATTAAATTGTGTTTCCTGGGGAGGTATTAAATACTAATTCTGGCCAGGCTTAAGCAGTTCTGGTACAAAGGCAATGGGGTTTGGGCTGCAACGTGCACGAGCCTGAAACTCTGTGCTAGCAGAGCGCAGGCAATGAATTTAACAGCTGCCTCTGCAAGCCTGCAGGCTGGGCAGAGCTGCTCCATCCTGCCTTGCAGGAGCACGCAGAACCCAGAAGGACAATGCTGGGAGTCAGGAGTTTAAGAGATGTTTGGGGTAAAAACCCCAGCAGAAGGGCAGGTAAAGTCAGGGCTTTAATGAAGAGCACAGTACACACCCTTGTGAAATAACTTTGTGGGAGCAGGAGGAAGCTGTGAGAAAAAAAGATCCCAGTTTTGAAGAAGCTGACAGTTTTGACCAGAAAAGATGATTTTTACAATACGTTTGTGGTTTCTTCTTCATGCTTGCTAATTAGAAATGAAAAACCGCCTGGAAGCACAGGCAGAAGGACAGGCTAAATATGCTGAAAAGTTGTTGCTAATGAAAGCTGTCCCTGGGAAGTGTTTTCATTTCTGAGGCCTTGCACATTATAGAAGACATGGTACATATGTCAGGTCATGAGGAATTCAGCTGGATGGGAGACTAGAAAGAAATTTCCTATTAGCTGCCATGTGGAAAAAGCTGTTTGGGGAAAAAGGAACATTGTAAGTGAATTGAGTGATGCCACTGGAATTGAATATATTCAATCCAAATCCCTTCAGCCCACATTTCCACAGTTCTAAGGAAGTTGCAAGGAGAGACTTCAAAGTGTATTTGAAAGAAAGAAAGAAAGGGGAAAACTTCAAATGGAGACGTGCATCAGCACCTGCTCTGAACAACTCGTAGATTTTGGTAATGTGTTTTGGAAATGACAAAAAAATCTGTATTCAGACAGCTGAACACAGATTACAGTTGCTGCACCGAACTTCGAGCTTGACTCTAAGATTCATTACTCCTGGTGAACCTTAAAATCTATATTTGGCTGCACAGGGGATTACAGGTGCTTAGGTCCTGTGTGTTCACACTGTTGTAACTCTGTAATAGCAGAAAAAGAGACTCAAGAATTTCTGTCCTTCTGTTTTTCTGCAGATGGAAGGAGCAGAAGAATGCATTGGTGTCCTGGTTTTGATACAGTTGAGAAGTAAAGACAGTGATCAGCCTTTGCTTGATCATAAGTCACACATTAGAAACTTGAATTTCTAATGAAGTTAAAAATATTTAACTAGCAGTTGAGAAATTTAGGACAATTTGTCTTCCCATTATTTTTTAAGAAGATAATTTATTTCAGAGACAACTGTGGGCTGAATTTACGAACCCAAGTTTTTAATCTTGGTGGGATGTGGTTTTGGTAGCAGAAAATAGCTATCAGGATTGCTGGAATTCTCAGATATCTGTGTCTGCTTGAGCCTGTAGGTTGAAAATCATCTGGATATTTCCAAGTGACACCTCAGTTGTTAGGCTCTGAGCAGTGTGGTTTCTCAGTGCGGATCAGACAGAATTTTGCCTGTCTGGCATGGCTGAAAGTGAGCTGGAGAGATACAGGGGTGGGCTGTGTTGCTGTAGAAGCAAACTTCAATCTTTGTTCTTATTGAGTGGAAAACTTCAAAGTTATGAAAGTGTGTAATGAGGATTGTATTGCAGAGCTTTATCTTGCAGTCTGTGAAGGTGTTGAAAGCAGAGGCAGCTTGACAATGCCATTTGTGCAGGCTTTTGCTGCTAGGTGGGCTCTGAGCCCCTCGTGGTGTCCCCACAATTCCCCTCCCCGAGGTATTTCACTCCCTGTTTGTGTGCAAAACGTGAGCTTGTGCTTTACATCCCGAATTTCAGAGCAACGCCGAGTGCTCTGTGCCTTGTCTAGACATCTGACAAACTACTGCAGTCATTCAGGGGGAAAAAAAAAAATCCCAGTTTTTGGTAATTCAGCCCCCAGATGCTGCTGCTGTCGCTGCTGGATGGAATTTGCTGTAGAGCTTGATTCTTCCCAGTTACACATTGCTCCAGCTTGGAACTTTATATGTGAGCTGAGCTTCTGGCTGAGGTCAAATGCAGGGCAGCCAGTCATTTTCTGCTGTCTAGCTCTGTCAAATTGTCTTACAGGACTGTAACCAACTGCCTTGGTTGCATAAGTAAGAAAGCTGAAAAGATATAAATGTCAAGATAGCCAAGTTCCCACGGAAGACTGGTTTAGAACTGGAGCTTATATTAAAGCTCATGTTACTTACTGGCCTAATTAAAGTAGACAAGGCTTTATACCTGCCAAATGTATAAATAAAGTCTGTGCCTGCATTGTGCTGACACAGCCCCTCGATAACAGCAATATCTTGTCAGGTGTTTTCCTTCTTAAGGGGGCTCATTTGGGTGGGAGATGATGTTTCCCTGGAGTGGGAAGCGTTTTTACAGCAACAAATGATGAAGTCGTGTGAAATTTGTTTTGCAGCCTGAAAGAATGATTTATTTACAGTACTGCATGGTACAGAACTCACATCTCATCACCAAGCATCACCTCTTCTGCCTCTCAGCTGAATAAATCACACTTTTACAGGAGCTGACATTTTGCATTGTTTTCCTAAGAAAGACGTTTTTTGATTTGTGCTATTTGATAGACTCAGCTTAATGCACTTCCCTTTTGGGGATTATTCCCTCTAATCTTTTATTTACACTGAATTTTTATTGGAGTATTTAGAAGTAAATGTACTTCTGAATGTACAGTATGCTTGTAAATTTAATATTCACTTTCATATTTAGGAAGAGTCCCACTCCCTTCAGCACATGAGCTGAAATCCAAGTGGGAAAACCTGCTGGGACCAGAATACGAAGTTATGGTATGTTTTATTTCAATAAACTACATTCATGAATGTTATTTCTTTAAATCACAGATCTGTGAGTTTAGCATTACAGACTGTTTATAGAACAGTTCAGTGTTTGGAACAGATCAGTAACATCAGATTCTCTTTGCTGTAACATCAGGGCTGAAATGTATGATATAATGAGTTGGGGGATTTGTTGCCCTTTTATTTTATTCTGTTTATATAGATACTATTGTTATACAAATAAGAGACAGGAACAGTGATTTAAGGAAATCAGCTGTCCTGTTAAATCTGCATCACAGCAGCCACTTAAAATATATGGCATTTTTATTATTTCATTCATGATCTATTTGTTTTACTGGGCACTGAATAAAAAAAAAGGGCTCAGGATAGAGCTTCTGTTTTCAGAAGAATCTTACCACTTTATCTGAAGAATGAAAGAATGATTTTCAAACATGCTGGGAAAATACAAAGTAATTCTCAATAGTTTAACTTTGTGGTGCCAGTGTCTAATAGATATTTCTTCACTTCATATTAAATAATTGCCTAGCAAAAGATTGTTTTGATGAATTGTCACGAGGAGTTGATGGAAATTGTAATTCACTTATGCCTTTCAGTGCTGCCTGAGTACAGATAAAAGACTCCGAACAGCGTTCTTTCCGAAGCCTTAAAAAATTCTCACCACCACCAAGAAAATGCCCTGTTTGTCTTTGCAATGCTTGTCCAGTTGATTTAGAGACACTTATTTTTACTACTTGGAGTAGCCATCGTTCCAGTCACTCGCTGGGAGATTTAAAGTAGCTTTAAGAATTGCCTTGAGAAACTCGCTTCCCTTCTTTCCATTAGCACTCCTTTAAGATCTGAAGCTCGTGTGAGATTATGTACATGATGCAATAAATCTGTTGGGCTGCTCACTTCAGTTGCTTGGTATTCCCACCCTTACATTTCCAGGGGCTGATATTACCTCCCTGAGCACTATCACACTTTCCCACAGAGGATGAAATCCTGCTTAGCTGGTGAATCCAACCTTCCCAATCCTTCTTCAGCCGCCGCCGGTGAAATGTCAGCAGTGGAAATGTTAACGACGGGGCCTTCTGAATAATAGAAGGGAACTCTCCTGGCATCACATTTTGAAAGTCATTTTTTGGTTCTGGCTGCCTGTGCCTGCCTCCTGTGTTCAGCAGCAATGTCCAGTTTGAGTCCAGCCTGTGATACCCCAGCCCCTGTGTCACACCATCCTCATTGAGCCCCCAGAACTCACCCCAAAGGCTCCTACAGGAATCCCTCAGGAGTATTGATCTTGAGAGGAAATTGCTGTTTGAGGAGAGGGGTTGGTGGCCCTGGTGGCTTCTGTGCTGCTGGTCCTTTTTGGTGCCAGTGGAAGGAGCTGAGATCCCGAGCAGGGATGGTGTGGGGTCAGTCAGGCTGAGGAGTTTCCAGTCATAAATCCATGTAGTTACATGCATGGATGTGAAATGGGTTCTATCTGTCAGGAAAAACACCCTGAGTACTGGAAAACAACATGCTGGAAAACCTGTTCAAACTTACTCCAAAAGAAAAGTCTAATCCTTATTAAACTAGAAGTTTTCAGAGAAAACTTACCTGATTTTTTGCAAGGCTCTGGGTTTTTTTTTTTCAGATCTACCAAGTGTAGTTTTCCTTTAAACATTCAACTTCAGTGTCCCAAATTCCAACGCTGGGCCGTAGATTTGAACTAAATGATCTTTAAGGTCTCTTCCAACCCAAATCATTCCATGATTTTATCTTAATTACATTTAAAATTGGAGTAAATAACCTTCTAAGGTTACAGATAAATCTGTTATGTTAAGCAGGGACAATACAAGAAAAATGGTGGTGAACACACAGCCATTTTATTAATCTTAAAAAAAGACACTGAAAGGATTTCCTGCCCCGGGTTTAAATAACCCACTTTCCATTCCCATTTGGTAATTGAAGTTATGTATTTCAAGCCATGTTAGCAACAGAAGTTGGTGGGTTAGTCTGCATGGGAGATGGCTGCACTATAGCCTGAGGTAACAACTTAAGCTGTTATACTTTCAAATTCTGATTGGCAAGTCCGTGTGGGTATTTGTGTCAAACATAATGGCATTTTGTGCTTACACAGGATTACTGAACTTGACTAAAATTGGCATTTGGGCTCCGGGAATAGGATAATATTGGAGTCTGCTAATAGTGCATAATCACCACATTCCTACTTGTAAATGTTCTGTGCCTGAAAGATTTTTCTAACATTTGTTTAAAATTATTTTACGTCAATGTGACATTGTTTAAGTACGGTTTATTTTGCTCACGAGTTGGCTTTTTTTTTGCCAGAATTTCATCGTTCTGGTGAAGTCTTTATTGTCCCACTGTTGAAAAATGTTCTGCTGTCCAATTTTTAGGTTGTGCATATGGATATGCCCTTTAAAGATGATTCAGAGCTCCGGAAGTACTCAAAGGTGAGGCTTACTTGGTGGTTTCCCTCGTGTTATATGTTGGCAGAGTCACCCTGGGAGGGCATGCCACGATTCCAGATGTGTTTCAGGAATTCAGTGGTTTTGTGACTCTATATTTTCCAAAAAAAAGGCTGCCAACATTCTGCTTATCTCCTGGACTGATCCAATACCTTTTCATAGCACAGGCAAATGAAGCTTTTAACAGTTCATTACCAAATCCCTGAACAACAAAAAACACCTTCAAACCATGCACATAAAGCCTAAATTTTTTGGTACTTAATTGCACAGAATGGAGCAGAGGTTGAAACTCTGCTGAAAAACTTGTTTGTCCCAGAGGATTTTGCTGTAATGATTCTGGCTCAGGGAAAGGGTCTGACCTTAAATTAATTTCACTTCCAGGAGATTTTTCAAGATACCTATGTTAATATTGTGGAAAAGAGGTTCTTAGAGGTGATGCATTTATATATTTGTGTGGACACCTCACTGGGAAAGGCCATAAAGTCATGATCAGACATGGCTGTGAAGGAATGCTGTGGATCAGTGGATTGTTCCTTTTATTTGATTATCCAGAATAATTTGGGAAGCAGTCAGTGTTTGAACTCTAGTAATAAAAAGCCAGAAAATGTCCAGAGTGAAGAAGCAGCTCCTGCTTTCATCTCTTCTCCCCAAGATCCATGATTTCTTCTGCCTTGTCTGGATAGTGTATCACTTCTCTCCTACTTTTCCTAATATTAGCAGACTTAAGGCACTGAGGGTTGGAGTATCCCTAGACAAAAATTCCAAATTAGACAGTCCCAGTGGGAAAAGGCTGACACAAAATCAGTGATTTCCCCTTGCAGAAAAAAGGATGTCAGTTTTAGTAACTACTTACAGAGGACACTTCATTTATACTTTCTCTACCTCGAAGTAGTGTAGCTCCCAAAGGAGTAAGACAGCTGATCTTGTGGTGAGATTTTAGGCAATTATAGAATTCATTTTATTCCTTTATTTATTTCTATTTCTTTTATTTTTGTTTTGCTCCAACCCCATGGAAGAGGGGTTGGAACTGGTTGATGTTTAAAGGCTCTTCCAACCCAAACCATTCTGTGATTTGTTGACAGCTCTCCTTTTGGGTGGTACTTCTCTCTGTATTTTTCCCATTAAGTTTAATTATTTGAGAATGCAGTTCAAATTGCCATTTCCCCCAAAGAGCAGACTGGTTGTTTTTATTTGTGTAAACAGTTTGTAAAGAGAAATTATGGAGAGTTGTGCTGTAGCACAGGTGAGGCCACTGTGAACATTTAATCATCTTACTGTGGGTTTGGTTCAGTTTGGTGAGCTACTGACTCTGAAATCTGTTTTTATCATGGTAGATAAAGATTTATACTTAAATAAATACTTATATTTCTCTTTTGGCAGCTGTTACCCATCCACACTCTGAGATTAGGAGTTGAGCTGGACACTTTTAATGGACATCATTACATATCATCCATTGCTTCAGACGGCCCAGCTGCAGCCCTTGGTCTTCTGCAAGTGGAAGATGAACTTCTGGAGGTAAAATATAAAACAGAACCCGCACAAAAATAAAAATTATGTATTTCCTGTTTGTTTGGCTTCTTAAAACGATTCCCTTAAGCTCTAGCTTGGCTGCTGTGTGTGCAATAGAATTATTCCAGATTAGCTGTGGAAGCAGAGTTGTCTGTAATTCATTCATCTTCTTCACTGTTCCCTTCCACATTTATGGACAAAAGGTCAATTTCTTGTGACCTCTCAGTGACTTTGTGGGTATTTTTTTCTGAAATGTTTTAAATCAGTATCAAAAGTTACAAGGGCAGAGATAATATTTGTGTTGAATTATTTGTAGTCCTGTGGCTAAGTCTTTCGCACAATTTGGCTTTAGCTTTTGTGGTGGATAATCTTTCTGAATATTTGTCACCCCTAAAAAAAATTTACAGCAGTCTTAGGAACAGTGGTTTCAGTTACACAATAAAACTTTTTTGTTTGAGTGTTGAAAGATATTTGTGTGTATGAGCAAATACATCAGTTTGTTTAAATGTGTATAAAGAGGTATTGGGGCAGCTTTGGAGTAATCAGGGTCACACCAGACCTATTTTCTCAGGAAAAATAATTATTTGATAAAATTAAAATAATTCCTATTTTGTAAATGTGTGTACAAGTATCCATTGGTATCTCAGCCCGAAAAGACATTAATTTCTTTTTGCATGCTTACTCCTTGTGGAATATTTTGATATTTGAAACTTTTTTTTAGTGGATGCAAAGAACATTTAATGGAAACAGAATTAGGCCTTCTGAAAGATTGATTTGTTAGGTGTACAGCTATTTTGCTTTTACTTCTTCACCCTCTAACATCAAAAATTCATACTGATATCACTGAGACCTAAAACATTTTCTTATTGCTTAATGGAGGAAATCTTGATTCCTGGAGGAAGGGATTAATGGAATGCTGGAAGTGTTTAAATTGCTTGGCCACTAAACAAAAAAAATTTATAGAAAAAGCAATAATGCAGTGCTGTAGAGTAACTTAGGAACCTAAGTTTAATTGTGTATATTTAATAGTTTTATGTATTACTCTGTACTCAGAATTAAGTTCACAGGTATGTCCAGCTCTAGGGAGTGTAAATTTTTTTGCTACTCTGTAGTTGGGAAAAAAACCCCAAGAAAATGAAAATGTGCTCTGGGGCTAAAGCTGTAAGTGCCAGGTTTAGCCCAAACTGTGTTTTTGCAGCCAAGTTATAAATCCCCTATAAGAGGGGTTTGCAGTGGAAAAGGTGACAGCCCCATTCCCCAGACAAGTCCTTACCTGGGCCTGATACCTTTGGGATTGAAATATGATGAGCAAGGATTTATTGTTTTTCAATACACACAGAGGTTGAATGTTGATGATTTTTAATGATGTGTTTGAATTATACCGGACAGCACGATACCCCTGCCCTGCCCTTCATTTCAGCTAATTCCTTTGTGTTCTTTTTTTAGGAGTAAATTGCTTTTTTGTGCCCTTTTGTTGTACAATCTCCCCGCTATGTGAGGCCTGGTTGGCTCATGTGCTGAATGAGTGGGTGTAGGGCACCTTGCCTGCTCAGAGGCTGATTTCTGGCAGCTGCAGGAGGAGAAATGGGAGTCCCCAGATCTGCTGGGGGGTGCACAGTAGCTCTTCCCCATCCATCACGGGATGCTGAGAAGTGCTGGGAGCTTTCCACCCCGCTGCCACTCTCCAAGCATTAAAAAATCCTTACGCGTAGATCCTTCTGCTTAAATAATTAACTAATGGATGAGGCTGATAGCTCAGCACTTGCTGTAATTCTTGCAGAAAAAGCCCAGAGCAGTTTGTCTTGCCGTGCTGGAGGCCAGTTCCACCACTCTCAATTTTTCTCCTTGGCTGGGATGTAGAGTGTGAGAGGAACTTTGTGTTTCCCAGCAGTACAAACTATATTTGCACTGCAAAAAGCACAAAGTGGGGGGGAAAAATAGAAGTGGTCAGGAAGCAAATGTTGGCTAAAGTGGGATTGCTGTGGAGCCTTGCATGGGATTGAATCCCTCTAATCAGCAAGATCTGGGAGATTTATGGAGAGGCTCTGCCTCAAGTGCACACGTACAAAGGTGTGTCCATGTCTGGTGAACGTTTCCATGCTCTGTTTTCTAGGATGAGATGTGGCTTCCTTTGCAGTGTGGGTGTGGAGGGAAATACTGAAGGAAATCCTCAGTTATTCCTCTTGCTGTGCCTTGGTTCCTGCTGGGGAGTGACTTGGATGAGGTGCTGGATTCCCAAACCAGTGGCTGCACTCCAGCACTGTGGACATTTGGTCATGAGAGAGGCTTGGGGCAGCCTAAAAGAAATCCCTGGAACACACGAGGTGTTGGGATTGAGTCCACAGCACTAATTGGGTTAAACCCCTGCTCTTTTGGGGCTGCAGTGCTGGGTAACACAGGTGCTTAATGACACCTCACATCCAGCTGCCCTCGTAGTTAGGGACACCCCTGTGGTGCGAAGAGGGGAACCCTCAGGACAGAAAGATGATAAAATAGGTAAAAGAGGATGAATCACTTTTTTTTTTTCCCTGCAGAAGTAGAATCACAGAGTGACAGAATGGTTTGGGTTGGAAGGGACATTGAAGCCCATCCAGTGCCACCCCTGCCATAGCCAGGGACACCTTCCATTATTTCAGCTTGCTCCAACCCTGTCCAACCTGGCCTTGGACATTTCCAGGGATGGGGCAGCTACAAAAAATGTGCAACTGCAGTATCCCATTTTTAAAGCACCATTATCTATCTCGCTATCTATTTTTTTTTTCTGTTTCAAAGTCTCTGGTTTAGAACATCCATTAAGTGTTACCACTCACAGTTTTGAGTTTATGGTGTGGTAAGCTTTGACCCTTGTCAGGCCTTTCTGGTTAATTGCTTACTGTAATTGGTTCCTTTCTTACTCTGCAAACGTTTTTGCCTGTTTTCTGTAGGATCTTTTTAGTTTCAGCCACTTTGTTACATTTTAAACTGGTGAAGTTAGAATCACAGAATCATTAAGGTTGGAAAACACCTCTAAGGTCATTAAGCCAAACTTTTAAACTAATTGTGGTAGTTCTGACTTCAATTTTTTGATCGGAGCTCAGAACCTGTGTTTGCTTAAAATATTGTGGGAAAATTAAATTTTTTTGTCTTTTTAAATTCAAACACAAGCCTAATGCTGCAAAAAAAGATCCCCAACAAAGAAACAGGTGAGAAAGAAATAAGAATTCTAGGAAAGGTTTAGGCTTGAAAAAGTGGTGAGCAGAAAAGAAGTTAGAGGAAGCTAAAGAGACATGATGCAGCAGTCAGTAGCCACAAGATCTTGGAGATGTTTTATAATAATGTGTATATTCTTCAGAAGCGTGTATTAACAAAACCGTGCAAGCTGTGCCAGAATCCCCAGGTCAAATCTGACTTTCGCACTCAGGAAAAAAATAAAAAAAATTTAAATAAAATAATCTGGTGGGTATCCTTTAATTCTGTTGGTGTGGATGTGTGCTCCCACTCTGCAGGTGAATGGGGTGCAGCTGTATGGGAAATCCCGGCGGGAGGCTGTCACCTTCCTCAAGGAAGTGCCACCCCCCTTCACCCTGGTGTGCTGCCGGCGGCTCTTCGGCGACGGCACCGAGTCTTTGGTGGACGAGCCCCCCGTGGCAGTTTTCCCTGCAGAGCAGAAGGTAACCCTTCCCCTGTCACCCACAAAAGGACAGGAACTGTTTTGGGAAAGTCTGTGTGTCTCTGGGTTTACGTGGCTTGGTCTCGAGAAACTTCATTGTCCTGGGAAGACAAGGTGGGTAAATCACCGAGCCGCTTTGCTGACTGTACATCCCATTCATCATCCCCACACTTAATAGGTGAGTGAGAGCTCTGAATTACACTAAATCACATCCTTGCCACCATTAGCTGATTGCTTCCACATCCTGAGTAGGTTTTTATAGAACTGGGGAAAAAAAAAAAAATTGAAACTTTAAAGTTTCTTTCCATCGCAGGAGCTTTTTAAAGTCTCAAACTAAAGCCTGACACTTGTGGTTGCTCCTGTTTGCAAAAGTATTTACAGCTTGGCTTCTCATCTTTTCTGATTGTCTGGCCTTTCTATTAGCTGTCTGTGGTTAAATCTTTTATGCTATTTATTTTTCCTTTATGCATCTAATGGGACAGCTGAACTTCATCAACATGTAACAGGTTAGTAATATTCTAACAATTAATTAGACTAATACACGGGTATTTGTGTGCCAGGTTGGGCTCTGATGCTCAAATCTTGTAGGCCTGTGCCCAGGGGAGTGTTCAAGGAGAAAACTCTATTCATAATGCTCAGTGAAGTTTTAATTCCATAAAAGGTCACAGTTTAGGGCATGTATGCACCATTAATAATCAAAATATTGAAGGAATAGTGTTTGTTAAGAACTGAGAGAATGTTATTTGAACCAGAGCTTTTATTTTCCAGGTGAAACCCGAGGAAGACTTTAATCCTGAGGAGGAAGAAGGGGAATTGGCATTATGGTCTCCTGATGTGAAGGTTATTGAGCTGGAGAAAGACAAAAACGGTTTAGGATTCAGCATTTTAGACTATCAGGTATACTTTTCTGTATAACTAAATGCTAAAAATCGCCTTCATCCTTTGTCTTGCATGTTGTCTTTAAATATTTTGATTACTGAGTAATGGATTTGACATTTGGGCCTAGAAACTATAGGGAAAAGTAATGTATTTTGAGAGCAATTCTATAGAGTATGGAGTGTTCTAAACCTCTGATTATTGGACATGATAAAGTGCAAAATCTTTACTCAAGCTCCACCCCATAACTCTGAGTTTAATGACTAAATGTTGGGCAAGGTTATTTTTTTTGTTGTATTTTGTTCTAGCTTAGAATGACTTTTCAGCTGTGAGAGTGGCAAGCAAAGGTTGTTGCATATTAGTTGGAAATTATTATATTCTTAATTGTTAAACTCCTTAGAAATTAACAGACAAGTCTCTATTGCAGGGAAATGCTACTAAAATTAATGAATCCTTATTTCAAAAACGCTGCCTTCAGTAAATATGTAGAAACTCACAAAATCTGTAGGCAGAATGAAATGTTCTTCATGTTTCTAGTCAACATGATATATTTTTTTAAACCTCCAGTCATCATATTTATAAGGAAATAAAATAGCTGGATCACTCTTTATAATAATATACACATCACATCTGAGTGCTGCCTAAACATTGTAGTTTAATGAAATGTGTTCAACTGTTGTACATAAATGTCAAGTGATATAAAATTCACTTTTTGATACAATAAGGCAGGAATTGGGAATGAATTAGAAGGAAAAAAAAATTTGAAGTATTATGCAAACCCATTAATTCTATATTTTACCAGTGCGATTTAAGATTACTGAAAATAGATCCTGTTAGTCATTTTAGCTGACACATGTTGTGTTGCAGTGCCAGCTCTACTCTAGAGTTGCTGGGAGTCTTTACAGAGCAGTAATACACAGATTTGCTTTTAAGTTCTCATATAATCAGAATTAATGAAGGCTTTAATAGCAGGCTTTTTATTTACTTATTCGCAGATGCAAATACACGAGCAATGTTGTGGTACTTTCAGCTAAATTTAAATACATTCTAATCAATTCTAAATGAGTGGTAAACCACTTAATCTCAGATCTTTATAATTTCAAGATATTTATGTATAAAGTGTATAAAGTGTGTTCTTTTGTTTGGGATTTGCCTCTTAGATCTTTTACACTTTTCATCATCTGCAGATTAATTTTTATAGAGAGATATCTGTGCCTGTGTGTGTGTTTATGTAAATACATCCATCACATCCTTGAGTGCAAGGCAAAGAAAATAAATAATTGTCCATGCTACAGTGGAGGCAAGGAAAAAAAAAAAAAGCTGTGTTTGGTTCCTGGGAGAGTGTTTGGAATTCTTAACACAGATCTGCTGGGAAGCACAGAATTACAGCAGTGTTTAACTGTGCCTTAAAGGACCTGGAGACCCTTCTTTGAAACATGAAAGGTGTTTTTTTAGGCCCAAACTCTTTGTTTTACAAGAGAAAATTCAAGCCTTGTAATGGCAAACGATACTGCTTGTACTGTGTATCCACTGCTGATTTTGCTCCTTTTGAGGAATACGATTTTTAATATTTTTTTAGGTGTTTTTCAATGAAGATGGGTCTTCCCATGGCCCATCTTGATCATCAGTGAGTGAGTGAGAGCCCTTCTAGGCTGCCACAGTGCTGATGGAGGTAGGGTGGGGAGGAAAATGCTTTTGAAGGGAAGATTCTGAGCAGGAAGCCTGTGTGTAATTAACACAGAAGAGCTGCCTCTGTCCATTACAGAAACTTAAGGAAAGTTTGGATAGTCACACCAGCTGGGAGAAGGTGATGTGACTATCCTGGGTTTTTAAGATCCAATTATTTCTGCAGCTGTTGGTTGAAAGAACACTTCAGAAATACTGGAGGGAGTTGAGGAAGCTGAGTGGGAACAGGGGAATGGTGTCAGGGTTAAAAAGTGGTGATGCTCTATTGTCCTCACTTTCCCCCACACAAAGGTGGAACAACACCTTTGAAATGGTGGATCCTGGTGGATCTCAGTGGATCCCAGTGGATCCTAGCCCCAGGTGGGATTGGGACTGTTCCCTGCAGTGTTTAAGGAGCCCTGGAGTCCTGCTCCCACATTTCTGGCAGGGAGAGATGCCAGCCACGCTGCAGAAGTACAAGAACACTCAGCAATTACAGACCAGGCTGCTCCCAGTGCTCTGCAAGTTTCTTCCTACTTGTTTTCAAGCACAAAGCTTTTTACTTTTCCATCCTAAGTTTGATTGTAGAATTAGATGTTGTGCTGAACACTCCTATGGTATATAATTTATAATATTTGCCATTTTGTTTCTCAAAACTGGCTGCATGCTCAGCATAAAGGCTGCTGTGCCTCAGTTGTCCTAAATGCTGCTGTTCCCAAGTCATGCTCTGGAAAACAGAGTTAATAAAAACTCTTTGTGAGGCAGAATAGGAGTCTGAGTACATGGAAAACTGAATGCTGAGATCGAGAAAATTATTACTCTGGCATATTAATTTTTAATGGGCTGTCTTTCTAATAATGTTTCATCTATCAAATAAATGATAAGCACATCCCAAGTGACTTGCAGGATATTCCCAGAAATGTACAAGCATAATTCCAATGCCTATATATTTTAATGAACTAATTACAAATTAATTATACCAATTATGCATAATCAATAGTATTTCTACTTTGTCCTGTGTTTTCTTTTGATTGTCTTTAGGGATTTAAAAGCTTGAAACAGAGCCACCTTAATTTCTTTTAATAAGGTTCTTAAAACTTTGGGGTAGAGTTACCCCTTTTGCTATGACAGGGTATTTATATAGGTATTTATATAGGATATTCTTAATCTTCCTGTGGTCTCTATATATATTAAAAAAAACCTTTTTTTCCCCTTTGAATGTTGTAATTTGTAATTATGTTGTAGGAAATCTGCTCTGCTGGCAGCAAGGTCAGGACTTGGCAAGAGGGGAGGAGGATGGGAAGCTGATCCTCTGGATTCTTGAAATGATGGATTTCAGTGGATTTTTAAAATTTAAATAAGAAACACTGAAGATGTCTTAAAATGAAATCTTCTGTGTTTTTTCCTGTTGTCATCACTGTGCTGGGACCTGGTCAAACTCTTGGGCCAGGCACTGCTTTTTCTTGATGGAGCTTTGATGGGAAGGCTGCAGAGTTCTGGCCATTAAAAATCTGTGCTGCTCAGCCTTCTGGCCAACTCCTCCGTGAAGTAACACACTCTGCCTCCCGTCATTTCCTCCTGGTTTCACTTGGAGAGGCTGCTCCCCCTTTCACCTCCTCAGTAACCTTTATGTAGTGCTGCTGGCACAGGTGGTGCCAAATGTGGTGAGGGAGGGACCGGGGATGCTGCTGCTGCTGCTGCTGCTGGAGTGATTTGGGATCACCTGGGATGCAAGGGGCTGCACTCAGTGTATTTCATGTTCTTTGTCAGCAGACCTGACAGTATCCAGCTTAACAGTAAATTTGTCTAGCCTGGAGCTAATCACAGAATCCCAGGATGGTTTGGGTTGGAAGGGATCTTAACTCTCATCCAGTTCCAAGCCCTGCACGTTCCACTAGACCCAGTTGCTCCGAGCCCCATCCAGCCTCCTGGCCAGCAAGAGCTAAACCATTGTTTTTGAGACCAATCCCTTTCTCTTAGAAGGAAACTGAAAGATACATTATCAGGTTAAAATAGAGAAGAAATGCTGTCTAAAAACGACTGTGATCCCAGAGCATTAGAGCAAGAGGAAAGAAAAATCCCCTAAGACTTATAGAGGAAAAGAAGAGATCCCAGCAGGATAGAAGGTTCTTTGAGCCCTGAAACAGTGTTTACCAAAGACCTGATGCATTGCAGGCCAACAGATTCTGTCAGTAATGTTTTACAGAAATACTGGAAAAACCACAGGTAGCTGAATTGCAGATTTCTTGAGGCAGTATTGACCAGAAGGTAACTTGAATGGTCTGATGAGCTTTTATCAAATTAAACAAAAAGCTGAATGGACTTTATGTGGAGCTTAATTTACTGTGCTTTGAAGTCAGAGTCTTTTTAAAGCAGCTGTTTCAGAGTGCATGAAACTGGAGAGGGTGAGGGGTGGAATGGGGAGGTTTGACATTTTACATAACTCTTGGGAAGGACTGTGAGATGCTGTTTCTCCCTGTCTGTGCTGAGAGATAAGTCCCCAGTGCCTGCTTGCTTTGGCACAGCCCAGCTGCCCTGGAGAGCTGTCTAGCTGCAGGAACTCACGGGCTCACCTGCTCCAAGTGATCCATGGAAGCCGAAAGAGGCATTTCAGCACTCAGAGCTTCAAGTTACCCCGAGCTGGAGAAGCCGCGTGAATTGTGCCTGCCTTGGGCTGCCTGGGTCAGTGCTCCCGGGATTTTCCTGTGGTCTAGCAACAGGGACTCCACAGCTGCCTTATTCCTGGCTTCCCTTTATTATTAGTAGCAGTTTTTCGTGCTGTTGAACTGAAGTCTCTTTTGCTGCACATTCAGCAGGTTATGTTTTGTCCTTCTCCCAGGGAGCATGGGAAACAATTGTTTTCTCTTTTCTAACAAAATCACTGCATAGTCATTCACGGCAGGAAGTGAAGCAATTTAAGTGTCTCCAAATATCTTTCCTCTTTTCTTTATGCCCCAAACAGGCTCCAGATGTAGAGTTACAAAAAAAGCAAACTGACTTCTTATTTGTAGAAGGTGGTATTCAAGTAGATTTTTTTTTTTTTACTTTCTTGCTCTGTTCAGCAGTGAGATGCAGGCTGAAATGCTTTGACAAGTTGCTGGCTAAACGTTTGCCCTCTTGTGATAATTTGAGCTTTGTCTGTTCTTGTGATAAGTTTGTTATGAACAAAGAAGGATATTCACGTCTTTGTTAAGCACATTTTCACCTGATCATGTGATGGAAACCTGTGGCTTACTGGCAAAAGCTGCACAGCTGTATTAAAAAGCAGTTTTACAATGGCTATCAGCTTGGTACTGGGAAAACTGATAAAGGCAGCTTTTCTCCCATCTCTACAACCCATCCACATTCATTAACATCAAAGTTCTGTAAGCCTCAGTACCAACTGTGTTGGTACTCATCTCACGGAGGATTTGCTTCTCTCCCCCTATGGGAAAGTTCTACATCCTTTAAATCATATTAAGCTGCTTCATGTGTAAAATAATTCTTAATAGTGTGTCATGAATTGAATTCAGTGTAGCTTTTTGAAAAATTCTCTTGGAGTTCAGCTTAAAAATTACTTTTCAGGACCTAAGAGCCAGTGAATGCAGTTGAGCACATTCCTGGAGAAGTTTCTGAGGTGCTCACGATTAGTGGGTTCAAAACCTCAGTGCTGCAGTACTAAAGTGTTGGGAGAGCAGAGGCTACTTTAATAAGAAATCAAAGAGATTTCTGTGTATCTCGCACGAGGATACAGACAGACCCACAGGAACAGCTTGATGAGGAAGAGATCTGGAGAACCTGGAGGCAGGAAGTCACATTAGGGGTTGGGTATCCCCTGACACTGGGCTGGAGGGGGCCATCAGTCAGACTCTAAATGAGAAGTTAGGGAGGAATCTCATAGAATTGTTCATGTTGGGAAACTCCTCTGAGACCTTTCTGTTCCTGTCAGCGCTGCAAGGCCACCACTGTCCCATGTCCCGAGGTGCCACATCCACGAGGCTTTTAAATCCCTGCAGAGATGGGGACTCCACCACTGCCCTGGGCAGCTGTGTCAGGGCTGGAGAGCCTTTCAGGGAAGAAATTTTTCTTTGTATGCAACCTGACCGCCCCCTGGTTTAACTTGTGGCCATTTCCTCTCCTCCTGTCCCTGTTCCCTGGGAGCAGAGCCCGACCCCCCCGGCTGTCCTCTCCTGTCAGGGAGTTGTGCTGAGCCACAAATTCCCCCTGAGCCTCCTTTTCTCCAGGCTGAGCCCCTTCCCAGCTCCCTCAGCTGCTCCAGGTTCTCCAGACCCTCTCCCTGCCCTTTTCCCTTCTCTGGACACACTCCAGCCCCTCCATGTCCTTCCTGTCATGATCTCAGAATTCCAGGTGCCTCACCAGTGCCCAGCACAGGGGACTGGCACTGCCCTGCTCCTGCTGCCACACCAGTGCTGACAAAAGCCAGGTACCTTTGGCCTTCTTGGCCATCCAAGCCATGCACAGCCAGCTTTTCCAGGAGAATGCTGTGGGAAACAGCATCAGAGGCTTCTCAGAATTCCAGGCAGACACATTCACAGCCTTTCCCTCGTCCACTAAGCAGGTGTTGTGGTTTTGGCTGCGATGGAGTTAATTTCCCTCCTAGTAGCTGGTGCAGTGCTATGTTTTGGATTTAGCATGAGAACAATGTTGATAACAGGGTAATGTTTTAGTTGTTGCTAAGTAGCGATTACTCTGAGTCAAGGACTTCTCAGTTTCCCATGCTCTGCCAGTGAGGAGGAGCACCAGAGCCTGGAGAGGTGATCTGAACTAGGCAGGGGGATATTCCATACTATAGGGTATGGGGGGAGTTGGCCAGGAGGGGTGAATCCCTGCTCAGGAACAGGCTGGGCATCAGGATTGTGCCTCACTTGTTTTTCTCAGGTTTTATTCCTCTCTTTTTGTTATGTCCCTTTTCATTATATTTATTACTATTAGCACTGCTATTACCTTTTGCTTTATTCAGTTACTAAAGTGTTCTCATCTCAGCCATGGGTTACCCCAGCCAAACCCAGGGCAGCAGATTTTGGTGGAGCAGGACCTGCTTTTCACAAAGCCATGCTGATCCCCAGGTTGTCCTGCACTCATTAAAGGACAGGGATCTTCCTTATCCCTCCTTTTGCTGTCTTGTAGAGCAAATTGTAGGAGCATCCCTCCTGTCCCTGTGAGCTGCAGCAGCTCTGGACAATACCTGAGTTTGCAGAGAAACTGGAGCATTTCTGAGAACATCTGTTTTTCTTTGCTTTGTCGCATATCCATGAAATAAATGCTGAGCGGTATTATTATTATTAACCTTTAGAAATGTTTTCCCTTCTTCCCCCAAATTCTCCAATCTGGTTGTTCTTTTTCATTTCCTGCTAGAAAGAATAGCTTTTAATAAAAACAAAAAACCCCAAACCAAAGAAATTCATTATTATTCCACAGATGTCTTCTGCCTGTGAGAGAAGGCGAGAATTTAAAGGGACAAAACTGTAGCTGGATTTTCTGTTAACCACTTGGTAAATCTCAGCCAGGCTGAGATAATGAGGCTGGAGGAAGCTGTGCTGGCCTGGCAGTGGGCATGTGGAGATGATGGAGCAGTGGGTGTGGAAGAGCTCAGCCCAGACAGCTCCAAATTGGTTCTGAAATGACGAGATTTGAGGTATGAGGTATTTGAGATATGTTGGTGCTGATGGATAAGCATGAAGCATCCTGAGAACTCATGGAAGTTATGAGGTGTTCTGTTTTCTTAGTACCTCACCCTGCTGGAAGATGCTGCTCCCCAAATCCAAGGAGTCTGTTGCACTTGGAATTTTCTGTCTGTTCTCAATGTGATTCACTGTAGCCTTAAGATTCTCTGCAACCTTTCTGCCAACCCTTCTGCCTGCTCCCTCATCCTCCCTGTTCCTCAGCTCTGGGAGTGTTCAAGGCTAGTCTGGATGGAGTTCTGAACATCCTGGGCTAGTGGAAGGTGTCCCTGCCCATGGCAGGGGTGAAATGAGATGAGCTTTACGTTCCCTTTCAACCCAACCCAGTCTGGGATTCTGTGATTCTTTGGGCCCAGTCACTGTTTGCAGATCCATGCTGCATAACACCCAGCCTCTCCTCTGTCCTCACTTTTATTTTGCAGCTTTTTCTGTAGCAAGTCTCCCATAATTCATGTGTTTGCTGGTTTTCTTTTCATGCAGAGGAGAGCTCTGGTTTGTGTAAAAACCCATCCTGCACTTCCACAGGCTTTTACCAGTGCTGAGGCCAGCTCGCCTCACTGGTGCAAGCACTGCTGGGCTCTATGGTTGGATCTGGAGTTCAGGAATTCTTTGAATCAGAAAGCTGATCAAACCCACAGCCTGCGTTAAGGCCCACTGAGCACAGGCTGTGTAGGTGATAGCATTTGTACTTTTTCCCTTGGCTTGTTGGTATTTTCTTCTTCTTTCCCACACATCTCTATCCCTTCTTTATCTCATCACACAGTGGCTTTCCTCCACTTCCTTATGAGTTCAGGGATTTTTTTTTTTTTTTCCTTATCTCTGTGGCTTTTCCCTGTAGTCAGCACTCAGTGTGTTTTTTCTGGATCTGGAAAGTCTGAAAGTCTAAGATATTAAGAGAGTCTAATGAATGTAATCCCTGAGACTTTAGCTGTGTCGAGAGCAAATACGAAAGGCGGATAAAACCTTTGATGGATTGAGAAGTTTGATAAATTAAAAGATAGTGACAGGCACCTGAGTCCACTGCACAGTGACACTGAAAACGCCCAGAGCCGGTGCCTATCTTTGATCTTTTTGTTTGGGAAGAGCAGTGGTGTGTGAGGTCTTTTCCCTTGGCTTTTTCCCCGAGGTCCCTGGTCCAGAGCAGAGGGGTGGGGACTGCGCTGTGCTCTCCAGCCCTGCCAGACCCACGCGGCTCTGAGTCAGCGCCGGCCACCGTGTTCCTTCTTGCTGGAGAAAGCTGATTTCAGATCCCAGCTGATGAAAGCCTGGTGTGGGAAACCCATTGTGCCACCTCCTCCTCTTTATTTTGCTGTTCCCTCTCCTCATTCGGGTGGGGCTGTGTGTGGTTTGTTCCTGTTCTGTTTTTTTTTCTCCCCTTCCCTGCGAATTCCTGTTTCTTTGCTGACATTTCCCACAACAGAAGTTTTGATTAATGCCGGCTGCACACCAGAGCTTCTGAAATTCATTGCTTTATTCCCTCACTGCAGATCAATAAATAGTAATGTTTTATTTCCAGTGCTTTGCCTTACATCACAGCAAAGTTCAGCCTTCCTCCTTGAATACCTCTCTGTATTTAAGTTTGTGTTGCTTCAGCACATCAGCCTGCAGTTTATTTCTCTGGTACAGCCAGAGGCCGTGCGTTGTGTAATCTCCTTCCTGAGCAGTTCTGCTGACTGCAAGCCGAGTGAAAGAGGCAGAAACAGGTCTGAAATGCTTCGAATTTCACTCCCGATGCAATGGATCTAACAAAAGCCAGTTGAGCACTTCCTCAGGGATGTTTTTCCAGGCCTGAGAGTGCCTTTGGCAGTTCCTACGGCCAACTGCTGTAAACATGTTGGAGTGAGTGAACAGGAGGTTTGGACCTTGAGTCTCAACCCTAAAGTGAGGCCACCTTAAGGAGGGAATCAGACCTCACTCACACTTCACAAAATGAGAGCATGGATGAGTATTTTGAGTAATTTCACAGCACTGAGCATACAGGTACATTACTCGTGCACTTCTGCCTTTGTTCTACATAAAAGTGAGACAAACTTAAAATGCCTCTGGTTCTTTTCACTCTTGACAGTGTCTTTTCCATATTCAGCATCAAAAGTGTTGTGTCTAAGAGTCTTCCAGCCTGGTATCTTATTCACTGAAGAGTTTTAAATATGGATATATGTGCTAGACCTGGAAGTGCTCCCATGCAAAATGTAATGAAGCTGGGCTGCTCTGACCTCTAAACTCCAAGGCGTTTGTTTTGGCTCCCTCACAGAAACCTGCAGTATACAAATTGGCACTTGTAAAAATGTTCAGATAAATCAAAAAATGGCACAGGGGGGGCCGGGGGGGAAGTTTCAAACTGTTTCTTTTGGGATCCTTCGCCATGCTATTTTGGATGTGTGTTTTTGTGGCAGCAGGCAGTTTGTTGCTTGAAGAAAGCTGAAATATTCTAGGAAGTCAGGCTAGCTGGATTTAGATCTCAAGTAATGCCAAAACTAATATAGCCTGTAACTAAGTGAGAGTGACTTTGCACAGGGAATGTCAGTCACCCGCAGCTTTGTCTTACATTTTCATAGGAGCCTTTACAAGAAGCAAAACACAGACAAAACCCCCGCAAACGTGGGAGCTGCTCCCATCCAGTGGAGCTGTAGTTTCAGTGCTCCTCAGCCCAGGCAGGGTCTGCTGGATGGATGGGGATGGGCTGTCGGAGCAGGGAATGCCTGCGGTGGTGGGAGTGGGCTGGCCTGGAGTGCCCTCTCTTGGCTGCTGCACTCCTCACCTTTTGGGAGGGACGAGGGAGCAGCCAGCCTGGTTTAGCACTTCTGTTTCCCAGCAGGATGGGCAGAGGTCAGCTGCACTGGGTCTGCCTCCACATTTGCTTCCTAAGGCCCTCTCAGTGTGGATGTTTGGTGCCCGTGGCAATGGAAGCCACAATAAAGATGCAGTTCCAGCCTTGCACGTAGGACTCTCTGTACTCCTGGGACTCTTAACATTCTAGCAGAGCTCAGGTTTTTAAGAGATTTCATACTGCCCCAAACCCAGGGGTCCCAGAGGCAGCAACTGCAGTGGCCCCTGCCTGACTCTCCGCTGCTAAATTAACCCAGAACAAATGAGGCTCTGAAAATAAGGAGGAAAATTTGACACCTGGGCTCCGGGAAACATTTGTGGGTTTTGATGAGGAGCGGGGGGGAAGGGAAAACCTATGGTTCAGCGCAGTTAAATATATGGTGTGCTAAGTATGAATAAATTGTGGCTATTTTAAACAAGTTCATAGAATCCGTGGCTGGCTCGGGCACAAAGGGGAGGACAGCAGCTACAGCACACGAGTTCCTCAAAGGGTTACCTGGAGGCCACTCTGTCCTGGGCTGCTGCTGCCGCATGGCAGGGGGCAGCTCTCAGCGTTTACACAAGTGGCAAACGTTCTCACATGTAATTCTTCTCCTAAAAAAGAGCTTTTTGAGTTAAAGGGGTTTGTCTCCTCACGGCACTGCTTTGCAGTCCGGTTCTTCTCCTCGTTGTTCATAAATGATTCATTGGTGTAAAGGAATCCTTCAGGAAAGGTAAAAGTTCCTCTGTAAATGTGCCTGTTCATGATGATCTTGGAGGTCTTTTCTAGTTTAAATGTTTGTGTGATTCGTGCTCATTTTGACATGGCCAGTTCGCATGGGATCGTCCCTTGCACTCCCCTTGTGCTCTGATACAAAGCCATGTGATAATTTCTTGAAACGTTGAAATTGTATCACTTCTGGGTTTGGGGAGAGAGTTGCAAACTCTATCCCGGTAAACTTCACTTTAAAGGAGACGCTGAAATCTGGTCCTGCCTGCTGGTGACTAAAAATCACTATGAGCCAAGTAAAATGAGTCTAGAGCCTCAGGGTAGGTGTGCAGTCACACTGGTGCTCTTTAGCAACTTGGAATGGTTTTAGCTGGTCTGTTAACGTGGAGGCAGCCCCAGAATCCCACTGTGGGAGTGAACTTGCCTTTTAACTGTACTAACTATATACAAACTATACCTTTTGCACTTAGTGTAGAAGGAAAGGATCTGTTTTTCATCCTGCTGCAAGCACTGGTTTCTTTCAAGAACAAGACAACGTGGCCCAGTTGCACTCAGCATTTAGAAAATGTGAATTTGGTGAATTTGGTGTTTGCTGTCTTGTTTTTTGGCAGGTGGTTCTTTAGGGTGTGCTTGGGGTCGAGGGTAAATCATAAGGCAAGGTTTCAAAAAATCATTTTGGTTTTGATAAGGAAAGCACAGTGCAATCCACCGTTATGATAGAATATTAAATTACAGAGAGAATATGGATACATGATTATACCTTGAAATTCTGTGGGTCTGTGCCTTCTTGTTCAGCTTTTGTTGCAATCCTCGTGGTAATCACATCGTGATTCAGCCACTGGTGAGCTCTGAGGTTTTGAGCACTGCTGCTGAGCTCTCAGTGTGCAGCTCATCCTGCTCTTCTCTCCCTGTACAATAGCTCCCTCTGCTTGAAATCAGCAGTGGAATTGTTTTCTGCTTGCTTGGACAACAGTTTTTAACATGGGCGCCTTTTTTAAAGATTTCTGCTGCTTTTCATGAAGCAATTCCAGTACATGGCTTGTGCTCATGTGTGTTGTGAAGCAGGGAAAAAAACCACATTGCCCTCAAAACTTCTCTGCCTTCAGCTGTTTCTTTGCAGGAACTCTCTTCCTTTTGGAACACTTCTTTCAGTTGAATTATCTCTTACCAAAACATGATGATTTATTGAGCAAAGCTGGTTTTATTTCAGTGGTGAGTTGAAACAGGACTGTTTCTCATCAGCAGTGTGGTAGTTAGGCCACTGACCCTGCACAGAAGGAGGTAATTGTGAGATTCCCATGTCCTGTTTAAGTGGTTCTGATTCAGAACTCAAAAAGGAACTGATTTAGACCAGACAGAGCAGGGATTTGAGCCTGGTTCTGCCCCATCCTCAGCCAGCACTGTAATTACTGGGCCAGTCTTTCACTCACAGAATTTTGTCAGCTTATCTGCATGGATGGGAGTGAGCGCTGGGTTTGTTTTGTTCATTTTTTATCAATATAGCCAAGCTAGCAAAAGTCATATTATAAAAGCTGTGGTGTCAGCAAAGGTGTTGTTTTGCTGAGAGAGCATTCACCCATTTAGGGAACCAGCATAAACCTCCCTGGCTGTGGCAAGATGAGCCCATGATAGGAAAACTTGCTGGTTTAGTTCTCCAGCAAAGCCTCCCTAGTGTGATCAGTGCCTTGCTTGCTGGGAAGTGGCTGTCTGGGCTGGATCCTGGGTCTGCAGAGATGTCCAGAAGGTTATTTCTAATTTGCAGTGGAGCAAACCCCCAGATTAAAACCAATTTAGAAGCCTGTGTTGGTCCCAGGGTCGTTGGGCTGGTTGGGGTTTGCTGGCAAGAACAAAGGGCAGCAGTAACTTCAATTTTCTACATTCAGCACTTAAAGCAAAGCTCTTTTTTTTTTCCTTCACATCTTGGAATCCCTTTGGATTCTTCTTCTGAACTTGCTGGGCTTTGGTTCATTCCTGAAAATCCCCTGAGGGGATGCTGTTGGAAGCTCAGGGAATCCTCCCTCAGCACCAGGTGCAGCAGGTTTGGGCACAGCCACTCGGGCAGCACGAGCACCTTGGCACAGGAGGCAAACACAGGGAGCCTGCTGGGCTTGGCTGCCAAGACATGACACTCATGAGGAAACATCTTGTGTGCACTGCGGATAAATTGGAAAATTATAAAATTGTAAAAAGGGCAGCGTGGAGCAGTAGAACAAGAGAGAATCGCTGCTAATCTTTATTTACTTGAATCCAGCTCCAGCGTGGCTCTTCCTGCTGAACTCTAATTTCTCTTCTCTAATTTCAGCCTTTTACAGATATTACAGGCATTGCCTCATATGTTTGCACATACCTTAAAAAACATGTGCCCTTGGAAAGCAGTGTATAGTCATATAAAAATAAAGAGCTTAAAAAGCATTCCTGTTTTCAAATTAACACTGAGGTGCTGAATTCATGGTGGTCTTTGTGATTTGAATTTTGCCCTTTTTTTATCCCTCCCATGCCCTGAATAAGATGCAAGTCCTGAGGGAAAAATAGTCCATAATTGTGCATTTGGAGACCCAGTGCATGCAAGGAGCATTTCTGAACTTTATGAGCCCTTAGCAAGGGGGAGAAAGGCTAATAGCAATCTTAAAAAAACAAATGAGGAAACAGAAATATAAAATAACTATTAAAACCCCATACTGTTTGTTTTTGATATTTTTTTAATATCTTTCTGCCAGTATATAATAATTTATAATTTTATTGGATTGAGAATAATTTTTTTAATGAGTGAAGGCATGATAGAAATGGTACAGGACACAAAGCAAAGGCTAGCACTGGATAAAAGATCGAGTGAGGAGGATATTTTTGCACCAGTTTACAATGTGTGTAATATTTGTGCTTGACACTCTGTATTCACCACTACAGCGTTCCTTGCCTTCAGTAATAATCTTAGTTACTCTTCTGTTGCTGTCTACTGCTCCCTGTTAAGGTGGAGAGAAAATGTCTCTTCTAAGTTGTCACGTGGAGTTGACAAAGCAGAAACGCTGCAGTAACACAGCACACGTCCACTGCTGTTTCTTCAATATTTGGGGGTTTCATTTCAGCTAAATATTTTGAATTAAATTTCTGACGTTGCAGTGATTCCTTTTGCCATCATTTCTGCTGCTCTGAAGCCCTCGGGCGATGTGCAGGGTGGATATTTTCTGTGACATTAGCACGTCCCAGGCTGGATGGAGGCTGGTGGAAGGCTGCCAGTGTTGTTGTTCTATTTGCAGGTTGGCCTGGCTGCGCCTGTGTGTGTGAGGAGAGGGCAGGCAGGGTATCGGTCACCTTTCAGATCTTCACATTTCTTAATGGATTAGGCAAGTGATGGAATATCTTCCTTTCTGCACGCTGTAAGCCTTGGCAGTGTTAGCAGACAGTGTTTTTTGAACGTCTCAGCAGCCTCAGTCCTGTACCATTAGAGGATGAACGTGCTTGAGCGCTCTTTACGCACTCCAAACAAGCACCAGCTTCCAAGGCCTTCACTTGGGGGTGGTTTTTTTTCATTTTTCCCCCCAGGACCCCTTGGATCCAGCAGGAACAGCCATTGTGATCAGCTCCCTGGTGGCAGGCGGCGTGGCCGAGCGTGGCGGGCAGATTCTGCCGGGGGATCGCTTGATGTTCGTCAATGAGAAACACTTGGATGGTGCCACCTTGGCAGAGGCAGTGGAAGTGCTGAAATCCGTGCCCCCAGGCACAGTTTCCCTTGGGATCTGCAAGCCTTTAGTGGTAAGAACTGATTTTAATTGATTTTTTCTCTTATTTCATCCCTTGGTGTGTATAGATGGAGTTGTTGTGTTTGTGGGGACAGTTCAGCACAGCGTAAGCGTGCATTTGGGAAACAGCTGAGCTGCTGTGCCTTGAGAGGGCCAAAAGTTCTGGCAAAGGGGCAGCTCAGTGTCCAAAAGGTCTGACTGGAAAACCAGCATCCTCAAGTTCCTCCTTCAAGAGCATCCACGTGGAACTGTGAGATGAGCCTGGGCACGCCCATGGGCACTGTGCACAGGTGGTTCCAGCACTTCAGCAGCCCAGTTAAACGTGTGCTGGAGCCCCTTTCTCTCTGAGACACTGCTGAGTGCTTGCCTGAGCTCCACTGACATCAAAGAAACCTACTCTGTTTGAAGTCAGGACTGTAAATTCAAGCAGAATTTCCCTTTTCTGGAATCAGGGCTTTGGAATAGTAGTTTACTGGGGATTGCTGCAGTATTGTTCATCAAGGGCACCCAGGCAGAATTAATTAAAGCCTCAGTTAATAGAAAGTGCTTGTAATTCAGAGTGGTGAAATAGGAGTGTAGGAAAGCTGTTAAGTATATTATTTCCTTTTCTAAAAATTGGTATTTTGTTGATCATATCCATGTATTTGTCTTTCCTTCCTTCACATTTCTTTAGGTTTTAGTGCATCTGACCCGATATCTGCAAAGAGTAAAAGCTGTTGACTTCATCTTCTCAATTTTTGACTTTCTATTTTTATCATTCTTTTCTGATGGCCGATTCTCCTCCTCCCTTTTAATTTGTTGAAAGATATGGGATTTTTTTTTTATGCCATTTTCCTGACTCATTGTTTGGATTCCCTTTTTTAGGGAGAAAGCAGAGAGGAGGAGAACATGCATGGTGTGGATACCAACAGCATCAAAAGCAGCCCTGGCTCTCCAGAACCAATAGATAGCACAAATTTCCCAGTAATACTTGAAGCCCCACAGGTATTTGGTGACTTTTTTGGTTGAACTCTGGTTTATACAGACAGGAAACGATGTTTTAAAGTGAAAAATACAATATATTTTTCAGATAAGACTGAAAGTATTGTATTCCCTCTGAAAAAGCCTCTAACAGCAAAACTGTGCCAAGTGCATTGGGAGCACTTACCAGTGCAGCTCCCAGACTGCCTTATCAAATTTATTATGTCAATTAAAATACCTTGGCTTACCTTGGATATGAAATAGGAATGCTGTGTTGTTATTATAATCAGAAGTGGTGGTCTCAGCTTTACACAGAAAGGAAAGTATGGAAGCCAGAATGCTTTTAATTTCCATGAAGCAAAACAAAAAAGTAGTTCAGAGTATAAGGCACTCTTGAAATACTTTTTTTCTTCATAGCCTTCTGATGTTCTCTGGAGTGATTTCTTTACTCTTGCCTCAACTCTCCTCATCCATAGTGTCTCAGAAATAATTCTGTTTATTGTGGGAGGATGTAGCATTAAAGACAGTGAGAAACTCAGATACCAGGGTAATAAGCAATAATATTGCAGTTCTCACCAGTGCAGAGCTAGAGAGATGTGGAAATCTGTTAACTTTCATCTGTTCTCAAATACTGTGCAAAACTTGTGCTGGTAAATGTATTCTTTTTATACCAGAAAATACAACACAGAAAAGATCATCCAGAACTGCAACACAGGAAGAAAAATAAATTCCAGATTTTCATGTAACTGGACGTGTGTAGCTGTCTCTAGATGCAAACCTGTTTTTAATGCTGAAATGGTAGATTAGAAGCACCAAAAGGAGAAATGTTATAGGGTAGATGTGGGTATACTGTGAAGAAATTAGCCTGGTTGATGATAAATGATATTTACTGATTTTCACAATGTAAAATGGCATTTGTTGTGGTCCCGGGGCATGGGAAAGGTTGCAGAGAATTCATCCTCTGCCAGCTCAGATTGGTTTTCTACTTCCTAAATAAAACCAATGTCATTAAGTATTTTTAAAGAAAATATTTTATCCTAAAGTCCTGAAACTGGAACGATCAATTTGGACAAAACACCCGCAGGGGAATTTACTTGCATTTTGTTTTATTTTGTGTGTGACAGCTTTGGTAGTAGCTAAAATTCCCATCCATTTATTATCTTACCTGCTCACACAGGTAGCCAGGAGTGGTGTGTTCTGGTGGCTCCCACTCTGAGGCACTGGCAACCAGAATTTCAACCCCAAAATGATGGGATTTGAGGATTTGATTTGCTGCCAGAGTGGACTCCAGTGTCGTGTTTGCAGCATTCCCTGTGCTGTTGGTGGCGTCTGGTGCTGCAGTGCAGCAGTCAGGGAGGATCCAGAGCAAACTGCTGGGTCAGGGACACAAACTCTGCGTGGTTCTGAGCAGAGAAAACTGATTTATGTGCCCTGGGCTTGGGGAAGTGTTGGGAGAACGACGCTGCAGGAGCGAAGGGAAGGAAGTGAAAATGGAGAGAATTAGGATGTCTTCAGACTGGGTGTTTTGTGAGATCGAGGTACACAGATCAAATGGATTAAAGGGACATTTAATGCTAGTTAAATTAATAAAATGGGCTCATTTCTGGATTGTTGGTGTTCTGCTCCGGTGCCAGCTATTGGCTGCGTTATTTCCTTATGCTCCTGTTGTTTTCTCTCCTGCTTCTCACTTGAATTGTACAAACATCTCGGCAGTGTCTGGGGGCTTTCCTTCTGTATTTGTACAAATGTAACCAAACAGGATCCTGACACCGAAGGTCAGCAGGGGTTCAGTGCCGTGGGGAGTGTGGGAAGGGGCAGGAAGCAGAAACTAAAACATTCTGAGGAAGGAGCCCTGAATCTGCCCAGTGCTTTCAGGGTCTGGGGGCTCAGGGTGTTGAAGTTGTGTTTGGGGGTTCTTGAAGCCACAGGGACTCAGTGGCCTGAAGGAAAAAGGGGAAAAACTCTCAGTGTGTGGCAAAACTCTGGGTTAAGTGCAGGGCATAAAATCCCTGTGCAGCCTCACTGTGAGCCAAAGAACAGCACCCCGTTCCATTTGGGAGAAACAGGAGCTGTTGGAGCTGGGGGAGCACGTGACAAATCCCAGGAAAAGAACTGTTGAGTGAGATCTTTCAGGGTGGGTTTTAATACCTTTTCCCTCAGTTTTGTTGTTTGGTTTTGGTTTTTTGGTTTGTGGAAAAAAAACCCCACACACTGTGTGGTTTGAGTTCTGTAGAAAGGTGAGCACTGCTCTCTTTAAAACAAGAAGGTAATGAACAATCATTTATATCCTTTTTTTTGGGCATGTGGTTCATCCTTTTCCCCTCTGCCCCAGGATAAAAGTTGGATGGAATATCCAAGGTAGGGACAAGCAAGTATGGCTTTTATTTGGAGGTTTTAAAGTTGCTGCCACCGTTGCATAAGCAAACTCTTAGGCTGTTTATTTAGCTGATAGCATTTTGAGAAATGTTCATACATTCATAAAGCAGCAGCAGATATGTCTGAAGCACAGAGATAATTTAGCTGGATTTATATGTACTTTTCCTGTGGTTGTTTTAGTGTTAATTAATAATTTAATTCCCTAACTTTAGTCCAGATTGGTTTTTCCAAATGGCTGCAGCAGTATCTAAGCTATGCAACTTAAATTTCTTTAAATTGAAAAAAAAAAATAATTACACTGTCTACTTTTGGTGTTAAAATCATAAGTCAGAGAGTCTATTTTCTTTCAGAAAATGCAAAAGATTTTCACTTTAAAAATCAGGATGTACTTTTAATGTGGGCAAAAATAAAGCATATCTTTAGAAGAGTGGGAAGGAAACATGTTGTAAAAATCTATATTCCTTTAATGATCTTTGCAGGGTTTCAGAGATGAGGTACCTTATAAAGAAGAACTCGTTGATGAGCCCCATTTGGACTTGGGGAGGTCATTTCAGCTTTCTCAGGATGATGATGAGTATGGGAAGGAGTCCTGGGAGATGAGTGAATTTCTGAAACCCAGAGCAGAGGACGTGGAGGAGGAACGGGAGATGTTGGTGGACGAGGAGTATGAAGAGGATTCAGACTTCCTGAAATGTGATGATGCATCAGGTGGAGAGAAGGCAGCTTCAGACAGGAACCTGGATACAGAACGATGGCCAAAGCAACTGGAGACTGCTGAAATACAAGATTTCAGATCCAGTGTTCGCCTAAGTCCCAAAGAGTCCCTGGAATATCCATTCAGTAAAGATCAAATGGTAAGGAATGCTGTGCTGGTCTCCGTGCTGAGCACAGATCCCTCAGGGCAGACTCCAAAACTAAACCCTCAGGACTCTCTCTTGTGCTTTAATTACTAGAATTTAACTAATTTATTTACTTGTGTACCTCTAGCAGACACCAGTCTATCCTTTTGTACATTTTGGAAGGTTTTTATGTAATTGCACATAAAAACAGTCTGTATTTTTATGTTTTATGTCTGAACATTTACCTGCTGGTGTGAAATAAGTGGTTGGTGTATTTACAGGCATCCTGAATTTGTCTTTTTACCCAAAAACCTGTGGGTTTGGTGGGGTTTTTTTTGGAAGCTGGCTGATATGGAGCATGTCAATAACAGCAGAATGTCGCTTCATGGGTTTGATAGTCCAGGGGCTTCAGTGTAAGAAACTCCCTCTTTTCCTCATTTTTTAAACCCAAATCAGTTCCTTCAGCCAGATTGTGTAGTTGAGTAAAATATGATATGGTGGAGGGATTTGTGGCAAGGATAGTGGTGGATAAAGAGTAGAAGGAGACAGGTTCAGGTAAGCTGCAAAACTCCTATTTGTACATTTTTCTCAAGTATTGAGAATTATATTTTCCTTCTGATTATTTGTTCATCTTCTTACCAAACAAAAAAGTGATATTATCAGCCTTCCATACACCAGCTTCTGAGATGTGTGTGCTTTTATATGAAAGAAAGTGGAGTGGAAAAGGATTTGCCATCACAGCCACAGAGAATTTCAGGTTTTGTTTGGCTTGTCCCCTTAAGCAGTATGTGTATAAACAGATAAAATGGAGTTTCTACTGACAGTTTAATACCAGAGTGCACAATATTAAATTTGTACATTTGTTACTTATCTAAAACAAATGAGCAAGAGTAAAGAAATTTTTGTCTGAATTAGAGGTGAGGAGAAAGATAGTGTTGCTTTATATTTCAATTGCATATAACATTTCTCATGCCTCTTCTAATGCAGTGCATAAATGAGCAGTTAGTATTTAAATGAGCAGTTAGTATTTCATAGTTACCTGAATAAATATGAGGAAATGTGTATGTTTGCTGTAGAAATTAATGTTCCTGTCAAATACCCCAGTGTAAGTTAATACCATTGCTTTCTAACTTTAATTACTTCTTTTCTCCTCTGTGAAGTGTGAAGAGAATGCTGCTATAAGGTCACACTTCTCTGGAACCACAGCACACAGCAGCTACCAAAAAGACATATTTGATACTGAAACTACCCCGTCAGAAGTGAAAACTGAGATGGATTTAGGTTTGTAAGAAGGTTTCTCTTTTATCTTGTAATTTCATATTTACAAATCTAAATTTTTTACCAAAACACAAATACTTTCAAATGAGAAAATATTCAAATCAAGAGTTCTGCAGGCTCAAGATAGTCTGGCATTAAATGGATTTCAGCTTTATAATCTTGCTTCCTCCTCCAGATCTGGCCAGTGAGAAATAAATGCAGAAATAAAGTGACAGGCTCTGGAGGTGACTTTAGCACCACCAGAAATTTGCAAGTGACCCGTGTGGTAGATAATTCCCCCATAACTTGGATTTCTGATCTGTGCTCAGGGGCAAAGTTTCTCCTTGTCACATGGGCACAGATGGGTGGTTAGGATTTGGTAGATTAATCAGAGAAATAAAATTATCAACCTGCCTGAAGTGGCACTCCTGCCTGGGAGGAAGGAGCTCCCAGCCCTGTCCAACCTGGCCTTGAACACATTTGGAACCTGGTGGGATAAAGGATTTAATTCCAAGGGTGGAATAATTGGTGGGTGCCTGGACAGAGGAAGCAAAAGTTCACATCTTCCCCCTTTTTTTCTTCAGAGACAAAGCTTCAGAGTGACACCGAAGGACCTGAGCTTGCTGTTGATTCAGAAGCCATTGGAAATGAAGCTCTAAAAGAGAATTATGTTTTTCCCAAGAACCAGGAATCTGGGAGAGTAACCACCTTGGCTCAGCCTAGAGCAGCATCAGGCAGGTATGGAGGAAGATTTCAGGTTTTGAAAGATTCAGGTAATGATCTTAACTGTCCTCTTGCTTTACTCAGCTGGATCACGATTCAAGGCTGTGTGGAATGCTCAGACAGACATAGAGGGCCTGTAGCTTTTACAGGAGATGGAGTTTGGTTTGAAAGCTGAAAACTTCCAATGTTTTCTCCCATGAGTGTTGGGACAGAAATGTGCAAATGGCTCTGCCAGCACTGCACAGTGAGGGGAGCGTGGATGTGGCCTTTACTCGTGGCTCCTTGAAGAGCTCTCCTCCTGGTTTTCCCTTCCCTTTGTTCTTCCTTTTGAGAAGGAAGGGCTCTCAAGCTTCTGCAGGAAATTTAGTCCTGCCAGTGGTGCTGAGGAGCCTTGAGCTGGCACTGGCTGTGGATATTTGCCTTATCTGTCCCAGTCTTTCCCCTCCAGTTTGGGGTCAGTGGGTAGTGGAGCTTTTGGGGCCTGTTGATTCCAATCCTCAGTACTCCCCTAAATTCATCTGAAATCTCTCAGAGGGAAAGCAGCTCAACAATAAGGTGAGAGGATTATTCTGTAGGGTTTAATGGAATGCACAGGATCTGTTCTCCCCCTTGGATCACAATCTGCTTACTGATTTTGGCATGTTTATATCCCTCTCCAAGCATCACAGCATATTTATCAGAAAGTAAATGTTAATTGCTTAAATAGTCATTTCGGATGAGTAAATGCAGTGCAGATTTGTGTATCACTGAGCAGCTTATAAATTTGGTCTGCCCATCATGTTTATTTCTGGAGCATTCCTTAAGTACATTTAAACCTAAATACAAAAATTCCTGTCTGGTCTGTTGACTCTGTACATTTGCTTTAAACTGGCCAGTGTGAGAAGGTGTTGCTGTCTCGCTGTCAGATACAAAATATGTGAGGAATTGTGACCTGGCATGGGGTGATACCTCTTTTATTTCTTATTCCTCCCTTCCCCTCTGCCCCAAATTAGTGAATTACCCGAGAGAGAAGAAGGAGAAGGAGAAGAAACTCCAAACTTCAGCCACTGGGGACCACCACGGACGTATGTTCATATGATTACATTATTCCTTCCCATTCACCTTCTGTCTTTCTTTTTTCTGTGAGCCACAGCAGTTCTTGTTGGGTGTTGTTTTTTTTTCCTCTCCTCCCTTTAGGGTACCTGCGTACCTTGGTTTTCCTGAAGACAGGGAATTTTTAACAGATGTTCATCAGAATTCTGCCTTCTATTTATACAGCTGACTTGGGGAAGCCTGGCTGGTTTAGGTTGTGGATGTCCTACAAGTTCTTGCTCATTCAATAACTATTAGGTGTGAACAATGCACACAGTGCTGTGCTCTCTCCCTTTCCATGGGTTCTCTGCTAAACCCCCGTGGCAGGATTCCAAATTGCCAAGCCAACTTTTTAGCCACATCCTTGTTGTATTGTTAACATTTTTAGGTGAATTGTTTTTATGGTCCCAAGTAAAATATGATCAGAAAGTTCCTGCCTGAGCTGATGGATATGCATTGAAGTCAGTGTTCAGAAAGTTGTATGAAATACTTCATTATTTGCCTAACGTGCCACTCGCAGGGCTTCCCATTCCCAGACACTTTGCTCAAGCTGAAAGAAGATGAGTGTTTACTTGAAGATCTGACTTTCTCTGAAATAAAAGCCTCTGCCCAGTGGGCATGGACTGGCAGCAGAATTTTGCTCTTTTTCTGGGGTGAGATCTGCTCAGGGTGAAAACTCAACTCTGTTGAGAGCATTCTCAGGCTTCTGACTTTATCTCTTTACTCTGTTACATCTTCTTGAAAGACCTGGAGCTTACATTTATTTAAGGCTTTGCATTTGTAGTTAAAAAAACCCCAAAAAAACTGTTTGAAGCTCTTGAAACTACCACATATATTTTTTCAGTGTTGAGATCTTCAGAGACCCTCACGTGTCTCTTGGAATCAGCATTGTTGGTGGACAAACTGTCATAAAGCGCCTGAAGAATGGAGAAGAACTTAAAGGGATCTTCATCAAACAAGTTTTGGAAGACAGCCCAGCAGGAAGAACAAGGGCTTTAAAAACTGGAGATAAAATACTTGAGGTAAATGGAAATAAACCTTCCTTTTTAGTCTAAGAAATAAAAATTGACTCAAACAGTTTTGGGTGGAGAGAGGAACAAAATACTGCCACCACTTCATGAAGTATTGACAACACTGTATTTTGAAAACCAAAGGAAACCTCTGGTGGTATTTCTTTTTTTAAGGTCTGACTATAGAGCTCTTTTAACATTCTCCTCTGTATTTAAGAAAAGATGTGTCCTGGTGTCTGAGGGGGAAGTGAAAAAAATGGAAATGTCCTCCTCTCTTAAAAATTAGGAATAAGTTACAGCGTATCCATAAGCATAAATTTAATATATACAAGGACACAGACTGTTATACTGAATTATGGGCTGTTATTTTGTGTGTGTGGATTTGGAGTAGTTAACTGATAACCACTGTTTGGGATAAATCCCTGATTCTGGCAGGTGCTATGGGGGGAAAATGTCATTCCTGCCTCTCACCTCTGGTTGGTTTTTTTTATTTTCTCATTTTTGTCCAAATTAATGCTTCAGAATCTGGGGTGCCAGGCTGATAGTGCTGTTCAGGTTTAGTTTACAAACAGGTAAAACCTGAAAGATTTAGATCTAACGTTATGTAACACTCTGACAATCTCATTCCTTGTGTTTTTATCTAGAAGAATTGTTTTGGGCAACATATGGCCATCTTTTAATTATGAACACCAAGTAAATACACTTTTCTTTAAACCATCATCGAAACATACTTGACAAATAATTACTCTTGACTGTTTTTGATGCCTTTCTCAGATAGACTAATCTCCTGCAAGTGTGTGTGATGCCTTGTAATGACTCTGTACCTCATAAAAATAAACACTCTTTGTCAGGTTTCTGGGGTAGACCTACAAAATGCCACCCATGAGGAAGCAGTGGAAGCCATCAAGAACGCAGGAAATCCTGTGGTGTTTGTAGTCCAGGGCTTGGCTAATGTACCAAAAGTAAGTTTCTTTCTATTTTTATTCTAGAACTTAGTAAATGCATAACATGCATCTTATTTTGAACTCGACTAAATTCCTTTCAGCCAGTTCTGTCAATTTTTGTGTCCAAGGATGGATCCTTTCAGTCAGCTACACACCAATTGATTGATTGATTACTTCTCTGGCCTGATTGGAAACCTCATTTGTCTGATTTACGTGGAGTAGATGTAAATCTGTTGACTAGGTGTTAATTCAACTCTCCCACTTGTGTAGTAACAGCCTGGCCCTATGCATTTTAATGTGTCCATATTTCATAATCTAGAAATAAACTGTTATCCAGAGGAACAAAGCTGTAATTAAAATTAGTCAGATTCACACCAGCAGCTCCTTGTGAAATATGTCACCAGAGGGACCTGAAATAGTTACCTGGGAGCAAATTAATTTCCAAGAGGTTTGAGGCATCTCCTCACCTTTGAGGCCAAGGCAAGGAACCTTTTCAAGCCTTAGTAAGAGCAGGCATACAATTCTTCCTGCCTAAAGTACACACAGAAGCTCCAGACTTTTGATGTGAGAATGTAATTAAGTAAATCCAATGAAAGAATATAATTTATAGCTTGCACTGCCGTGCTCTTCTACGTGGGGCAAAATGCTGAGTGCACTGGGGAGCTTTGTTGTTGTCAGGAACTGATTTTGGATGTTTGTTTTACAGCTGTAATTCTCTGTCTAATGTGGGGAATGTGTGTTGGTTTTCAGGTGGTTTCTCCTGCCCAGCCCAAGGGAATCAAAGTCAGCAAAGATCAGGATGCAGACAAAGAAAATAAGAGTGATAAGGTATGCATTCCATTCAGTGCTGAACCCAGGTTTCACTAAATCAAATGGTATAATACCATGTATTCTAACTCTATGATAAGCTTCCTCCGAAGTCTGAAATTAAATGTGAAGTGTTTTTGTTGAAATATCTTTGATTCTATGACTTTTTGCCAAATTCCTGCCAAATATTCTGACATTTATTCTGTGGGTGTCTGCTGGGTGCTGAAACCCTGTACTTAGCACAGCTCCTCGCTGTCATCTGTCTGAAGTACCTGGTTTGCTCCATGTGGAGGCAAATTGATTCCCTTTGTTCAGCAGAAACAGAGAAATGGCAACATGTACACAAAGAATATCCTCAATGTGAGGCTGCCTGGAATCCAGTGAAATCACATTTTGGGATGATGAAATCCAGAGAGTCTCCTGCACTTCCCTCAGCTGTGTAAAAAGAGGAGATGACTGAGGGATCTGTGGCTGCTCGGCTGAGTGTGAGGCGGTTACTGCACAGCGACTTCCAAAAAACTTCACAGCAGCTTTAAAAGAGAAAAACTCTGTTTGGTAGAAAACAGGGAATTTGTGTTAATAAGGGGAAATTTTAATTTTTCATTTTCAGCTGTATCACTCTCGTGGCCTTGGTTTTGTCCTGTGGGATTTGCCCTGAGTGAGGAGTGTAGTTCAGGTACTTTGAGGGTGTGAGAGCAGCAGGAGCAGAGACAGAATTAATGCAGACAATAAGTTTTGCCTGGTGTGGTTTGACTACAAATAGGATGAAATTTCCATTTGATCCTACTCAGCACTCTGGTGTTTGTGGGGTACTTGAGAAGACCCTTTTACCTCCAAAAGTTTTTGTAAGACTCCTTTCAGATCCTGTCGGGGGCAGGAGCGGCAAGGCTCAGTTATCAGAAAAGGTGTTGAAGACATGCTTTCATGCCAGAGGATAATACTTCCAACGAAGCACTTACAATCCCCTTTTCTTGTGTTTTTTTTATCTGTATTTCTAATCTCAAAAGCTCTCATCCTCTGGCAACGTGCTGCCTTTAATCTCCAGCACTCCGGTGTGTCGCGTTCTGCGGCGTTCCGAGGTTAAAGAGGGAGCCTAATCTTTTTCAGACCTTTTTCATCTATTGGTGCTATAAACTGGTGGGTGGAATATAGAAGAGCTTCAGTGCATGAATATGTAGCTCCTTTTTGGCTTTGAACATGGGCTCACAAAGCAGTCGCACTCTGAGTTGGGAAGAGTTGGGAAGAGTTGCTATTAGTGGATTATTAAGTCCACATCCCTATGGGGAATCAGTGATATCTCTAGTCCAGTCTTCAGAGAGTCACAAAAGAGTTTGGTTTGAAAGCAGCCACATCCAGCTGGAAAATCTGCCTTTTCCTGTATCTTTTCAAATGCTGAAGGTTTTTCTCTGATTTGTTGGCATTTATCCTCCTCTATTGATCTGTTTGTTTCAAAATGAGCACTTTAGTTTATATAAAACCGCTTAAAACAGTAGTGGACGAACCAGATGTCAACGTTATTTTTCTGGTTGGCTGTGTGAACTGTGCTTTTGCCTCTGTGTTGATACAAAAACGTGGTGTAATGGAGTAGCCAGGCACAATTTTCTCACCTGGCTTTTCAGTGGGACAGGAGGGATAAGAGATATTTGTCCATCTGAGCCGTAGGAAACTGCTGGGTAAGCCTGGGTGCCTCGTGTAATTTCACACAGACTTTCTAACAAATGCTTAAGGTCTTAAAAAGCCAAAGGGTCAACATTTAGACTGTAAGTTATTACTAAATTACAGCGATAATAAAGTGACTCATTTGTCATAGGCAGCTGAGAGTGAGGCTGCAGATTTTCCATCTTTACCTGCTCAGTAAAGTAGAACCCAGATCCTCCCTGGATTTTTGCACAGTTCTGTCTGTGCTGGCTTCAAGAAAAAAGTGGGAGGCACCAATAAGTGTGTTACATCTTTTTGGAAAACAGCTGTTGTGCTTCCAAGTGCTCTCACTACACACTTTTGCTACTGGTGCATTGAATTAATTCCATTTATTTCTGTGTTCAGTGCAGCACTTTCCTGTTACGTTTTTTAACTGGATGAGATGACAGATCTCTTTTCCTCTAAAAATTTTTCCACATATTGCAGCTCACTACTGGCGCCATTCTATACAAATTCAACTTCAGGAATTTAAAAATCAATCCACGGGTTCAGCTTTCATTGCGCACAGTGAAAAAAAAAAAAACAAAAAACCCAAACATTATCCCCGGGCTTGATGTGCTTGGGTGTTGTGTCATATTTCCCAGCCACAGAAAGAATTAATTACAGGAATTCTGGGTGCTCTAATGGCATCTCCTCCCTGGTGTTCCCTCTCTAAAGTGCATCCTGCTGTTGGCAGTGGGCTTGCAGGGGATGCAGCTGAGCAGCGTTTAGTGGAGTCCTGGTGCAAACCAAGGCAGGACCCTGTTCCTTGGAGCTGTAAAACCAATTGCTGAGCTGAGCCAGAGCCTCCTCCAGCCTCAGAGCCTGCTCTGTATTCCTGCCATGCGCCGCTATATGCATCATTATAGGAGCTGCCTGTATTTATGTGAGGTAATAGAATTTTATTGGGAGATATAATTCAAAATCTTTATTAAATTTACGCCAAAATACGGACGGACTGTGATGTTTAAATATTCATGTATGGACTAAGAGGATTGAGTTCTTATTTTGCGCACAGTGAAAAAAATGTTTATCAGCACCAGACAGTTTTGTTATGGAGGTTTATAAGAAGCAGGGTATAATTTAATGTTTGTTTTTACGCCTTGGTTAATGTTCACACTTTGATGTTTATGACAGTACACAAGTATTTTATCAACAAGTAAATGTGCATGCACAATTGTGGTTTAGCTTCTTTTTCTTGATGTTCGGTGTCACTTCTTGCTCTGCTTTCTTGCACGAAAAGCCTTTGCTGCAGAATTTAGCATTGTAATTAAGTGCTGTGCCTGTGCACATTCAGTGCAACAGACAATGGGATTTTTTTTCATGTGCTCAGAGGTTTCAAAACATGTAACTCTTTGTCTCTGAATCCATCAGAGGAAATATGGGGCTCCACCTCCCATGAAGCTGCCACCTCCTTACAGAGCACTCGAAAGGCATCAGGCAGAGGAGGCTGCTCTGGATGAAGAGGAGGACGAGGACGCTTGTGCAGAGGGTGAGTAGTGCTCCAGTCGTTGCATCAGATCCCATTTGTGGGACACAATCCCGTGCCAATAATCCTTTCTGCCTTTATTGCTTGTGGGAAGTGGTGCTCAGTGTGGCCGCAGCATCAGCCCTCAGCCTGGTTTGTACCTTAGGTGGTTCTTTCCCCAGGAAGGCTCCCAGAGTTTGGCTCTTCTGAGGAGATGCAGGCAGGGCTGAGTTCATTTTCAGTCCCACAACATCTCAGCTGTGTCTGGAGGAGTTGCTTGGGCAGAGATGTCAGCAGTGACTGGAGATGTTCTGTTTTACTGCTCTGATTCCAGTGGTAGTCCAGCAGTTGTCGGTTGAGGACCACTGGTGCAGAAAACCAGAAAACCTGGAGTTGATCCCAGGCAATGCTGTTCAAGCAAGATGGGTTCCTTTGAAAAGGAGAATCTGCTGATTTGTTGTTTTGGTGCCCTGCTGAAGGAAGGATCCCCTGGTTTTGTAGCACTCTGCGTGGAAAAGGTTCTGCAATTGTCCCATTTTGGGTTTGGCAGTGCTTTGTGGTGATGCTCACTCAGTGGAAGATCAAGAACCTAAGGAGTAGGAAGTGGTGCAAGTGGAGAGCTCCTGGCAGCATGATTTAGATTCCAGCTGCTTTTGAATCACAACTTTGGTTAATTACAACTTTGGTTAAATGGAATATTATTATCCATACCTTATCTTGCAGTAAAATCTTTAGGAATATTGAACTTGCAGTTAGGAGTCCCAAATTACTTTCTAAAATCAGCTTCTTTTTTTTCTTTTTTTTTTTTAATATATCTTGATGCTCTTTTGTACCAAATCAGCATAAGCTGAGGCCTTGACCAACCTGGTCTAGTGGAAGGAGGTGGAATGAGATGACCTTTAATGTCCCATCCATCCCTGCAACATTCTGTGATTCTGTGTGAGCTTTTGTTGGGGTTTAGTTTGTATTTTTTTTTTTTTTGCTACAGTGATTTTTCTCATCATCTTGAGCTCTCAAAACTGTAAAGCTCCAATTGTAACAAACTCATTCCAGCTTGTTATTTGACCTCTAATTCCCAGTCAAAGCATAGGTGTGATAAGTAGGCTGACACCTGAATTATCTAATTAAGATATGCCTCAATCCAACTGCTTGCTGGGCCTAAGTTAATACTTTGCACAGAAGTAATTCCTTATTCATGGGCTTGGTCATTTTTTAGCTCTCCTGCCATCCCTAATGATATTGCTGGCTGAGGCTGGAAGCTGAAAAGGTAAAGCTGCTGCTGATATTGAATTCATCAATCCTACCAGACTTGGCAGCAGCACACAGATCTGTTCAGGGGAATCTCCTCTCTTTCCTTTCTGCTGACTGAACTTCAATGTTTTGCTGTAGCCATCTTTTCCAGGAATCTTGGGAAACAGAGATATATTCTTCCTCACCTCATGCTGTTCCTTTAAAAATAAGATCAGGCCGAGGAAGCTTAAACTAAATTTGTGCCTCAGCCCTTACAGTAAAAAGCATGTTAGAAATGATCTAACTGTACTTAATGACATTAAGCATCTTGGCAGCTGTGGAATGGGCTTTTACAGAGTCCCTGTTCTGTGATCACTTGAAAAACAAAGTTTTCTCTGCAAATTCCAGTACAGTATTGTTTCTGTGAACTACTTGGTGCTCGTAACTTCTGTCCTGGTTCTTTCCCAGAAATCTCAGCCCAGACAAGAGCTGGTCTTTCTTAACTGTCCCTTAGTGTTTTCATATTGCTCTGTTCCTTACCCAACTAATTCTGTTGGGTTTGGAACCTTAACTAAAAATAAATCAACAGGTGAGCTGGATTTATTGTCTTCCTTATTTAGAAGATAAGGTATCCAAAAGGAAGATGTGTCAGCCCAGGTAAATTCACATCATAACCTCTCCTTTATTTGCTTCCTGTAGTTCTCAATCTCTGTCATAGCATGGAAAGCCTTAGAGGGCATTTTAAGGTGGGACAGATGTTAAATCTGTCCCTTTGTTTTGCTCCTGATGGATTTTACTTTATTTTTTAGCATTCTTATTAACACAGCTGCAGTGTCAGGGACCTGCTCATCAATTTCTTTCAAACTGCAGAAATACTTTATTTGCTCTGCTTGACATTTTTTGTCCTTGCTTATCCCTTCTTTCAGCCCTCCCTCTCATCTTTTGTCTCCACATCCTCCATCATTCCCCAGAGTGAAAAAGCAAAGCATTGTTAGTCTTCCTGCCATATTTCAGAATTTTTCTTTCCTTTCTGTCCCATCCATATTGCCTCAGACTCTCCATGTTTTGTCTGTTTTCCCCTTAAAGTGGGTGAGTAACCTTTTAGTGCTGATTTAATTTCCCCTAAAATCTAAACCCACTTTCCTTTTGGCAGTGCTCCCTTTTATTTCTGCTTTCCCACTGCTGAAAATGCAGCTCTGATTGCTGACCTCTTGGAACAGTCATTTCTTGTGCGTGTTCTCCCTTTTCTTTCCAAGGCTTGGTTTTGATCCAAAGAGGGCAAATCCTTGCTGGGAGTAGAACTGTGAGGTAGTTTTTTAGTTAGAGAAACTCCAGGTGTGTCCTCCATTTTTTTGTGGTTTAAGAAGTTTAAAGTTTCAGGTGTTTTGGTTTTTGTTTTTTTGGGTTTTTTTGTTTGTTTGGGGGTTTTTTTGGTTTTTTGTTTTTTTTTCAAATGTGACTCTTGCCCGCTTTAGCTTCAGATCTGCTTCTCCCGTGTTTCATGCCTCCAGTACTTCCAACATCATTTCCTAAGTTCTTAGATGGCTTTTCCTAAACTTTGAAGGCAAGTTGAAAGTTTCATTTCCTCATTTTATTTCTTCTTCTAGTGACACTGCCAAATCTTTACCTGTACCCAGCTCCAGCCCTGGGTGTGGGTTTTGTTTTCCCTTTGCTTTGAGGTTGCTGTTTCAAGGCTTTCAGTTTGTGCATGGAAACAGTTCTGCCCAACTTGCAGCGTGTCCATCCTGCTGCAAAAGGTGCTTTCAAAATGCTTCATCCTCCAACCTGAAACTTTACAACACAGCTTTGGAGTTTCCCCTTCCCACACTTGCCTGTGGCAGAGCCTGTTTTGGAGAAAGAGGTTTGGGGTTTTCTTCAGACTTCCAAATCTGAAAAACACCAGGTTGTGAATGGGATTTTTTGGGTTTTTTTTTTTCTTTTTTCTTTTAATCAAAACAAGTAAAAGGAGGGGAGAGCACACAAAGGAGCTGTTTGTGCCTGAGAGCAGCTGTGCTGCAGGCACCAGTAGGCACTGGTGTGTTTTCCTGGAGAGGGGATGGCTGGAGGTGTGCTCCAAAAAACCTGCAAATGGACTTGTGTGCACCCCGTGGTGGCTTATTGCCATAATGAGGGGTTGGTAGTAAAAAGAGGCAGAGGAAATGGATGGGCAGAGCAGTTTGTAATGGAATGTTTCTTGAGGGTTTCCCTGGGGGAATTCCTGGCTCTACAATTTGGATGTGCTTTCGTGACCGAGTTGCAGCAAACAGAAATTAGATGGGAGAGAACTGAAAAAGCATTCCAGAAAAACTGAAAGGACAACTGTTGAAAGAACCTGAAATCCTTCATTTCAGTTGCTGTTGTATTTCTAGTGGAATCTGTTGTCAGTTAGTTGACCGAGATCGATGTGGTTGGTTTCAAGTAAGTCTAAAATAATAAAAATAGATGGTAATAAAAATTTTGTGGAAGGTGGCTTGGATAATGGACTGAGCTACTGCTGTGCTCAGACTTCCTGTCTGCATGGATATTTAACTGTATCTAATAAGGGGATAATAATGCCCCCTTCCTCTTATTTTGTCTCTAGGTAATGTAGAAATCAATGAAGCTGTAAGAAAGCATAATTATTTATCTTCCTAAGATGCTTTTTGAGGAACAGTGGTTTCTCTGCTAAAGCAAGAGATTTTAAAACTTCTCTGGTACTTTGACTTTGCATTCTTGACTCGGAGGCTGGGGAGGCCCTGGCATGGCGAAGTTGTGGATTCCCCATCCCTGGAAGTGTCCAAAACCAGGTTGGATGAGCTTTAAAGTCCCTTCCAACCCAAACCATTCCATCCCTGTTGTGATAAATCTGTGGGTGCAGGAGGGTTGGGTTGGGATTGGGCAGCCCTGAGGTTTTCAGCAGCATCCAGGTACCAGTGATGTCTGTGATCAGTAAGAGCAGATTGGCTTTCATTAAAAAATAAAAGATTTGGAAAAGTAGGATTCGAGTTCAGTTCAGACTTTGAGGAAGGTCAGGTTCATGGGGTGGGCAGAAACAGGATCTCTGGAAGTGTCTGTGCACTGCTGTGGGAGAGGATGGCAGCGTGATGATCAGCATTTTGGGAAAATGCCAGGATTATTAACAAATGACTAAATAAAGCCAACCCACTCATAATTCCTGGGTATCTCACTGTTTGGAGTCTGGTTTATGTAAAGTTATGCTGAAACAACAGAAAGGCAACCTTAACTTTTCATTTTGGGTGGGGATCACCTGAAAATGTTGATCTCCAGTGGAGACAGCTCGTGCAGCCGAACGCTGCCTCTCCAATAGATGTCACTGCAATCAACAGCAAACAGAGATGATGCTCAGAGGGGAAGATGTAGCTTGGGAAAAGGCTTCAAGCTTTATGAAAATAAAATACTGCAAAAGTAGTAATTGCAAGATTTAATGTTCTTAAGTATAGTACCAAGTGTGTTTAATACAGTGGATTTCCTTAGATCAGGCAAGAGCCAGGATTAGACAAATAGAGCAGGGACTTTCATTTTTCAGCTCTGTGTTAATCTCTATTTAATGTGACTCTGTGCTGCTAATCTTCTTTTCCCATTCTTGTTCTGACCCATAATTAGCTCAAATACGTGGGGTTTGTAACCATCAGGTCCAGAATGTGCTGGGCAGAGCCCAGAGCTGCTGTGCCACCCTGGGAGGGACGAGGGAGGTGCTGTCACTGCACTTTGAGGCTGTGGGTTCGTTTGGGGTTTTGTTACTGGGCTGGTTTCTTCACTCTCTTTGTGAATCACACGCACAGTTATCATCTGATGAAGTATTGCGAGAGGAAATTACATTTTTGATGAAGTAATAGTAAAATTGCAGCTGGGACTTCTTGTGGTTTTTTACTGTGTGCTTGACATAATGCACTGAACAGATGGCTGTGTGTGTGCTGTGAGACATATTCTAAAGGAAGGACAATGAACTTTAAAAATGAACAAATTAATGATATTAACGAAATAACTGAGTATTTTGAGTTGTTTTAAATGTAGCTTTTGGAAGAGAGAATTAGTAGGACTTCCCAAAATAACTAAGTATGTTTATAAATTCAGAGAGGGATTTTATCTTTGCTTTTTTTTTAATTACTAAATGAAGGATTTTGAGTCGTTTCAGCGTTTCAGTTCAGCATTCAGTGCAGTGAAACTAATATTGTTTATTTGGGTTTTCAACAAAACACAAGTTATGAAGAAGTTTGAGCCTTTTTATGCTTATAATGACAGATCGGTTTTGTTTTCTGCCATTAAAAAAAAACCCCAAACAAAACAAGCAAACCCTGTGCCACGAGCACATATCAGTGCTGAGAAACTGCAAGATTTGCAGCGTCGGAGAATAACGGATTTAGCGAAGCCGTTTGTGGGAGAGAAATTAATTTTTAACCCCTGTAGCTCGCAGGGAAAAGGATGCTCAGATAAATAAGATTATTAACTGCTCCTTTGCCATGCAGTGGGTCATTAAGCAGGAAGGTACCTGCAGCTGCCAGCCACACAGACACGCGGGGGGTGACTCGTGTTTGGGGATGGAGATGTCATTCGGATGCTGGCAGAGCACAAACAGCAGCTGGGAGCATCCGTGGGTCAGATGTGGGAATCCAGGGATCTGCTGCTCCCTGCATGCTTCCATAGGCAGCTCTCCTCTGCTGGCAGATGTAACTGGGAGCTTGTGGGCAGCCCGAAATTAATGTAATTGATGGCATCTCGTAATAGAAACAGACAGACGGTTTGCCCTTAAGGAGAGAAAAATCTCAGGAAAATAGGCCCAAGGTCGTCAGAAGAAAAGACAAGCCCTGAGCCTGTGTGTGATGAGGATTTGAGCTGCTTACAGCCCTGAATGTTTGTCAGGAATGCAGATTTCCTGAGTACATGCTGGTACAGCAATGGTACAAGGGGGTTTCCCAGGTAAGGATTCACATCTATCTCTATGTTGTGTTTGTTTCCAGCAAGTCATTTTTAAGCATTTTTAGTGATGATTTAGAACTAGTGAAGTGCTGGAGAGAAAAAAAAAAATCTCTGCTAATATTTTTTTTTCCTTCATTTTGAAGCATGGACATATAGCATGATTGGAATATTGAATGCATTTAATATCTTGAAAATATTTTCTCTTGTGCTTGCTTATAAATCCTTGCTTCTGTGTATGCCAGTGCTCAACATTCTTGTATACAAAACTGACTGGAGCACACAGTGCTTGAAGTATAAGAATTTGTAGCATTAAATTTCTTGCTGTATAGAATAATCTACTCTTCCATAACTGTTATTGTAATGCAGAGACAGATGGCTGAATTTTCTTCACTTTGCTTGTTAAGAATGTGTTAGGTAAATGTTTTTAGACTAAAATAAAAAGCTGCTGGGAATCTAAACTGAATATTCAGCATTTTCGTGGTAGAAGGAGGCAAAGCAAGAATAAAGCAATGCGATAGTAAACAAATGAGCTATTTGCAATGAAGGATAATCTAATCTTTAAATATTGCCTGAGATTGCATTTGTTCTTAGGTAAGATCTTTTCTTCCAACACCAGCCAGGTACCCAGAGAATAGCAGTGAAATGCTCGGCATGAAATACACTGATCTGATGTTATAAGGTTATTACATTGTCTGGGGCTTGGTGCAGGTGGCTGATGCTGTTTGGGATCTTTGATCTCGCTCCGGTGCTACAGATAAGTAATTTCAGATAGAAGATAATGACTGTGGTATAAATCTGTAAACACAGGTACAAACTTGCTAAGAGAGGATGATCCAAGTAGGGCTTTATATATTGCTCTCACCGAAGTACTCTTAATATCACTGCAATGACTTGCAACAAAAAATATGTTAAAAGGATGTAAATATTTAAATAGATAAATGAAAGGCAGACAGCGGCTCCTAAAAGGTGGTTATGTGTTTATATTCTTGACTAATAGCCTGATTTTTAGATGGGAAGATATCTTTTATCATTACCACAGTAAATGATGTTGCTCCAGTGCACAGAGAAAAAAAAATTAAAAAGAAAACTCCACAGTCCCTCATGTCTTGCCCAGACTAGCTCAGCATTGCTTCTAGTTAGAATACAGAGCAGATTATTTGCATAATAGCTCTGTAACAAAATGGTCTGCTGGTTTAAGCAGTAGCTGCTCCCAATACATAGTGGAAATAAGGCTCTAACAGAAGGGAGATATAAAAAATGCTAAATGACAATGATTTTGTTCTTCACAGACATTACCTAGTTTTGCACAGTATTGCAGCAATTGAGGCAGCTGTCCAGAATCACTTCTTGAACTGTCAGGAGAAAGTTGAAATTATTTTTTGCTTCTCAGTCTGAGGACTTGATTCTCCCTCATTCCCTGTCGTGGCTCAGGGGCCGCTCATCAGTTTGAGCAGGTGTGTAATTGCTCTTTATCTGGGTAGGTGGCATTTAAAGAGCAATCCAGAGTATTTATCTCGAGGTGTGCTGGCTAGAGTACACTGTGACACACCACTGAAAATTTGCTTTATGCCTTGTAGTGGCCACGTGTGTATTGAAAACTGATTGCAAGCTGAAGGCATTAGGAAGGAAATCTATATGCAGATATATTTGTGTGTGTGTGTGCTGGCTGCATCAGATGAGCATCTCTATTTTATCACCAAATTCAGAACACTTTTGCCATACTGGCTTGGGAGGAGATGTGGCAGCTGGCTGAAGGGCAGGTGGTTCTTTCTGCTGCCCCAGAAGCAATAATGAGCCTTTTATAATCACTGTGGTGATGTGCACGTCTGTTTTCTTCATCAGTGCTTGGAGATCCTGGCTTGTGCTTCTCTCTCTCTCTGCTTCCCCAAAAAGTTCTTGGAGGAAATGTTAAAATCTGAGGTTGCCCAGGGAAGATGAGATTGGACACCTGGAGAAGTGTCCAAGGCCAGGCTGGACAGGGCTTGGAGCAGCCTGGGACAGTGGGAGGAGTCCCTGCCCATGGCAGGAATGAGACGAGCTTTAAAAGTCTCTTCCAACCCAAACCATCCATGATTTTGTCATCAAGGAAAAGCAAATTTTGGCTGCTGTGCCTGGGCAGGGGTGGGGTCAGCACCTCCTGGAGGAAACCCCTTCATCCAGAGCACCTGGGGAGTGAGAAGGGATTTCCAGCATCAGGTGCCACTGAGCAGCAGCTCCTGGTGCTGCCAGCCCTGTCCTTGCCCTGCCCTCCAGCTGCTCTCAGCATCCACAGCTGGAACTCAAGATCCAAGGGCAGAGTTGATGTTCTCTCACACCCTGGGATTGTTCTGGGGATGAAAGGGAGGAGGGAGCCCCGTGCAGCAGTGGGGTTGCTGAGTCAGGGGGTACAGGAGGAGCACAGGACAGGTGAGGGAACTGTTTGTGGTCATGGTCTGGGGGAAGGACAGGAGTGCGGGAGGACCCTGCTCCTCTGCTTCGTGCAGACAGGCCAGCACAGAGCCAGGAGCCATCCCAGCAGCTGAGCCAGCTGAATTGGAGACCTCCTGCTCGGGTGAGGAGTGTTCCACTGCCAGGGGACAGAGCTGCAGGTGAATTACAAACCTTGGCTGAAGCTGGGAGTGGTAAACCTCGACTTTGCCAGATCATTTGTGATTGTTTTGTAGGTACTAAGTGCTTTAACAGTGGGGTTTTGTTTTGTTTCAATGCATTGGGTAGATTCAACGGGGTTTTGTGTCCCTTTAACTGAAAAACAAGCATGTTAGTTACCACAGATTTTTAAGTTCTGGTGGGGTTTTTTTCTGCAGTCTCAGAGTGCTAAGCCTAAATAGATTTTTTACCCTGTAAATATTAAGCTTGTATAGTGTCCTGAACTCTGTATCTGTAGAAAGTACAGACTTCCCACTCCGTTGGGTGAGGTGAGAAATCATCATTTCCATGGTGTGATGGCCCTGGGAATATTACGAGATCCTGACAATAAGTTCCCATACTTGCACTGTGCTGAGCCACGTACCCAAACTGAGGGGGATTTGAAGGGAAAACCCAGAGGGTGGGAAGGCACAGGGCATCTTCTTGTGTTTGCACTTGCATGTGGAGCTAAGTTATGGCTCTTAAGGCTGTGCTGTGAGAGCAGAGAGGGATTTCACCTCCCAGATGGCTTTTAGAGGCCTTGTGCTACTGGGCCTCCATCCCTCCAGGTGCTCTGGGAGCAGACAGCCCTCTCTGTATGCTAAAATATCACTAAAGGGGATCTCCTGTGTCTCTGCAGTGTGTGATGGGGCTGCAATCTCTTCTAGAGCCGTGGCTGCTCCGTGGTGCTGTCACTGCTCAGCCTCAGCAGAGGAAGGAGGAGGGATGAGATTCCCTTGGTGCTTGAGGAAGGACGAGGTTCCCTTGGTGCTTGAGAAGGGAAAAGATTCCCTCAGTGCTTGAGGAAGAATGAGATTCCCTTGGTGCTTGAGGAAGGACGAGGTTCCCTTGGTGCTTGAGAAGGGAAAAGATTCCCTCAGTGCTTGAGAAATGATGAGGTTCCCTCGGTGCTTGAGGAATTATGAGGTTCCCTTGGTGCTTGGCCTCCTGCTCCCTGTGCCAGCCTCACCTCAGCCTGCACCTTCAAATCTTGACATTTTCCTGCACTGAACTATAAACCCAAATGCAAGGTTCTGAACCACAAACTATTTTTTTCCTCAGGCGTTCGGCAAAAAAAAAAAAATCTGGTTTAAACCCATAAGGTTTGACTGTAATTTCCTCCATCCATTTTCTAACCTGTTGTTGTTTTAGGGAGATGACAGATTATATAAGGATTAATACAGTACCACTTTGTTGTGCATCATTAATGGATTTAAGCAGACAATGCTGTAATTTTAGAGCAAGAGTTCATTTCAGGATTGAGTTGTTCAAAGTGTAGATCATGTGATTTTTTAAAATATTGCTTGTATAGAAGAAGGGGTTTTTTAAACACTGTTTTCCAAGGGCAGAAAGCCACTGAGGGACCAGCCTGCCAACGTGGTGCCTAGTGGGATATCTCTGGAGGGCTGGGAGAAGGGTTGAAGGGGAAGAAATGGGATGAGACAGGGATGTGATGGATGAGGGAGCAGGGAGAGCTCTGTGCAAGGATGAGCAGCTCGTGAGTGAGGGCTGGGAAGGGATTTTGTGAGGAATGAGCAGCTCCGAGAAGCCTTTTGGGGCCGGAAGGATGTGGCTGTTGTTTGTGTGTGCAGGAGGGATGTGAGGCTGTGGGATGGGGATGGGCAGAGCTGTGAGGGTTTAATGAGTGGTGCTGTGAGTACTGCAGCTAATGAACTTGGATTCCTACAAATTTGTCTCCCCCATTCAGGCCTGGGTGTCAGGGAAGTTGTGAGCTCCACGTTGAGCTTTTCCTGGGGCTGGAGCCTTCCTGAGGCTTTCCCTCCAGAGAATTCTCTGACTTTATGGAAGTGTGAGCTCACACCGAAGCCTTTCCCTCAGTCAGGGTATTTATCAGATTTCTCTCTGCCTGTTCTCATGAACTTTTTATAGCACCTTTGAGACCCCTGCTCCACCATGAGATTTGCTGCCAGTCCAGAGGTTTTGGGGCAGGAGCTTGGATTGCACGGGCGGGTGGTTGCATATGCTGCGTTCCTGTAGAAAAACGGAATAAAATTAGCTACCCTATTAGAACTAAGCCTAATTTCTATTAAGAGACTAAAATATAATTAATAAACACTGGAGCATGACCCCTGGACTGCCATTGGGAAGACCTGGCATCTCTTTGGTGGGTTGCCATCTGTTGGATGTCTTGCTTGGCCATCTGTCATAGGAGGCACGAGGCATCCTGAGACTTGTGGAGCTCCACGCCACAGTTCCCACCGGTCAGGTGGCCATGTAAGTTTAAAAATAAAATAAAATAGAAAGCAGGATCCATAGAGTTCCAGTTTACCCAAAAGACAGTGTTTATTGCTGAAGAGTAAGTCATGGATGCATCTGATTCCTCTTATTTCAAGGCTAAATTCCATAAAAGGGAAAAAAAAAATCAATGGAATATCAAGCCAAAAGAATTACAGTAAAAATTACCATACCCCACTCTTACTTTTCCCTCAGGCGTTTATTTTTTAACTTTCTCTTAGTTGATTTCCTCCTCCAGTCAGAGTGGAAAAAGTGAGTCTATTTAATATAGTAAAAGTTTATCCATTTAGCTCTTCCTCCTGGATTAATCCTTGGAGATAGATTTCTTTTGCCAGAAGGAAAAAGAGAGAGTGCTTGACATATTGCAAGTCTCTGCTCACATACATCACCAATTTCCTGATTATAATTGTGTTCATTTAAAAAATGCCCAAAGCTTAATGCATTAATATCTTTATTTCATTAAATTCATTAGAAGAGAAGCTATTTGTTGTCTAATAACATATTTTGATGCTTAAAAAAAATAGAAATCATCTCTTCAAATACTCTGTTCACTTCTTTGTGATGCAATTTTTCTTCTGCAGAAAAATGAATGCCTTGCTTAGCACCTCTTATTTGAAGGAAAGGTGTCTGACCCTGGCACTTTTATTTTACCATTTTGTGGAAGAGAAAACAGGTCTGCCAGGCTCCGTCCTTTGGAGAGCTTAAAAATAATCAGAATAGAATTTCTGATACAGAATATTGTTTTATTTAATCAAATCTGTCAAGTGTTATGATGTCATAAGTGCAGCACAAACCTGATTAACTTCTCCAATAGACTCTCAGGACAGGACAGCTGATTAAAGAAGATGTATGGCTTATTTAGGGAGAGAGTGCAACTGTATGATTTCACAGCATTATTCAGTGGGGCATTTCTGTGGAGAGGAATTGTTATCCATTCCTCTGTCCAGGTTCCCATGCCTCACCTGGTGGGAGAAGAATTTGGCAGCTGTAAATGCAAAAATTGCTGCCTGACTAACGCTTGCAGTGCTAGGAAAAGACCCGTGCTCGCCTTAGCACTGGGCACGCACTTATTTTCAATTTATGTCTCATAAGAGTTGAAAATTCTTCGTAAAACTCTTGCTGTCTCATTTTAAGAAGGCACCTTTGAATAAATTCTTTATTTAGTTGGTGTCTTTCTCTTTTGGAATAACATCCATAATCCAGCAGTGTGTTTTCAGCCTGGAAGTTTGTATTTTAGTGGTTTATCAACATGAGAAATGCTCACTCCATCGTCCTCTCTAAAGTTCTGCTGAAAACCTCCTCCTGGAAGGTTGCAAAAGTCTGACATGAGAGCTGACTTGGACAGAGGAGGGAGGAAGGACCTTCTCCTTCATCTCCACTTCTCCTGGGACTTCTCCTGGACTAAAACACGATCTAAAACCAGAGACCATAAACTGGGACACGATACCTGTAAAAATGGAAATCCACATCAAAGGAATGGTTATTTATGAACAGCAGAGGCTTTGAAGTGGAATTGTAGGTGTGCATTTGTTTTGTTCCAAGGTGCAGAAATCTGCAGCAGTGCCAGGTGTCGCAGTCATTTTTCACTCACGTTTCATTTTACCTCAGCAATCAAAGGCAAGCCTGACATTGGGCAGCCCAGGTTTGCACCTGAACAAAGCCTGATGACTCAAGTACAGTTTGATAGCTCAGAAGTGGTCAGGTAGTTTGTAAGTGTTTGAAAAGCTGTAATTAGTTTGATGGAAGACAAAGCAGGTATGAACCTAACAAAGTACTGATAGCTGCCTAAATTAAAAAAAAAAATAAAAAAAAAAGAGAGGAGATAAACCATTTGAACAGCATTGTGGGGCTGGTCAGGTCTTTTCCATAAATTAAAACACTGTCACCTCATGTCCTTTAAAAGCTAGATATGCAGCTTTTTTTAATATTTAGCTGCTTTTTAATTCAAATTGGCTTTGCATTTCATTTAAATCAAACACTTTCTGCTTTTAACATGCATTGGAAGTTATAAAAGGCAATCTGCATAGAGATCTGAGCATACTCTAACCCATTAGCATAATTTTCCTGAATAGCTTTTTTCATTTAAAGTATGTGTGCACCCAGAGAATTGAGAGGAATCTGGACCCAGCACTGACCGTAGTAAAAATCTAGCTTTTGCCTTTTTCCTCAGCAGCCTGAAACAAAGAGCTTTTCTCTCCACAACTCCTTCAGCGGGAATGAAAATAGCTTATCAAACCTGAGCAACTTGTTAGGGGCTGAGAGAGGATATTTTTCTTTGCTGGCCTGCGAATAAAAGCTGGGAGTGTGAAGCTGAGAGTTGTCAGCTGGAGAATTGTGGAAGTGTTTGTGGCCGTGCTGGGGTGGCAGAGCCTCCTCTGAGGTCACTGCACAACGAGCTGTGTGTGAAACCCAGAGACGCACCAGAGGGAACCCTTGGCAGAGTGGAAATTAGACCATTTAAAACCAGGTTTGATCACCACAGAACTGCCATTATCTGCCAGGAGAATAACAATGCTTCTGTTGAATATCCCAGTTTTCAAGGGAAACATGGCAGTAGAGCCGCTTTTCCTTGTATTAACTGTAATTGGCATGTTTGTGTGCAGCGTTTTTATTACGAGGCTGTTGTTTGTATTTTAATTGCATTCTCGTGTCTTTCCAAATGCAAACAGTATATGTTGTTAGGAAAAAATATAAAGTATAGAAGGAAAGCTGTTCACAATATCTGATGTGATTAATTAATTAACCAAATCTATAATAAATTTTTTTATTTCCTTAAATGTTTCTATAGCTTATATAGCTATAGCTTTTATATAGCTGTAGCTTATATATTTCTATAGCTTTTATATACTTAAAATACTTAGATCCTCATAGTAGGCCTAAAAAACGAACATACAATGTTAATATAATATTTTGTGCAAGTAAATCTATTTTTGTAGTAACCAGCTTGACAGTTAGCATCAATCTTCAGCAAAACAACTAAAACCTAGAAATAGTAAAGAGGATTAAAATGTATCATTAAGATTGCCATTGAATTAATTCTCTTAGCTGATCATGATCAATCATCTGTGAGGCTTCTTGCTGTTAAGGCTCTCTCTGGAATTCCCAGCCCAGCTCTGTGGGCATTTTCCTGGGCTTTACAGTCCCAGTGATTCATCCAGCTTTAATCTGTTTAATCACTGTCACAGCATATTTCAAAACTGCTGTGCAAGCAAACTTAAGACTTCTGGGGTGGGAGTTTTTAATCCAAAAGTTTAATGTAGTTGTTGTCAAGTCTCTGTGCCGTGGCTTTGTTGTGTCACGGGGCTGTGCTGCCACAGCAAAGAGAGCTTTGGGACTCTCCACCATCTCTTATCCCAGTGCCATTTCCTCCTCTTCACCTGCTTTTCTACAACCAGCTCTCTAGTCTTTTTTTATTTTTATGGCTTGTTAGTGCAACTGTTCTGATTTTATGTGAAGTTTTACATTGTTTGAGTTTGTTCCTACATTTCACAACGCGTGGCAGTGTCCCTGGAGACCTTCCTTGAGGAACGTTTTGTAGATCTTTGGACTCATCAACACAGGCTGTGTTTGCTGCTCAAAAAGCCTTTATTATTAATTCAAATTTCTCTAGTCACACTCTAGATGGAGGAGGTTCAGGCTCTTACTGCAGGTTCTTAAATTAATCAAATGAAATGAATCACTGAATGAGAAATGTCTCATCAACTTCTGAGCGGTATTGTCTGTGCTGCCTCTTGCAGTTATTTATCACTGGGCCCCTAAAACTCTTCATTAGGTAACAAACTTAGTTTCTGACAAAAGTCTTCATTAGGTAACAAACTCTCAGTTTCTGACAACAGTCTGACATGGTTCTGTTTAATTAAACTCCATGCAGAAAGATTCCAAGGTAATGGCTTTGTGGGAACATCATTATTAAAGATGAAACACTGTCGGGATCAACTTACATTATTCCTGTCAAGGGAGGAAGAATTTAAATGTTCACAATATTCATTTGTTTGCATTGAGACCAAGTGGGGAAAGCAATGGATTCGAATTCCCAATATTCAGGCACATCAAATGAACGAGCAGCTCTCAAATCCAAACGTAGGGAACGGGTCATAGATCCTAGCAGAGCAAAGTGAGCAGGAGCAAGCCAGAAAACCTGCTCCTACCAGGAGCTGCAGGTCCCTCCCACCTCCTGAGATCCTGTGGTTCTGTGAGAGCAGGTTAGGAAAGAAATCCTGTCCCACTTGGGAGATATTCTCCAAACCCGAGTTGTGAAAGGGGTCGTTAAAGCTTCGTCTGTCGCGGCAGCTGGGACTCTGGTGCTGGTGCGTTCTTGATGCTCAGTGCCAGGTGACAGCTGGAATTTCCCTGGGACTTTGCAGCCTTTCCTGATGTTCCTGCCCTGTTCTCACACCTGGAGAGCTGTGTGAGGCTGTTTTCCTCGGGGAGCTGCCGCAGAGATAACTGAACCTTGTCTCCAGGATGCTCCCGAGCTGGGAGCTCTGGAGGGTGCAGGGTGTTGGCTTTGAGTGACTTCAGCTGCACGGTGCCACAAAATATATTGGGGTGTTTACATTAGATAATATCCCGTTATTATGGCATTTTTCTCTTAAAAACGGGGTCTACAGCAGCTGTCATTGCAGCCTACCTCACATTTTAAGGATTTAATTATTCCAAAATGCCTTCAGTCTGGCATTTCGTGGCCCAGGCATAACCACGACGTGATATATTTTACACATCACCATTTGTATCCTCACAGTGGGTTTTATCAAAAGGACCAAAAGCAGTGTTTGTTGCTATTTGATTGTGTTTAACCAAGCAGTGGCAGTGTGATGCTCCAGCAGCGTGTCTCCTATCTGGAGGAAACACCCAGTTTCCCAGAATTTCCAGTGCTTTCCTCCAGAGCCTGCAGGACCTCGGGAGCATCAGCTGGAGCAGGAGCACTCCCAGCCCAGCTCCAGTGAGTCACTGATTGCCACAGCACCCAGAGGAGGTCACTTCTGAGGAAACCCAAGTGCTTGCTTGGGGGTTAATGCATCATTTGAAAGGCAAATGAGTGGAAGGATTGTGTGCAGGGGAAGGCAGATTCCCTTTTAATCACCAATTATTAGCATCGGGATGCTCTATTTACCACACTTCCACTAAATCTCCTTTTAAAAGATCCTGGATAAACACGGGTGTGAATAGACTCATCATGGCCTTCTCATCTAATTAAAGAAATAAAAACATACAATATCTCTTCCTCAGAGGACTTAAATGTTGTGTAAGGGAAGTGCAGCCTTAGAATGAAGCTTTAGGCCTAAATAATGAAAAAAAAAAACTGTTGGTAAAAACTCCATTTGTGTGAAATATTGGTGTGAAATGGTGCAGGCATTGGAGGTGCTCTCTGATATTATGGACCACAGTTACCCTGGTTTTCAGTCACTTTTGTCTCTGCTGTTGTCTTTGGGGGCGTGATGGTTCCCTTGATTATAGGAAGGATTAATTAATGGTAACAGTTTCTAAATGCCACCTGCTCTGGGGAGCAGGCTGAAAGGGTACTTGAGTCGGATTGTGGAGGCTCTCATTATCCCCTTCTTCCTGGATGGGTTAACAAGCACCAGCAGAAATTTCCACCTTGCACTGTAAAAAGTGATGTGAGGGACAAGTGGGATTTAAGGGGAGAGCGCTGGGAGAGAAGGAAAGTTTCCTTTTGTGAGCTGAGAATGAGAGGAGCAAAACAGAATTGGAGCCTGAGCTGGAGGGAGCAGCACCAGGAAACTTGGAGATCCCAAATAAGAGCCCGAATCCTTCACACAAAACAAGAGGAAAAGAGAGAATCTTCAGCTTAGGGTAAGAATATTATCTCAGGAGAGTTTAATGCCTGCATGTTTATCAGGTGAGGTTGGGTGAGCTGTACTTGTCGGAATGTGTCACCCACACCTGGGCTCTCTGTGGCACTTGTGCGTGCTTTCTCCCTCATGGAATTTAAAGTAATGTTAGAGTATTTTGGCTGACAGTATATTTTTGGGGGGAGGAAGGGACCACGGAGCTGTTTTTTGTAACTGGGGGAATCAATTGAAGGCTGCCAAAGGGAAAATAGGAATGCCAAGTTTTGTTTGTCTCTGCAAATTGTCACTTCAGGTTTGGTAAATGATTTCCAAATGGTGTACCTGAAGCAAAGTGCTGCCACAGGGATGTCAGAGGGACTTTGTAGGGGATGCTGAGTCCCTGGGGCACGGGGGGAACTCTCTCTCCCCCAACAGATAACAGCACTTACAAGGATGCACCTCTCTTATCACCTGAGGGAGGGGAGCTGGTGAGAACAGCATCTCTGGCCCTTCCATTTAGATTTTTGAATACAACTGCCCTATTTTTCTCATGCTTGCTGATCACTGAGAGAAGAATTGACACGATTTGATGGAATTTAGAAAAGCATTACAGAAATACTCGATTTTTTCTTTAAAGCTTTTGGAAACAGATGAGTGCATCACTTTTGAGATAAGGTTTGAAGAACTGTCTGCCTCCTTGGAGCTGAATAGAGGGCTAGTGGGAAGATTAAAACAATAAGCTTATTATATTATTAGTAGTGGGAGAATTCTAAACCTCATTTGTTCAATTATGGTCCCTTCAATATGCTTATTTAGGTTCTTGTAAATTGTAATCAGTAAATTAGACGTGCTGCCCTCACAGCTCTAGGGTTAGCTTTCAAGGGACTTCCTACATTAATTTTTTTTAATGTTTGCAGTGAAATCAAGAAAGGAATTGCTTGCTTGATATGCAAGGTTGGCTCTGTGCAGGGGATGCTGCCTGCATTCTGATGTCTGTCAGTACCCAGCGAGGAGCAGTGGCCGTGGTGCTGCAGCTCTGCTGCCTGAGCTGTGCTGGGAAGGGCCAGGGCTGGAACCAGGTTTTGTGCTGTGGGATAAAAATGGGAGATAAAGGCATCAGAACGAGCACAGGCTGATAAATGAGATCTCCAAAAGAGCCAGCATATGCTGCTAAGAGAGATCTGAGGCGACACAAGAGGGATGGAAAATCCTCAGCATATCGCCTTCTGTATTCAATATCAGCTGCTGTCTCTCTTTGTGGTCCTTTTCCCCTTTTCTTTTCTTTATATTTTGCCTTGGCATTTTTTATACCGAACATTTGGTACTAAACCAAATCACCTCGCTGAGTCATCCAGAGCCTTTTCTTTCCTCTTTCTACCTTTTTTGGATGGACTCTCATTTGCATCACGCAGAGATACCATTTTCCAAAGCAACACCTCTTCCCTTTCAGCTCATTTAACTGGAGATTTCAGCAGGTTTGGGAAGCAGGCTCTTCAGCCCTTTGCAAGTGCTTTATATCTCTGTCATTTAAAGATCCTTTTGCCTTCCTGAGCAGTGGTGTCTGGTCCTGGTGTTGCGGATAAACTGTGTATTTGTTGCGGTACTAAATCGTGCAAACTCCAATATCCCGACCATATTGTCCCCATTTATTTCTTTTATCTCTCTGTTTAATATAATAGGAATAGTGGCTGAGGCAGGGAAACACATGCAGCAGCATAATAGTAAATTGTTTGAGAGCAGTTGTCTTCCATTTCCAGGGTTTCCCTTTGAAATGTAATTGTCTGCTAATATAACTGGGAAATATCATTGCAGGAGCGATCACTAAAGCGTTTACTCGTGCTTTTGGCTCGTGCTACATCTGTATGGCATTTTTAAGAGAAGCTGGCTGCAGTATTAGCTGGTGAAATATCCTTGGTGAGATGTGTTTGCAGAAGTTGTGATGGGCATATTGTCACCGAATGTGGAAACAGCCCCGTGTAGTGCCAAAACAAGAGACGCCGCGTCCCATGTGTGATGCAGCAACAACAGAATTACAATTGCCTCGTGTAAAGTATCTGGTAATGAAGGCAGATAATGGAATTCTTTGCAAAAGCAGATGCTAGCTGGCTCCCCAACCCTAGGCAGGGAGCTGAAAACTGATACCAGCTGGAGGGGAGAAGAAACAGCTGAAAAAGGCATTAAAAAGGAAATGCCTTAGATGCAGGTTTGTTTAAGCAGTAAATGCTTGTTTAAAATAATCTTGTGAGATCCTTATTAAGAGGCAAACTGAGACTACCGTGCCAGTGCTGTGAGAAGTCAGCTGGGTGCCCAGAGGATATTTGTATGCAGATTGGATGAGTAAGGCAGCACCGCTGGGAATTTGCTGTCATTTATTGCCTGGCCAGGACAGCCCTTCCGAGGGCTGAACTGCAGGAGATGGGATTGGGGAGAGCCAGAACCTTCTGTTGGCCAGGGAGGGGGCAGCCCGTGCTGGGGAAGGGTTGGTTTTAAAAGCAGGAGTGTCTCTACTTGTCCCTTCTCCAGGACAGCGGTGCCTCCTGCCAGGGTGGAAATGGGGCTGGCACGGAGCATCCTCATTCCTCTCTCCCTGGTCTCCCTCTGTTTCACCTCTTAGCCACCTCAGCCATTTCAAACCATGGAAAAGTTGCTTTGGAAATGAATGTGATAATTAAGAATCAAGGGTTTAGTCCACACAGAGGCTTCCTTCTATTTAAGTAAGGATTTTTTCCAACAAATAATGCAACGGGGAAGACACTTGAAAAAAAAACCCAAAAGAAAACAACCCAGCCCCTTAAAAAATAAAGCCCTTAACAAATAAAGCAACCAACCCTGAAGTTGGTCTCTACTTCTGACCAGATAAGTTTTTTCTTTACCCAAAGCTTTGTTCGCACAGCTGGGGCATTTTGGCACAGCTGGAGCACAGAGCTGGGACTCAGCTCACCAGGTTTCCAGACCTGGCCCAACACGGGCAGACCAGGAGTTTCAGTGGGGCTTTGTCCCATCCCAGACAATTGCCCAAACTACTGATTTTTAAAGGACTCAAGCTCACATTTAGTTTCAGCCCAGCTCAGAAAGGAATATACACGTGCTTCTGAACTGCCAGCATTTCTCCCACGTGAGAGAACTCATTTTGGGGAGGAATCACTGCGGAATTGCAGACTTTGGGTTTCAGAGGCACTTTGTCTGCAGGCAGAGGCTGGGGCAATGTGTGTTTGCAGTGTCACAGTGCTGCTCGTGCTGGGGAATTTCAAGTGGTTTTACTGAGGAGCCAGGAATGAGTTTTGAGGCGGTCTTTGAAGATGTGCAGCTTCATCTGCACTGCATTTAACCGCGTGTGTGTTCCTTGCTCCTTCAGCTCCTGTCTGTGCACCCGGCTGTGAGTTGTTAAAATTATGCTTTAGACATGTTCCCCGCTCCTGGCAAACAGAAATGAGATGTGTTACCCGTGTACAACAAGGAGTGGAGGCAGTTGTGGCACAGAGTGATGGACAGCAGCCCTGCAGCTCCGATTCTTCATTTTAGCCACAAAAATGCAATCAATAAGAAAAAACCTTTGCTGCTGGTGCCCTGTTCTGGGGTGTTCTGCAGCTCCTTGCTGTGCTGGAATGAGTTATTTGTCTAATTGTGGTGGGCTGCAGATGTCTCAGAGCTCTTCAGGTCTGGACTTGGCCTCGTGGGCATAGTAATTAAATCTTGGTGCTGTGGACAAACCAGGTGTGGCTGTGTGTGGCTGGATTTCCTCTGCTTTCAGAAACACCGTTTTTGAGACCCTTCCTGTCTTGCTGTTCTGTTACTGAGAAGACAAAACAGCTTCCAGATCTGTGTAGCAAACCACACCTCTAATTACATGTTGACCCATCTAGTTAAGAAATACATTAAAGAACCATGCAGCTGCATGGATTGCCATTTAACACAGTTACTTGAATTTTTGGGGGCATATAATTGATAGTAACAAATGAGCTTTCTAATTTTTTTTTGTGCTACTCTGATTTTGTGCAGACCTCTGTGGGGCCTTAGCAGCTTTCCAGGGATGACATCTCACCCTGACTATACACCCTGGGGATTGATTTTAGGCTCAGGCACTTGGGGTTTTGAGCGTGGCAGGAAAATGCCAGCCTGTAAATAGAGTGAGGGGAGAGCTGGTTGGTGGCTGTGTTGCTCTCAGTGTGGGTAATTCTCCTGGGTGCAGCTGGGGCTGGAGATGGGAAGCTGCTTTCCATGTCCCAGTGGGCTCTGCCAAGGCACAAGGGGCTGCTGCAGCTGGAGCAATTACTCAGGAAGGACCCTTGGAGAGAAGAGCCTCTGGAACGTCCCACGTTCAGCTAAATCACCCTGACAGCACAGGGGCTGTGAAAGGAACAGCTCTACTTCATCTTCTTTCTTCTCAGCAGTTTTTTATTCACTTTTGGTTGCCTCCCTCTCACCTTCCCCGGCTCTTTTCCCTCTTTCTCGTTGTCATGGGAACATTCACTACAGCAGTTAAATCATACTATTAAAATATGCTTCCCCAGGAGAGTGGTAGTAGCTAATATTGATCTAGCTCCTGCTGCTGACTCAGGGATATGGTTGAACATATAATATCCCTTATTTCTCCTTTTCATGCATAATGCAGCAGTTTTCTTTCACCTTGGGCTCTGGGCTAAAGGTGACACCCTGCCACAGGGATATTCTTTGACTTGCTTTTTCAAATGCGTGGCCCAGCTGAAGGGTGCAGGTGGTGGTTTAAACTGGCTTCAAAATCTGGAAAGGGAAAGCAGACAGGAAAGAACTGCCCTCCCCAGCAGTGGTGACAGATGTTTGTATGCCAGTGGTGAAAGGACATGGCGATTGACCTGTCAGCATCCCCAGCCCCGCTGTGTGCTCCCAACAACTTTGTAAATATATCCAGCTCTGTCACAGCAATGCTTGAAATGCAGATGAAAGACAAATAACTACCTTAATATCAGGTGAGGCTGCATTTAAAAATGCAATCACTCATCTCCATTGTCACTGACATCTGCTCTGCGTAATCAGCCCGTGGAGTTAAGCAGAGCGTGCTGAGAAGATTCCTGAGTCACCAGGAAGAAGCAGAAGGTTTTACCTTGAGATGTGAGCTTGCAGGAATGTTCGAGCCATTAAGTGCTTCAGTTTCCCACAGTGGTTAATTAACCAGCTCGAACTTTATGAGAGTTTCCTGAATTTGATAGGTTTTGTAAGGTAAAGGTGCCTCTGGAATTTCCTTGTTTACCCTCCTTTCAGAAAAGTTTTGGTTTGGAACCAGGCTGTTGTACAAATAATTAAAATAGTGTGGGTTTAATGTGAACAGTATTTGCAGCTGATGCTGCATTTTGCTGTGTGACTGATACACACAGAGCAAATGGTATTTTAGAGTCTGTGCTGAAAAGACCTCTGTTAAAAACACTTATTTGCTGAGAAGCCATAAATTTCTGGCATATTTGTGTGTGTTGTTGAACATCTGCGCGTAACTCACTTTATGTTCTAACTCCCTTTATGTTTTGACCTTCCCAGAAAAAATCAGGCAGAGATATGCAGATCTCCCAGGAGAATTACACATTATTGAGCTGGAGAAAGACAAGAATGGGCTGGGGCTCAGCTTGGCTGGCAACAAGGACCGCTCCAGGATGAGCATCTTCGTGGTGGGGATCAATCCCGACGGCCCCGCGGGACGGGACGGGCGGATGCACATCGGGGATGAACTCCTGGAGGTAAAATTGTTCCTGGGTGCACTTTGGGGATGAACTCCTTGAGGTAAAATTGTTCCTGGGTGCACTTTGGGATGAACTCCTCAAGGTAAAATTGTTTCTGGGTGCACTTTGGGATGAACTCCTCAAGGTGAAATTGTTCCCTGAATGTACTTTGGGGATGAACTCCTTGAGGTAAAATTGTTCCCTGTTTGCACTTTGGGATGAACTCCTCAAGGTAAAAATTGTTCCTGGATGCACTTTGGGATGAATTTGTCAAGGTAAAATTGTTCCTGGATGCACTTTGGGATGAACTCCTCAAGGTGGAATTGTTCCTTGATGCGCTTTGGGGATGAACTCCTCAAGGTAAAATTGTTCCTGGGTGCACATTGGGATGAACTCCTCAAAGTAAAATTGTTCCTGGGTGCACTTTGGGATGAACTCCTCAAAGTAAAATTGTTCCCTGTTTGGACTTTGGGGATGAACTCCTCAAAGTAAAATTGTTCCCTGTTTGGACTTTGGGGATGAACTCCTCGAGGTAACTGTTCCCTTTAGCTCCTTTTAGCATGTGCAGGGAGGGAGAAGCATCTTGAACTTTTATTTAAAGCCTGCACGTGGAATTAGGTGGCTGAACGAGGAGCTGTGCTGATTTATGCCAACTGAGAACTTGGCCTTTGGCAGGTAAATGTGTTTGCAGCGAAACAAAAATCACTGGCCTGTGAAAAGCAATGTCTTGTCAGCAAAGTCTGTGCTCTCAGCATGTTCACAGGCTCTGCGTGGGGAGGGGCTGTTGGAAGGCAGGAAGGGGACAGTAAATCAATCCTTGCAGTGCATGTGTGGTTTACAGGGAAATTCACACTTTACATTAAAAAAAAAGCCAAAGCCCCCTCAATGTTGCCATATGTGTTTTTACAGATGACAGGGACATTCCCCATCCTGAAAATAAATTTCGTGCTATAATCTGTTTTGATCTGTTGCGACTTAGAATAGTTATTTTCTTTAGTTGTGTCTGGCACGAGTTCACCCACAAGGCAAGAGAGCTTGTTTGCAAGTGGAGTATTTTGTCTTCACTTTTGCTCCAGTCTCCTTGCTTCACCTTCAGCCTGAAAATGCAGCTTTCCCTTCACTTCATCTGAGTTTTTTGGGCCGTTGCAAAATGACATTTTGCTGAAGTACCTGCAGCGATTCCCCACGTCGTGATTGCTTCAGTGGTTTAAAGAAATCATCTGTCCCTGGGGATCTTCCCCTTGGAGAGAGACTCTCACTGAGGAGCAGGGATTTGCTGACCTCCTGCTCTCCGTGGGTGGTGATGCTTTGATCTTTCAGCAGCTCTCTGTGCAATCAGAAAACCACCTATTTTTTCACATTTCTTGACTCAAGAAAGAGCAGTTTGACTGCCTGGGGGTACCCTGGGAACAGTCAGAATTGTCCAAGCATTTGTCATTGTCTAACAGTTCTGTAATTAGGGGATTTCAATACACATAATACAAGAAAGGGTATTTTTTCTTTTGCTATAAAAACACTCTCATCTGAAGTTGATTTCATTTTAAGTGTGAGAAAAGGTATGAAAGTCATAATGGAGTAGGGTAGGAAAATTGCCTTCTCCTTCAGAATGATATTTTTTCTATCCCTGACACTGAATTCTAATGGTAAAAAAAAAGGAAAATTTTTAAATTTTGAGTGTTGAAAGAACTCAAGGCATTGTTTTCCTCTGCATATCATAGGTAGTTCCTGGTAGAGCAGAGGATCTAAAGTGCTTGAAAGAGGCACCATCTGGGATTAATCATATGTACCTCAAGGCTGGGTTTTGCATGGATGAGCCACGTTCTAAGGAGCGTTTCCCAAAGTGATGGTGTTGCCCTCATTCCTCTCCCTGTTGAGCTGGAAATAAAATTTTTGGTTTTTTTGTTTTTTTTTTTCCCTTCAGTAGAAGGAAAATGAAATTCCCCATCTCAAAAATGCTGAGGTTCAAATAAAAATTCAAGGAGACTTTAGTAACCACCTTATTTATCTTTGCAATCCAGTTTAAGACGTGCCACAGTGGGCACAGGAGTACAGTTCCTTAGAGGAAAGGATAAATTCAAACATCCTGCATTGCAAAGGGATGGGTTGTGCATCAGCCATGTGCAGTGAGATGACAGAACTCGTGTCTGGTTCTCACCTAACTGGGTGTTTAAAGTACATTTACATCTGCATCTTTAATTACACCTCAGTTTTCAGTACTGGAACAGCTCAGCAAGAGAAGGGATTCACATCCTGGGAAGCCTCTGGGCTGTCCTGGGATGCCCCAGCTGGACAGTCTTGCTCCATTGAAGCAGAGGATGCCACTGCAGGGTGTGCAGATTATTCCCTGTGGCTTTTGATGGAGTTCAGGTTCATGGGATGGCCATTTAGACAGATAGATATTGCCTGTTCATTTTTCTTTTGAGATGGAGTTTGATTGGATTCAACTGAAGGATGTGGGATGCTGCCAGACTGCCTCAGCTCCTTATTCATTAAATCTTTTGTTGTTGAACTAATGAAATACCAGCTCACTTTTAGCTTCTGCAAACCACAGCTGCCTTCTGGGGGCATCATCCTGGCTTGTTTTCACAACCTGAAACTGAGGGAAATGCAGGTCACATAAAAAAAACCTTCATGTGATCGTTATTTTTTAATACCTCTTCAGTGATGTATTTTGGATGGGTATGTGTGGAGAAAACAGCTTTTTGAGGGAAGAAGATCCTTTCATCTTACTTTTATACATGTGAGAAAACTACTTGGGTCAGTATTTGATCCCTGTGCAGGAGAGTATTTATTTTTTTTTTTTGACCGGATGCAAGTTCTGCTTTTCCATTCTTTTTCCAAGTCAAGGAACCATCTGTGGTGCTGGTTTAGTGCAGGTGTGTGCCCTGCTTCGTGATTTGTTGGGCTGGGCTCAGTCCTGAGGCTGACTGTGCCCAGCATGGCCCTCAGCAGGTTCACCTGCAGCTCTCCCTGTGCCTCGGGTCCTGCTGCTCCTCAGCTCTGCATGGGCCTGTCCCGTCAGGAGTTTTGTTCACACCAAATAATCCACCCTGCTATTATCATTATTATCATTATCATCTCCCCACGAGAGAGTCAGCTGAGTTCTGTTAATAAACCAGGCTGTTCAGAGCCCTCTCATGCTGAATTACCGATGCTGGGGTGTTCTGCCATCTCCTCCTCTCTTGCTGAAGATGGGGCAGGATTTGGAAGGAAACTGCTTCTTTGGATGGGGAGTTTTCCCTGGAATGAGATGAGCTTTAAGGTCCTTTCCCACCCAACCCTTTCTGTGTTTTATTCTGTGAGCCACAGCACCTTTTGAAAGAGTAAATGCCAGTGTTCAGAGTCAAAAATGGCTGTGAAACTTTGCCTGTTGTCCATTCTGGACTGTTGCCCCAGAGACAATTATTGCATTTTATTTCTTTATGCCATTTTTGTCATAGTTCAAAGCCAGAGAGCTTTTGTGCTAAATGCATTTTTATTGCTATTTTATTTTAAGGTGCTTAGATGAACAGAAGTTATGCTGTAATAATATAATAGATACAGCAATGTTTTTTGCCCAAGTAAATGAGTTCCCCAGCCAAACTCACAATCCCATTTCTGTTCTAGGATGTGGGGGATTGGCATTTAATTCTCAGCTTATTTGTTGTGGAATCACAGAACAGAATCACCAAATGGTTTGGGTTGGGAGGGACCTTAAAGTTCAACTCATTCCTGGGCAGGGACACCTCCCACTGTCCCAGGTTGCTCCAAACCCTGTCCAGCCTGGCCTTGGACACTTCCAGGGATGGAGCAGCCACAGTTTCTCTGCACAAACTGCTCCAGCATCCTTCTGGTGTTTTCAGAAAAGGATGCAAATCCTTTTTTTGTGCAGGTCACCCAGCCCAGGCTGGGTTTAGGGGGTGATTTTCAAGCTGGCAGCAGGAAGGGCTGGGAGGGGGAGGTTGCTGGGCAGGAGGGCGCAGGCAATCTGTGCCTTCCCAAAGCCCTTTCTCCACACTCCCCAGGTGGGGAACCACAGGGATCAGCTGCCAGCTCAGAGCAGGATATTTTCTGTCCTTATGGATTTTATGGTCTGTTGATCACTTTAGATGATGCACATGTTTAAACATGTGCCCAGCAAGAAATTTGGTGAGGAGAGGGAAATTCACATTCTAATTAGTTTTTCTCTCCAGTGTTTTCCTCGTGCTTTTGTTACTTAGGAGCTTGGTGTACTTTATGGGGTTTCAGTATATAAAATCTGACTGATAAAAAAAGGTTTTGAAACTTTCCCCATTGTTTCAGAGAGTCTGGTATCTTGAAATGCTGCAATTCCTGTGGTAAGAAGGAACCCAGTGCATTATACAAAGAAATAATTATTATAGAAAGCTAAGCCAGTATTTTTACTAGCTTTGGGGTATCGTTTAACTTGATTTTCATAAAAATCAGATGATACTAATTTTATGGATTTCCATTACTGCCACATAGTAAAAACAGTGTGGGTTGGGTTTTTTTTAATATCCATATCTAATGTTTCTCTTCTGCAAATTAAAGTTTGAGAAGCAAACAATCCTGGAGATTTTCTCCTCCGAACTCAAGAGCTCGGATTTCAGTGAGTTTGTACTTTCTGCTACTTCAGTGCATGAAACTGTAAACCAAAACTTTTGTAGGTGAAGGCAACAGAACATTTGGGATCTGTGATTAAATCTGCCATAAAGCAATGTGTGATTACATTAAAGGCTGAACTCGTGTGCTGACCTGACCTCATACCTGCAGCAAGTTTTTATCTTTCTCTCAGCTCTGCTGACTTTCCAAGGAGTTATGGAAAGAGACATTTAAAGAAGAGTTGAGGTTGATTTAGATCAGTTTATTTCTTTTGCTTAGTCGAGGCTTTGTTTTCCTTTTCTAATCTCTGATGCAAAAAGTAAAGCACAGATTTTTAGGTTTTGACTCCCAGAGCACTATTTGGTTAATCTGACGTATTACTTTATTTAATTTGAAAGATTTAAAATGGTGTTTCTTCTGAAAAATCTCTGTTTTGTTTTATTTAAGTAGGCTTTGGTGTTTTGTTCATCACTGTGGTATCTGCAGCTAACGGAACATTAATTTATTTTGCAAAAGAAAGTGTATTTAAAAAAAAGAAAAAGAAAAATTAATACTGGGTGTAATAACTCTGTAGGACAGTCCAAAACCTTGTGGAGATATATTACTTTGATTATGCTTTCATTTTGGAGTAATTAAATAATTATAACTTAGACACCCAGCTCACAGCTAATTAAATTTTGGACTATTTGATACATGCAGTGAATAGGATTAATTTCGCCAGAGTAAAGACTATAAATTTTAATCTAAGAAGTCTGCTGTTTAGGAAAATTGATGGTAATTTAACTAAATCCAAACAATTTGTAAAGCATACAGTATTCCCAGTGAACAATTTATTCTTGAACTTAGAGAAATTAAGTCAACAAACTCACTGAAAATTTCAAATTGAGCTACAAGCCAGAATGCAGCTCAGCATTCGTTCATTTTTGCCACTGGATTTTTAAATTGATGTTTGACTAATGAAGCATAACTTAGAATATTGCTTCTCACCCTGCTTTTTCCATCATGGCAATTGCAGACAGAACCAAATTAACTCTTTGGAAATTGTGATATTACTTCCTTTTAGACCTTTCTTGAGTCTTTGTACAGTAAAAGACTTGGTAGGTGAAAGTTTTGCACTTCAATCCCAATCATAATCAAGTGTTGGAGGTTTTATTCTTGTCCTTGCATTGTCCTTATGAAACTGATGAACTTGCATCGTGTTTTGACCTACTGAAAATAAGATTAGTGAATATTCCCAATGTGTCTGACTAGCCCATATCACACCAGGCTGGAAGACTTGACCTGTTACTTCTTTTTGAGTGGAAAAAAAAAGTCCTTCTAAGATCACAAACCCAGAATCCAATACAAACATCTGCAGTAACAAAAATTCCTTCTATAATCACGACTAAATTGTTCCTGGGCTCCGTTGTCATTATTGTTTTAAGCAGCATTGGTATATCAAATGTGAATGTAAATATTATGTTGTAAATTTAGAGTGGGAGGAAAAAAGCTGCAGCATTGAAGCATAGGATTGTTTAGGTTGGAAAAATCCTCTAGGACACAAATTCAACTGTTCCCTCAGCACTGCCAAGGCCACCACTGCCCCATGTCCCCAAATGCCACAGCCACAGGGATTTTAAATCCCTTCAGGGATGGGGATTCACGACTGCTCAGGACTGGACAACCTTTTCCATGAAGAAATTTTCCCAAATATCCAACCTAAACCTCCCCTGGCCCAGCCTGACGCTATTCCCTGTCCTCCTGTCCCTGTTCCCTGGGAGCAGATCCCAAATCCCCCCAGCTGTCCCCTCCTGGCAGGGACTTGTGCAGAGCCAGAAATTCCCCCTGAGCCTTCTTTTCTCCAGGCTGAGCCCCTTCCCAGCTCCTCAGCCTCTCCTGGGGCTCCATTCCTTTCCCAGCTCCCTCAGCCTCTCCTGTCACTCCATTCCCTTCCACATCTCCCTCAGCCTCTCCTGTCACTCCATTCCCTNCATCTCCCTCAGCCTCTCCTGGGGCTCCATTCCTTCCCCATTTCCCTCAGCCTTTCATGGAGCTCCCTTCCCTTCCCCGTCTCCCTCAGCCTCTCCTGGAGCTCCATTCCCTTCCCCATCTCTCTCAGCCTCTCCTGGGCCTCTGTTCCTTTCCACAGCTCCCTCAGCCTCTCATGGATCTCCCTTCACTTCCCCAGCTCCCTCAGCCTCTCATGGGCCTCCGTTCCCTTCCACATCTCCCTCAGCCTCTCCTGGGGCTCCGTTCCCTTCCACATCTCCCTCAGCCTCTCCTGGGGCTCCATTCCCTTCCCATCTCCCTCAGCCCCTCCTGGGCCTCCTTTCCCTTCCATATCTCCCTCAGCCTCTCATGGAGCTCCCTTCCCCATCTCCCTCAGCCTCTCCTGGGGCTCCATTCCCTTCCACATCTCCCTCAGCCTCTCATGGAGCTCCATTCTTTCCCATCTCCCTCAGCCTCTCCTGGGCCTCCTTTCCCTTCCGTATCTCACTCAGCCCCTCCTGGGCCTCCATTCCCTTCCGTATCTCCCTCAGCCTCTCATGGAGCTCCCTTCCCAGCTCCGTTCCCTTCTCTGACCATGCTCCAGCCCCTCCATGTCCCTCTTGGTCTGGGGGCTCCAAACCTGGTCCCAGGGCTGCCTCAGCAGTGCCCTCACAGGCCTTGGTCACTGCCCTGGTGCTGTGGGCACCCCACGCTGCCCAGTCCAGGTGCCATGGCCTTGCTGCCCACCTGGGTCACCTCGTGGCCAGGCTGTTTTCCCCTGGAAGCTGCAGTGTTTCCTTGTGTCCAGAGCAGTGCCTGGTGTGTGCTGCTGTGCTCAGGTGTAGATCATCGCAGCAAAAGTGATGCAGCATCACGTCCTAAAATTGTCCTTCATCTCCCTGACTCCCACTCCTGTTTCCTTCAGCAGAACTGAGGAGTCAGCACAGTCTTAGCAGCCAGTTTTCCTACATGGCCAGAGCCTGCAGGCAAAGTGCAGGAGTGTCTGTCTAAACATCTGTGCTGTTGTCACATCTATATGATTCTCGTCAGATCACGTTGTTTTCCAAAAATCTGGGAATAATCCTTAAAACCCATTCAAGGGATCTGTGGGGGAAAAAAAAATCTCTCATTTGTGGTTTACTAATAACAGTAAATTAGTTCTGCATTGGTTCCTGTTTTATACAGATCAAGATTTGGAGACCACATTTTCTTTGAGTCTTATCTCCTTATCCCACAGTAAACTTGGAAGTCGTGGTGGTATAAATTAGAACAAGGTGTACTCCTCCACTTACATGAAAATCATTTTCTTTTAACAGATAAACAATCAGATATTGTATGGAAGAAGCCACCAGAATGCTTCTGCAATCATTAAAACTGCCCCATCAAAAGTCAAGCTGGTTTTCATACGGTAAGAACAGTTCTCATGAAAACATTTGTTGCACTTTAGCCTATTCCATGACATATTTACATATTTAGCCTGCTTTGCACATGCTGAACTTTCTCAGTTCTCTTTGAAGCTGAATAAGCCTTTTCCCTTACTATTCTTCTTGGAACAGTTGAAGAGTTCTCCATAATAATGTGAAAAAAAATAAATCTAATGGAAATTAATGCTTATTTTAGGGGTGTCTGCTGAAAACTTGAACTATTCCTCTTGGGCTTGGGAGCTGCTTCTCCCACAACTTCCAAAAGTGCTTTGGGATGGTTCAGCACAGGGTTGGAGAGGGCAGCTTGTTCATGGAGCCAGGAGGGAATGGAAATGGTGCAGAGGCTTGGGATTGCTGAGAGAGGAGCAGGGATGAAGCACATGGAACATGGGCTGGGTGGAATTCTGAAGGAAACCTTTGTGTGGGCATCAAAAGAGGATTTTGAAAGTGTGCAAGGGCTTGTTTGTGCAGGAGGGAAGCCTGACTTTGCCAAGGAGCACTGGGATGGATTGTGTGGGAGGGAATATGCTAAAACACCCTTTCATCTGCATAAAAATTACATGTGGGCACTTTTCTTTTGCTCCGAGCATGAAAATTTTTTCTCTTTGTACGTGAATTAAAGACACCTGTGTGCATTCCCTCAGTAGTTCAGGAAGTGTTGCTCTTCTGACCCTGGGCAGGAGGTCTGGAAGAAGCTGCCTCTTCCCCAGCACTCATACGTGTTTTAACAGGCTGGAATTCCATAGATGTGTATTTCTGAATAAATTCCAGCTGGGGCTTTTGTTGGGCACTTACCCCCATGCCATTTTATAAGGTGGTCTTCCCACCAACACATACATCATGCTTGATATTGTTTTATATTCCTGGCTCATCCACAGCCTCCCTGTGAACAAAGTAATAATCTGTGGGTGAATGCATATCAATGTGTACATTTACTGCCACGGCTCTGCCTGGTGCAGCGTGCCCAGAGATGATGGAAGAGCAGCATTAGCACCGTGAGGAATGAGCTGCTATCCTTGGCAGCTCAGAGGATCTGGAGGAGATTAATGCTCTCGCCTGCAGCTCCCGTGTTACTTTCCCCAGCCATTGAAAATTAAACGTCACGTCCCACAGCTCACTCACCATTATTTAATTGCCTGTGGAAAATGTGTCTGGTTGGAAGTTCCAGAGGCAAAACCACAACTTATGGAAGCCCAAGCCAAGAGAGGGGGCTCCTCACAGCCTGCCCTGGTGCTCCAAGCAGAACTCCAGGGAATGGGCCCTGTCAGATCCATTTCCCATGGACTGGAGATCCTTGGTGAGTCTTTCGGATGGTGTTTGAGACACAAAGGCCGTGGAGGTTCTTAGCTGAAATTCTTCCTTTCAGATTGTGAGTTTCAAGGTGAAAATTTATCTCAGATGTTCAAGAGATACTAGGAATAGATATTGGAAGTACCATTGGGTGATTCTTGTTTCCATCTCAGAGTTTAAAAAAAACAAACAAACAAAAAAAAACCCCAATATCTACGTTTAAATGCTGCTGCTGCTGAGGTTGGGAACTTCCATCTTCCCATGAGCACAACATCTTGTCACTGCTCTTGGCCTTACACTGACAACTGATGGGTTTGTTCACTCAGCCCAGGCAGCCACTGGAACAGCAAAAAAAGGGAATTCTCCCACAGAGAGGAGTCCTTAGTAACTGGAGCACTGCCCCCAAACGTGGGGAGAAAACTCATGTCCCTTGTTTTTTCATGTGTGGTCGAGTTCTAGTAAAGACAAATTAGACTGGCTCTCTTAAATGTGGCTTTTAAGGACAAACAAGAATTATTTGCTCTTCTCATGCAAACTGTGTTCCATGAGCCCAGTCTTGTCTTGGTGCTTCCCATTCCTGCACCTCAGACCACAAACCCAGTGGATGCTGTTGAGTGAGAACATCCGAGTGGCCTTTTTGTGCCTCTGGGTGTGTTTTGGCTACGTTACACCACAGCTCACCACAGCAAAACAACATGGGCTGCAGGAGTTGTGAGAGAAATTAATTTGGTCTTCATGTTCATAAAAATATGAATATTCTCATTTCACCAGTGAAAAACCTGAATAGATTATAATTTTCCAGAAACACATCAATCCACAGCCTAAAACGGTCCTGACTGAGCTGATTCAGGGCATAAAAGCCAAAGTGGTTGAATTTTTGGGCTATTCCAAGTGCCCTCTCTGATACCCTGAGGCCTTTTTTCCCTGAGATGCAGGATGCTGGGTGATAAGCACGCTGCTCTCCTCTTGGAATCAGGAAACAGCAGCCAGGTTTTCCTATTCCTGGTGTTTTGGTTCATGTGCAGGGCAGGGGGATGTTTCCATAAACTCCCTAATCAGTTGTGAAAGAAGCCCAGAAATTCCTGGGCACAGAAAAGCCTTTCTGTGAGAGCTGTAATAACTATCATCAAATAACTTCAGAGAATCATAGAATGATTTGGGTTGGAAGGGACCTTAAAGATTATCCAGCTCCCAAATTTATTTCTTTTTCTAGACAAAGATAAAGGATAAATGATATCTCAGCCTTTTTGACTTTTTGCTAAAATCCTGACTTAGCATGTGTGCTGTAAAAGTCTGTTCACACTTTTTTTACACCAGGTAGTGTTACAATTGCATTCCCACCCTTTCCTGGAATTTCTGCTGATGAGACACAGCTCAGTAGCTGTTGTGAGAATCACAGACACCCCCTTATGTCTGAAGGCTTCTCACTCTGCTTTATGAGCATCTTTTCCTCAATTAAGTTGACGATGATTATTTAAAACAGTTGATTTTGGCCGGATTCCAAAATATAGGTCTTAACACAGCCCTGTTTCCCAGTGGTCTCATTAATTACTTGAGCTTCTAAGAGCATCTGAAAGATTTGCAGTTATAGTGTCACTTTCCTTTTTTCAGGGACAATAAAGGATGTAATGTCTTAGGTGCCTTTTGAAATTCTTGCTCTGATTCTCCAACAGGAATTAGCCAGGTAATTATATGAGAAAGGGATTTGCTTCTTTTAGAGAGTGTCAGTGCCCCAGCTCCCAAAATAGGATGTGTTTCTACCCACTGTGGGTTTTGTTTGTGTGCTGTAAGTCCATCTCTATAACTTGCATAATGAAACAATTGAATTAGATTTTACATCTGGAGTGGGAGATCCAGTTTACATCAGAGCGCTCTTTTACAGCAAGAATTTTATAATTCAGCAAATTCTGTGTTTTTTTCCGTGCTCAATTAACTGCCTTTAATCTGGTTTGGTGCTTCAGTGTTGGTATAATGAGCAGATCAAATATAGCTGAATGCTTGAATCAAAGTGAATTCCACTGATTTCAAACCATCTTCCCTTTGTGTTCGGTCCTGTGAGTCACTCTTTGCTCTACCTTTATCCCTTAAAAGAAAATTGCCTTGTGCTGTGATGGACCATGAGAAATGCTTTAACAATGAGGGATTTTTCTGGTTTAAATGCCATTTGTTATTTGTCCTGAGCCCTCCCACACTGCAGTCACCGCTCTGATATTGTTGCTTCCTGCTGGTGGGATTGTGAGGGCCACAAATCTGTCACCCAAGCCCTCCTTCCATTTCCAGGTGAAATCTCCTGTTATTTATGGTGATGTGCAGAGGAGAGAGATCCTTCTGCTCCAAGGACTGGGGAGTGTCTGGGTTGTTTGTCTGTGACTTTGACTCTCCTTTCAGAGCCTCTAAAAGTGACATCTTATCTTTAGTGCCACTCTCAAGTACTGCCATGCTTTAGAAATTATTTTTACGTTTGTTCAAGCCTACATAATTGCCAATATTTTAAGAGTATAAACTCCTGTTTTTACTTGCTTTGATTGCTGAGGTTCTTTCATGTGGGAAAGCTTTAAAATAAGCCCTTGCCAGGCCCTGTGTGTGTGTGCAAGTTTGAACTTTTCCTGTTTTCTCCAGACCCGTTTCCTCCTCTCTGTCATACACATGTGGGAACAGGCGCACGCTTCAGGAAGTTCAGTAATTTGGGCTCCTCCAAAACCTTTGATGACCTAAGCAGCAGTTTATATGAACATTAGTTGTTCATTTAAAATACCTGTGTGCCTGTGGCTCCCATGTAATTGGGAGTGGATGGAGAGGAAGTGCAGAACAAGACTGTTCTTGCTGTTGTGGGAGAGATTTCTCAGGAAGATGCACAACACAAAGGTCCTGCCTTGCCCCAGCTGGAGGAGAATCCCAGTGTGTCTGCTCAGGGTGCAGCTTTCCTGCAGCTCCTCTTTTCCAAAGGAGCTTCTGGAGGGAAGACAATGCTGAGAAAATACAAAATCCTGATTTATAATTTTTATTTTTTTTTAATTTTAACTTAACAAGCAGGACATGGACAATATAAGCTTTCAATAATCTACAAGACTTTATGTCCTGGTGTCACCTTACAAGGAAACATTTATTCCCTTGTTCCACAGCTCTGTTCTATCTAAGATTTTCACACAAACTATTGGGTTTTTCTTCTAATTCTTGATATATTCCCACCCCCAGCCCCTTGCAAAGCTGTTGTCAAATGCTCTCTCAGTGTTGATGAGCTGTGTGGCTGCAGATATTTTGGCAGGAGGTTCTTCTCCCTTGGTTTAGATGAGTCAAAAGTTGTCAGGAGCCCCCAGAGAGCGACTCAGTGTGTCCTGGGATGAATTAAACAATTTAGGTGCTGGGGTTTCCCTCTGAGTGGGTCTGGTTTGGGATTTCTCTTGGTTTGGCCTTGCAGCACCCAACTTCAGCTTCTCTTCAGGCTTCCTTCCTGCAGCATGGAATGGGTGCTCCTTTTGGATTTATATGTGCATGTGGCTCTCTTTAGGCTTCTTTTGTATCTTTTGTTTTTCTTTTGAGTTTTTGTGGTATTTAAGTCAGTAATAAATGTATTTGTCGTTGCTTTAGGATGTAAAGGTGCAGATGAAGCAAAACATCAGGAGTTTTATTTTTTTGGTCTACAAAACAGGATGGGGAATGTCCAAGGGTCCAACTTAGACTAGAAAGAAATAAAATGTAGTGAGGAATGAAGCCTTTCTCTTGAGTGTGAAGGTTTGGACACCTTAACCCCAAGCAATATTGAGCACCAGTGACTGGGAACAGCTTTTTTGGAGGTGGTTCTGGAGCAACTATTGGCAAATCTGTTGAATGCTCGCCTGCAGTCGCTGTAATTTGAATAAGTTGTTCAGACTTCCAAGCTGTCTGCCCCTGCATCAAAAGAAAATGATTGCTCCTTTTAGTCGTAAATAAATTCACATTTTAGTTGAGGACACTTGTGGAAGGGGAGAGCAGAAACAGCAATTTATTATTAGATCTGTCACTTTAAAATATATTCCCACTTTGATTCTACTTTGAAGCATTCTTCTTTGAAGCAGCATTAAAGTATTTAAATATGTACGAGTCCTAGCAGGGGGAGATTACAAGTTGTGACACTGTGTAACCTTGGGGTTTTTTTATATTTCTGCTTCTTTTTTTTTTTTTTTTCCCCAGGGAATTACCATAAGTGTTTTTTTATTGCTTGGAATAAAAATGGCCATCCACTTAAAGCTGCATAAAGATTTTTTTTTTCCCCACTGATGGAAAAAATACAGAGGTGTGTGTGTGTATGAAGTGAAAACTAGTTTGGATGATTAATTACACCCCAGTTTGTCATGAAGCTTCTGTCTAGCAATTTTTAGGGTGTTTCTTACAAAAGCTTATCTATTTATTCCTCTTTATTTCCATGTTTGCTCCTAATTGCACAGCGTGCAGCCTGCATTGTGAACTGCAGAGTGGGGTTGGTTTTCATGCTGATTGTACGTCACATAAACTATTGTCAGGAAAACCTCTGCAGTCAAGGAGAAATCACAAAATCACTGGGCCTCTCCTGTGCTGATTTATTCCTGTGGGTTAGAAAAGCACCAGGCATAATGAGATCGATGTCTCACGAAGATAAGAGCAGGGGAAAATATCCTTACCCAATATGCCCCGTGGGCTGAAATGCACTTGGAAATTGTGAAATGCTGATGAAATTCATGGGCTTGGTTCCGTGCCTGTCCTGTCTCAGCCTGGGTTCTCACTCTTGCAAGGCTCTGAGCAGGGCCAGGAGGAGAGGCTGGGAGCCAGGACAGCTCTGAGCAGCACCCAGCCAGCTCCTTTGAATTGTGTGGCTGTGTGGTTGAAGATAAGTAAATGAATTCACCAACCTTTGCCTGCAGGATTTATCATCTCAAACGCCTGTGACTCCCATTTGCTGCTGTGCTGAGAGCTGTTGCTTCACGGTGTTGTTTCTCAGTGATCAGAACATGTTTAGCTCCCATGTGTTTTAACCCTTCAGGGGGAAAACGAGACTTCTTCCTTTCAGGCTCTTCCATAAAATGTGTTTAAAACATGTAATAGCCCAATAGTTTATTCCAGAAATTAAAGAGGGAAAAGTTCTGCTCGTGTCACAGTAACATGGAATGTAGTAAAGAGGACCAGAAATCAAACTTGGAGGAGCCATGAGAAGCCACTTCCTTTCATCTAAGAACTGTACCTGTGAAGCAGCAAAATCACTGACTCCTCCTGCAGAAAGGCTGGAGAAGGGCCTCTGTGAAAATATAAAGTGATAGCATGAAGTGATAGCACAGGGAGAAATGGCTTTAAGCTGGCTGGAGTAGATTTATCTTGGATTTTGGGAAGAAATTCTCTGTGAGGGTGGTGAGGCCCTGGCACAGGGTGCCAGAGAAGCTGTGGCTGCTCCTGGATCCCTAAAAGTGTCCAAGGCCAGGCTGGAGCACCCTGGGACAGTGGAAGGTGTCCCTGCCATGGCAGGGATGGCACTGGAGGAGATTTAAGGTCCCTTCCCACCCCAAATGTTCTGTGATTCTGTGATGATTTGCCTTACATGGTATCACTGAAGGCATCTGTTACCTGGCTTTGTTCTGCAGAGGCCAAAAAAAAAATGCAGAGCTAATTCCAGAGAACAAATCAATTTAAATGGCAGTCAAGGAAAAACATCAGCAAGGCAGAATGCTGTTAAATAGAAAAACAAAGTAATCAGATGTCAACTTCAGAGGCGTTTTAAAGAGAGAGAAAAAGATGCCATACATCATAAGCATTTTGGAAAAATAATTCACTTTATATGTAAGCAGTGTTCATGTCCTTCCTGCATTTTACAAAATCTCTTCCAAGTTTTTACATTGAATCTTTTGGAAAAGACTGCAGCAGAAATGAACAAAGAAAGAAAAAGCATTGTGTTATATTAGAACAGGTATTGTATTTCAGTGAATGTGGAACTATAAACAAGCAGTTTACAGATGCAGAGACCATGCAGAGAGGCTAAGTGTGAGCACATCTATGGATGTACAGGGACCATAAACTCCAACTGCAGCCTCTGATCATCCACACAAAATTAGATTTCCAAATCACACGTGATATCAGCGTGTCCCAGGTGAGCCTCCTCTGGTCCCATGGAGGGATGTGATCTGTTGATGAGCAAGGAACCAGAGAAAAAATGCAGTGATTTCCTAAGCTCTGACTCTGGTAAGAAACAGTTGTCATGCTGCTGAGGGTATTTTTTTAATGGGCAGAACCAGCTCAAAGAAAAGTTGGTCCACCCTGCTTTGGTGTGTAACGTGGAGTTGTTTTGTTGTACAGAAGTGAAGATGCAGTCAACCAGATGGCTGTCACTCCCTTCCCACTGCCTTCAGGCTCCCACTCTGCTATTGAGGTAAGGTTTGTGGGCTGTTGTTTTTAATCAGAGACTGCTAAATTGGATAGATTAATCATAATTAGCAGCTCGTGATAAGTTCGAGCACCTTGTCTAATTAAACCTGGGATCATGAAATGCATTGGGTAGAGACTTGGCCTAATAGGCTTATTTTGCCCTGTCTCTTTCCCATTGATCTGGTTGTTACTGACAGGCCTGCTTGGCATTAACAGCAGGTATTAAACAGGGTGCTGCTGTACAGGAGGAAGAGAAGGCTCCAAATTAAAACCTGTCCTGCTCCTTCTTCAGCTGGTTGGAGTAGTTGTGGGGAGGCAGCTTTGCCTGGAATAATCTTCCAATGCACAAACACTCTCAGTGTGGTAATGTTGCCAGTGTTTCTCGTGATTCTTGTTGCTCCCTCAGCCCCAGTGCAGACTGATTGCTCCTCTGAGCACCAGGAATCCCTGCAGTCACCACACTCGTTATCATTCTGACATCTCAATATGGTGTAACTAAATTTTCTAGATAAACTACACAGTTAGCCTTGCTGTTGCTTTTTAATTCTATTTCTATCTGAGCTAATAAAGCAAAAGATGTTTTGTAATTCAATTGGGGTTTGGTCTTGCCTCAATAAATTCATGTGCATTGAACTCCTGGTATTTCCATGAGCGTGGCTGGGATCCCTCAGCACGGGGCCACGGGAGGTAACGCTGGATGCATCTCCTGTTTGCACTCTTGCTGTTGTTTTCCAGATTATTTTGCCACTGATGGCTGCTCCTTGCAGCCCCAGAGCAAGAGCTGCTCAAGTTTTATTTGGATCTGAGTCATTTTTGGACAGTGCTTTGGCTTTTCCTTCTCTCCTCCACACCAGCAGTGTGTCCCAGGTGCAGCTGGTGCTTTATAAATCACAATTTCCAGAGCTCATTGTAGTTTTGTTGACTCTTTAATACCTGCATTTGTTCCCAGCTTTGTTTAATATTTGTGCCTTCAGGATGAAGCACAAAGCTTTGTTTAGGCACATTCTGTGCTGTGGTCAAATGACTGTAATTAGACTCTACCAAAGTGTGTCTTTGTTTGCCTTTAGATGCTTGTGGGTTGAGTTTCATGCATTAATGGCAAGTTCTTGCTATTTACATTATGTTTGTTTTATAAGTAAATGCAGGTTTTTTACTTCTAGCTGGTATCTTTTTATTATACAAAATCAACATAACCAAATATAGTGATGTTATACAGAAGTTTACATTGCTTTCTTTGGCAGCTCTTCCTCTCTTCAAATAAAGAAAAAATAGCCTTATATCTTGAAATTAAATCTTCAAATATCTTTGAAATACCACATAAATATTTAACATTGTGTGTTACATGCACCCTACATGTAACTTGTCAGATCACATTAAACAGCCTGGCTGGTGGAATGGAATATCAGGGTGCCATAGTTACCATGGATTATTGAGTTCGTTTTCTTCAGCTTATCTCTTGATCTTTATCTTATCTCTTTATCTTTGTTGTGTCAAAAGTGATAAACAGTAAATACACCTTAAATCGGGACACGATAAGACTGTGTTGTGGTGTGATACTGTGGGCAAGCCACCAGAAACAGAGTATATTAAATATTTATTGCTGTAAAATACGTTTTTAGAAGTTTCAATCACTAGAAAGCCACAGAATGAGGTCTTTTTTTGCAACAGTGAACAGAGGTGCTTTGTCTACTTAAATGGTGGTCGAGACATTTGAGTTGTGTACTTAAATATAAAAAGCTTAATGAAAATTCAGAAATAGCTTTGTTTCTAGGCCTGAAGAGTCCAAAGGAAGCCACGGAGCTGCTGCAGCGCTGGAGCCGGGCTGGGAGAGCTGGGGGTGCTCACCTGGAGAAGCTCCAGGGAGAGCTCAGAGCCCCTGGCAGGGCCTGAAGGGGCTCCAGGAGAGCTGGAGAGGGGCTGGGGACAAGGATGGAGGGACAGGACACAGGGAATGGCTGTGAGCTGGAAAAGAGTAGATTTGGATGGGATATTGGAAAGGAATTGTTCCCTGTGAGGGCGCTGAGGCCCTGGCACAGGTGCCAGAGAAGCTGTGGCTGCCCCTGGATCCCTGGAAGTGTCCAAGGCCAGGCTGGAGCACCCTGGGACAGTGGAAGGTGTCCCTGCCCATGGCAAGGGGTAGCACTGGATGGGCTTTAAGGTCCCTTCCCACCCAAACCATTCCATGATTTTCCCAGGCTGTTCAGAATGCGTGAAGTAAACTGGGACTCCTTTAATGTGCTGAGCATGACAGAGGTCTGGAGAAAGGTTCTTCATACCAAGTCCACAGCTTTCACAGCTGATTTGAATTAGTCTGGCCTTGAAAGCTGCCCCAGAGCTGCCCCTAAGAGCAGTTTTGGGAATATCTTGTGGTGCTTTTTGTCAGCCAAGTGGGGACCAAGGTCTGCCTTTCCAGACTTACATCCCTCATTCCCCACACTGGGAGGCTTTAATTGTGGATCTTTCTACCTTGTCATGCTGCCCCTTGTCTAAGACAACAACAAGAAAAGGGTAAAACTGTTTCATTTTTCTGTTTAGCTGTTATGGGGGGCCAGAGCTGTGTTTGAAAGCTGCTGTCAATCCTTTCTCCCAGGAGCACGGTGCCACCGAACCTGCCAGTGGCGAGGAAGACCCGAGTTTGGAAGTTGTCATGAAAAGCTTGACTGATGAGGAATCCAACAAAGCTGTGAGTGACTTAAGGCAACATTTAGTGATGATTAGAGTTTAGAATGTGGAGGTTCACTGGGCTTGATGGGTTTTCTCTGCCTTTTTGTTGGAGTGTTGCAGCAATTTTTGTCAAATAATATCCAGTACATGTAAAAGCAGAATCAAACTCAGCTTTACATACACAGCCTGTTTTCATGGACTGAGCACTCAGTATAACTTGTTAAAATACCAAGAGAAGAGTTTTCACGTAGCATTTTGGCCCTCTCTTGGGTTCTTGATGAGTGAGGGGATTGCATTTCCACTCCTGCCATCCATGTGTGACAAACTTTAGGAAAAGCCTGGTCTGTAAATCATATTCTCATTTATATTCATAGCCTCATAAATTCTAAGGCCAAGATGTCTATTATCATAATCTAGTCTTGCCTCCTGAATAACACAGCTATAGAGTTGCTCTCAGTGATTTCTGCATTAAGGCCATAACTTGTGGTTTAATGTGGTTCTGTCAGTGTGCACTGTAATAAATCCTGAACTTCTCATTGATACAGATGGAGCTTTTTGTTGTTTAATAGGTCAGGATCCTGCATTATCAGGAATCTGAAAGTCCATCAGGCTGCAGCTCTGATCTCCTCTTTTAGGATGCTGTGTTAAAAGTTTAAAATGGAAAACACTAAACATGACTAACCTGGAGGTACCTCAGAATTTGCTGAGAGAGTCTTTTTGCTGCCTACTCCAGTTTCAAGGAGTGCAGGACTTGCTGTGTGTTCTCAGCTAAGGAAACCTGACATTTCTGGATATTTTTTCTCTTAGAAAAGATCTTCTCTTAGAAGCAGATGTCTTCTTCCTGCTCTGTCATGTCTCTCGCAAGGAGTGTCTTGGGGTTTGCAAATATAAATTGAATATACATAATGCACTGTAGCTAGCAAGTGTTAAATTAATGAGTCTGCAAATTCCAAGAGTTAGGAAGTGTTATGTGCTATTCAAGCATCAGAATTAATCACCCATGGATTGATTTATGTCCCTAATGGATTACAAAAAGGTTGAGTTATTGCTATTTGGTGGTCCAGTGCAGATTCCTCTGATGGGCTGGAATATAAATGAATCAGAGTTTCCCTGTATGTATTTGCAGGTGTCATTCACCTGGTTTTATTGGAGTTCTTGCTCAACTTGGCAAGAAATTTTAGAGGGATTGCAAGGTAATGCAAGAAATTGCTCAAAGACTGAAGCGGATAAAAATACATAAAATATGTTACACAAAAGTGAACTTTGGTCTAGGCTGTGGTGCTGTGCAGCTTTTTGGGTGGTGTTAGAGGAGGGGTGAATTTAAAGGAAAAAAGAAAAGAAAATGCAGCAATCCAAGGTAGGGTGTGGAGGGAAGATGCCTCTGGAACCACAGGAAACCCGGAATATATTGGCAGCTTCTTTTCAACTGCTCTTTCCTTTTTCCTGCAAGCTTTTCTTGCTCTTTTGGAGCAAGAAGGAAGGGAACTGTGGAGCCAGAGGGGACAAATTGAAAAGTAAAAGAAAAGAAAGGCAATGAGTTGTCCAAAACAGAGCAATGGCAGAGAGGTAAGAGAAGGCAAAGGCCCGCACTTAGAAAAGTGTTGGAATTCCTGTAGGCCCAACTGCTCATTCCATAATGCCTTCAGCTGGGCCAGCCCTTGGTGTAGGGGCACAAATGGATGAAAAATAATGGCAAAAGCCAGTTTCATAATTTCACAGTGTTCTTACCATCAGGATGTTAAAGCTACACGGGAAATACTTCTGAGTGGATCTCAGTTTTGGGAGTGTGCTGCTGGTTCTGGCCTGAAGGGAGTGGGTTTGTAGGCACAGCTGGCATTAAGACTTTGACTCTGCAGTGCAGCACAACAGAAATTGGTGGTTTGGGGAAGGGAGATTTGCCTTGCAGTCTTCTGGAAGCAAAAGAAAACAGTGCCTTGTTTTTCGAAGCGTGATGTTGCTACCAGAGCCTCAGTGCTGCTTCACCATTGGTACTGAATTTCTCAGTCATGTGTCAGGAGAAATCAGGAATGTAAGAGGCAACAAGTAAGATCAAGTTCACTGAGTAAATAAAAAGTATGTGCTTATCAGCAGAGATCTTCCACAAGTATGTACAGCTCAAAGCACGGGCAGGATGTCTCACCAAGTGACAGCTGTAATAAAAGGAAAGTTAAAAAATTCACATCATTCTCTATTCATCTGTTGCTGATAAATTTGTCAGTCTCTCACAACATACTCTTTGTTGTCACTTCATCACTTTGAAAGCTATAAAGTTGTATAATGGACATCACTGTAGGCTTGGATGATAAGAAGGGGGAAGGAAAACAACTTTGTTTCTGAACTGGAGCCAGTGGAAGTGTTAGGCAAAGTCTGTGTGTTTATTAGCTGAGGTTTGAGGTGGCCTCGTGGTCCTGGGTTTCTAGGGGTTGAAGAAATCTGGTTTTCCATGAGGTGTCCTTGGAAAAGAATTGATGGAGGGGCCTTTGAGATGCTCTTGGAAGATTTAATCTGACAAATTAAAAATGGTATGTGAGAATGGATTCATTTGCCTTTAAAGGTTCGAACTTGCCGCAATAATCTGTCTTCACCACAAACAGAAAACACATCCTTGAAACACTGGCAAAGAGGAGGGGCTGTGTAAAAGTGCTGTTGGATGGAGCTGAGGGGGTTGAATTTGATTAAATCAGTTGGGCTGCAGGCTTTTAACAAATGCTGAGTGTATTTGGTGCTTGTTTTGTTCAGGAACCTCTGGCAAGCCTCAGTTAAAAGATCAGGGAGATGTAAAGGTGGTGCCTGGTGCTTACTTGGGGTGCAAGATGAAGCTTCAGATTTTAGTTACATATCACAGTGAAAAAGGGAAGTGTGAAGTAATTTTTCATTGCTCATTAAAACAATCTCTCAGAAAATGACAAAGCAGTCTTCCCATTTCTCCCCTGACACCTCTGATAATACAATGAGATCACCACTTTATCTTTTTTTTCCTGTTATCCTTTTGGATAATAGTTGCAGTTGTAGAGTTACAGCAAGCTTGGAGAAAAAATCAAGGGGAAAAATAAAAAGATCCTGTGGGGGTTGGCATCTTTTAATATGATAAAACTCCAGCAGACAAAGCCAGTATTTCCAAGCTGTGTTACCTACAATTGTGTTTACCTTTTTTAATGTAAAACTTGTCATCTTAAGTAGAAATCCTTTCTGAGATACAGAGTAACTTCTGAATATCTGAAAAAATGTTTGAGGTGATCTTTGGAAGTTGATACTTAGTTTTTCTGGAAACTAGCTTGTTTATCAGGGATTTTTAATAAGAAAAAAGATAAGTTAATTTTCTTATCAGGGAGAAGGAAATTAACTATTTCTTGGATCAAAGTGGCCTAAGTTTAGTGAAGAGCTTACAAAGGAGGGCAGTGTACCTGTGTGGAAGCTGTTGTAGAAGTAGGAGATAAAAATATATTTCTGTGTATTGCAAAGGTACAGAAATAAATGAGGCTACAAGTGGAGCCAGTGATTGAAGTACCATTGTTGGAGATCTTTTTAATGAGGCTGGAGGATGCATTTTAAGCAGTTGATTTATTGAAGAGAGCCAAAAAGGAGGGGGAGGAGGCAGCAGATGACTTGGAACCCCTTCCTGCTGTGGGCACTGAGGGGTCCCTACACAGAGCTTGGGAATTGCTGTCCCAGCCATTCCAGAGCTGCAGAGCATGTGTGACAATCTCCTCCCCAAAAACCCCTCCTGTGCACGGCATGCCCTCACAGCTGAGGGCTGTGCTTTTAATAACTCCTGATATTTATTCCCTGTGCCCACAGCAGCTCTGCCTCCTTTAAGTTGTGGGCTTCAGCTTTGTTTGGTGGCACAAATGGACTTAGGTGGAGAAATTATGGGATTCCCAGACTGGTTTGGGTTGGGAGGGACCTTAAATTCCACCCAGTGCCAGGGACACCTCCCACTGTCCCAGGGTGCTCCAGCCTGGCCTTGTGCACTGCCAGGAATCCAGGGGCAGCCACAGCTGCTCTGGGAATTCCATCCCAGCCCCTCACCACCCTCCCAGCCTGGAATTCGTTCCCAAAATCCCATCCATCCCCACCCTCTGAGAGCGGGAATCCATTCCCTGTGTCCTGTCCCTCCAAAACATCGCTGTATTTCTCTAGAGTCATCATTCTGACTTTTGCAGGATATTTTATTAGAGCTAATGAGACATTTTCAATACACCTCGCTTTGTTTTTTTGCCTTTTTAGGATGTGAGGTGTGAAGCTGACACAGCAGTGGTGGCAGGTCAGCAGGAGGCAGAGGAGCAGCTCCCAGAAAATGTACGTGTGTGTAGGAAAATGTTTGTGTGTTTGTTACCCAGTAAGGGAGGGTTCTGAGGGCTTGGTTTGGTTGAAGACTGAGTGATTCATGGGGGGAAGGGATTAACTTGGAAAGAAATTCAAGTAATTTTATTGATGGAAGCATAAAAAATTACTGGCTCCTCTTTAAATGTGTGGAAATCACTTGTTTCCCTTCTGTTGATTTGGAGGATTTAGTGAGGCACAACAATCAAGCTGATGATAATGACTTCACCATATCGTGCCTTCCTGTGGCTGATAACTGATCTCTCTTGCTTCTGCTTTGCCTCTAGGTCCTGAACCAGATCAAACAGCCCAAATCTTCCACGAGAGCCCCCCTGAGCTCCCAGGAGATACCCCTGGAGCCAGCACCTCCTTACCTCTCTCCAGAAGCAGAAGTCACCAGCCGTGGTAGGAACCAGTGATTTTGGCACAGTATTGTGTATTTTCAGTGCCCTAACCCAAGATGGGTGTTTTGATTTTGTTTTCCAGGTAACTTTTCCTGAAGTTTTGCTTCTTTGAACATCCAATGACCTATTCTGTTATTTCATAATATGTTTGTGTTTTTCTCTCCTGTCACAATTTTTGAGAGCGTGAAGGTGTCTTCACCTGTTTTTCTTGACTTTTACATACAAAGATGATGTTGTTTTCAATTGAAATAGAAGGAGGGATAAATGCTGATCATTCCATGGTGCTGGAATATGGCCTCATCTGTCCTGAAAGGAATACCTCTTTCCATCATGATCTGAATTGTGGAGGTTAAAACTGAATTAGATGTCCTCACAGGCTTTTATTGGGTGCTTTTATTCCCAGAGCTCAAGTCACTCTGGTTTAGAGACTTCAGAAGTGATCAGCGTGGTCCTCTAGTTCAATTTTATTAAGGTGAAGAGCCAAAAAAAAAAAAAAAAAAAACCAAAAAAACTTAATCAGTTGTTGTCGCACCGTTCCTTTGGTGATCCTCATTTTCTTGCTGTGTTGTGTGACTTATTTCTTTCCCTCCTGATGTTCTCAGGTGTGTTCCCAGCTCCCCTGCCTGTGGATCCAGCAACCTGTCCCATAGTTCCAGGGCAGGAGATGACCATCGAGATCTCCAAGGGTCGCTCAGGCCTCGGGCTCAGCATCGTTGGGGGCAAAGACACTCCACTGGTGAGTTTGCTCTTAAAGTAATGTTTACTGCAGGCAAAGACAAAGAAGACATGGAAATTAACAATGCCCTTAGTATATAATTGCTCTAATAAATTGTTGAAGACAGGGAGGACAAGCCAACTCTAACCTCCAATAAAAAAATGGGTAATTTTGCCTTGTGTCAGAGCAGATGATGCTCCTGTTTAAGTTGCTTGTGTCTCAGTAGTTTTTCTGCTGTGGTCAGAGGTTGTAAATGAGTTTTCTTTTATTTAACCATTGTGAATCAGGAGTTGGAAGCAGCTAAGTTACCAGAATGGGTGGACTAGAAATTAATGTTGCAGAAGTAAAGCTGTCTCAGCAAGGATTACACCTCTGTCTTGAGAGCAGAAATGCTCAGTAGCTGTTTAAACAAACTGTGATTTATCTGCCTGCCAGCAAAAGCCTTTGCAGAACACAGGTAAACCAGAGGTAATTTTTTATTGTTTTCTATGTATTTTGGCTTAATCTGCCTCCTGGATATGCTGGTTTTGAAAAAAAATTATCTTCAGATGAATTAAAATGTATCAGTTCAAGCGTGAGCTCAGCAAATTAGTGATGCTAAACTCCTCTCTGCCTCTGCTCTTGCCGTCTCCTCTCCACTTCCCATTTCAGAGATGTTTGCTGCGGTCTAAGAGAAGCCAAATTGGGTTTTTTAAATGTCAAATTCAGTTCTTTCAGTAAACAAGTCTGGTGCAGAGGTGTCTTTGCTGGGTTCTCCTGACTTCCCTGACACAGAGGCTCTTCAGGCAGTGGAACTGCTCTGGTACATGCAGTTTTTTCCCTAAAATATCACAGTGGTGCATCATTAAGCATCAAAGTGCAGTGGGTGTCAGCAGGTACAGACAGTTTCAGTCTAGTAGTCTTCTTCCAGAGGAATTAAAAAAAAATAAAAAAGAAGCAAAAAGGTTGAAAGGAAAGAAAAAAATCAAAAGGAAAAGAGAAAGTTTTGTTTTGCAGAGTGTGGGCTGGATCTTTTACAGCATTAAAGCTGAAATTGGAAAAAATTCAGCTTTTAGTCCCATTTATCCCAGTCTCCAGTTATGTAGAGCTGGGATGAATTGCTCAGTTTCCCATGGAGATGGAGCTGGGTTAGTTTTCACCCTTTCCAGCCATGCACAGTTTTGCCCCCATTCCCCTTTTTTTTTTTTTTTTGTCAAGCTCCTCAGTGTTGAGTAAATTCAAATAAGTTGCTCAGTGTTAGTCATCTCCCTGCTTTTTCATTTAGCTGGAATTTGGAAATCATACATGGCAGTCTGTCAGATGCAATATGGTGTGTGTCTTTCATGAGATTTTAATATAAATAAATGAAAATTGTAAATAACTGCTTTACAGAGCAGATGAGAAAAATGCAAAGGGCTTTATTCTTTGAATGGAGTAAATGGTTTTGGTTAAGTATTATGCTTTCATTAGTTTATTCATTAAAGTGTCCTCCTAGGAGTTGATTTTAAAAGTCTATGCACTGGAGTGCAGTAACTAAAACCATGAAGGGAGGGAGGTCCAACTCCCCACTTTGCAGATCCTCATCTTACAGGACCTACCCAAATGAGTCCCTGTTTCTTTTCATAATTCTGAATCTGCTCACTGAAAGGCAAGAAATGGTGTTTCATAGGAATCAAGGTGCTTTTGGGAAACCACAGCCTAACCTGATCATTTGCCATGTGCACACACCCTCTCTGGGATTCTCCAGAACTTCCTTCTCCAAAAGCAGCCCTTGCAAAACCCTTCTCCTCAATTCAGGAACTCAGACTTGTGGCCACAGCTGGTGGGATCACAGAATCCTGGAAGAGCTCGGGTTGGAAACCTTAAAAAAGATCCTCCACTTGCAACCCCCTGCCATGGGCAGGGAACTTCCCATTTTTCTGTCTACTTTATGCTTCTGATCTTCTCCAAGTTATTTTGATGCCTTCCCTTTTTTTTTTTTTTCTTTTATTTTTTTCCCTGGAGTCAGAAAACCTTTTGTAAAGAGTTGAAAGGAAGTTCACGTGACATAATGAGGAGTAAAAGCAAATACTGCTCAGGGCTGTTGGAAAGTTTCTGTCTCTCTGAGTTTCATGGCTTAGAGAGAAAATACCACGAAACAGGTCCTTGGAGCTGAGTGATGTGTCTGTCTTGCTCTCTGTCATTTGGTTTTAACTCAGTTACACAGAAGGACATCTTTTGTATTTTAAAAAAGGCAGAATCAAAGGAGTTCATCAGTCCTGAAGGCCTCGTGTGGCAGACGTTTTGTGTCCAAGACACAGGGTTTGCTGCAGTGCAGAGAGATCGGAATGAGCTGTAATTGGCTTCAGCAGAAGTGCCTACAGACCCCTGCAGGACATGAACCCCAACTCCAGGGATCTCAGAAGTAATTTATCAGCAGGGGGGAGCCAGGAATGCTGCTCAGAACGTGTCAAGTCCAAAATGGACATGGCAAGCTTGTAAGGGCCTCACCCATGTTGTACTAAAATGCTCTTGATCTGAAAATGCTGGGCTGAGGGTACTCAACAGCAGCTCACATGGGATGGGAAAGCTCTCTCAGAATATTTTATATCTTCTTTGAGCACAAGATGTACAGGCCTAGCTTTTGGAATAATAAATCTGGCAGCCAGGGACAGGCTACTTCGAAATGAAATATAGAGTGCAACTTTTAAGTCATAACCTCAGGAATCTCATCAGGAATCACCAAGTAGAGAACTTGAAAAATACAGCCTGTGAGCAGGGAGGTTAATTTGTTCAGGAGGTTGGAAAGTGATGTCTTAACCCCTGTGAAATGTTTTTTGGTGAGGAGATGTCCATCCCCTTCAACTCCAAACCCTTTCCAGTGATGTATTATAAACCAGGGCTGGGGCTCTGTGCCTGGGCAGCAGCAGCTGCAAAGATGTGCTTGCAGGAAAGGCATGGGCAAGGAAGGGTTGTCCTTGGGAGTTGTCTTCATGGTGTTGCTCTTCAGGCTGCTCTAGCCCTGGAGCAGTTCTATTTCATTTCCCTCTAAGCGTTGATTCTTTTTTATAAAGTAGTTTTTTTCCTTCACTCACTTTCATTTCACCTTCCCACGTGGCCCTGAGAGAACACAACACATGGCCTCTGCTTTAAAGCAATTAAAGTGCAGAGTGGAGCTGGCTGAAGCACAGGGCTTTCAGTTTGTGATATTTTTTTTTGGTTGTAGTCCAATCAAACTTGTAAAAGTAACCTCAGAGTGGGAATTTAAAACGGGGAAAAAAAGAAGTGTTTTCAGAAACATCCCCAAAATGAGGTTTGAGGCTCTAGCACTGCTCACCCGGACACACGTGAGATTTTCATCTTAAATTCTCAGAGAACAGGGCATCAAGGAATTGTTTTAAACTGTACTCATCCAGATGGGCTGTGGGCTTTGTCCAGAGAGGTTGGGGGTGTTGAGCAGGGCCTGGCCTCATGGAAGGTGTCCCATGGCAGGAGATGGAATGAGGATGGCTCTGAGGTCCCTCCCAACCCAAACCAGCCCACGATTCTCTGAAATCCCAACCCGTTATCAGCCCAGAGAGGGTGAATGCTGCCACATTAACAACTTGCAATGATTTTCTGTAATCCAGGATAGTCAGTTTTCAGGGATTTGATTCCTGGCAGCACGTGGACAAGGGTGGGGGCACTGCTTTGCTGCCAGCTGAATAATTTAGTGATGGTCGAGTTGATTAGTGGTAGTTATTGACTCTGTCTTTGCTGCCTGGGTGATTAAGACACTCAGACGTGCCAGAGGGCTTTCAGCAGTTTCAAGGCTGGTTTGGGGATGTTCCTCCAGGCAGGGTTAGAGAACCTGGGGGGGAGGAGGGCTCAGAGGCTCAGCTGGGGCTTGAAATCACAGCTAATTGCTGAAGAGGCACCTCTGATATAAAAGAGGATTGCAGGGTCTGTAACTTAGGGCTCTCTGGAGGTGGAATAGGGGGTGGTCATTATCTCAATCTCACACAGAAAGGAAGAAAAATATACTTTATCCTGTGTGGTTTTTGTTGTAAACAACATCAAACCTCTTACGCAGGATTTTTTATACCGGCTTGTCTGCTTTGAATGGGGTAAATTTTCTTTTTGTGCTTTTGCTTTCAGCTCACTTTAATCAAAAGCATTTTTAAGGCAATTAACAAACTTCAAGGTACTCCATCTGTAAAATAAAGTGATCCACAAAGCCAGGGGACTGAAACACAAAAAATAACAGAATATTCCTGTGCTCAGCTAACAGGAGTTGGTGAGAGCTGGAGAGCAAAAAGCTTCCCCCATCACCTGGGTTAGCCCAGAGGGTTTTCTGAGGAGCTGCCTCAGAGTGGGATGCAGTTTGACAGAAGAATATTTAGATTTATTCTGTCAGTCCAGGTGAGTCATCCCTTGAATAAACCCCATCTGTTAAGGAAGGGCAAGGGAATAATCAGGAAAACTGTGACTTGAAGCTGCAGCTGTTCAAGCCCCGGTGTTTGCCCCTGGAGCTGCGAGGGATAATTACCCTGTGAGGGCTCCATGCTGCCAAAACCAGGCTGTTCCTGCTCCAAAGCCAAGCCTAGAGCTCTGCTTTGTGCCCTGTTCCAGTCTGCCAGCAGTGGGGACCTACCTGAGCACGAGGGCTCTGGGACTCCTGTGTCACTGAGCAGGTTCTCCCTTGGCTGAGCTTTCATCCCACCCTCCCCACTTCAGTTCTGTTTAAATCCAGGCAAAAATGTCTTTATCAGGTATAGGCAGACAACATCTGAGTGATTGCACAGACAGACATCCAGTGCAGCTAGGACCGAGAGTGTTCCAGTGAAATGTGCTCACCTTGTAACTACAAATGAGAAGGGAGGTATTGGCCTCTGGGGAGGTTCCAGCAATATGTGGGCTGTAGATGCTGCTGCTGCTGCTGTTAAATCCCCCACACAATGAATGGAACAATGGAATGAAAAACCGGAATGGGAGCCCTGAGTTTTTAATCCTGGCTCGGGTGTCGCAGAGGGAGAGTCTGTGGTTGGGAGAGGGGAAAAATGCAATCCCTCCTAAACCCTTGCCCACATTCATAAACCAGGAGGCAATTTAATGACGGGGTGGTAAGTGCAGTTAGCTTGAAATTGTGAGGAATGGCTTTGACTCCTGCTTGGATAAGGCTAAGATCGAGTTGGTGGATTCTTCATCATTCCAGGAGGACGCTGGCTTGCAGGAGCATGACAAACGCAAGCTGCTTTGTACATGAGTTGTCACAAAAGGGAATTAGGGCAGTAAGTTTTGCAAATCATGGCTTTGATGGCTCTTTGGCAAGGGTTTAGCTGGTGGTAGGGCTTGCTTGCGTAGCAGGGCCTTGCTTGAAGGAGCTGGTGTCTTCCAGGAATGTAAATCAACCATAAAATTTAGGCTAACAATATACAAAAGCAGCAGGACCTGTCAGGATGGGCTTCAGGAGGATCCTGGCTGCTGCTGAGTGAAACCCCTGCCTTTTGGCTTCCTGTGTCACACACATCCAGGACCTCATGCATTCTTTATAACCTGTGCTATGCTCTGTACCCTGCAAACTCTCTTTTCTTTTTTTTTTTTTTTGGTAACTTAATAAAATAATGAGAGTGAGAGAGTTAAGGTTTTAATATGTCATTCTGTGTTTTATTATTCCCTCTAAAATGAGCATGTATACTTTTTGAAAAACTTTGGTTTGCTTTGGCATGTGATTCACAGGAACATAGCTCTTTCTATCATTCTGACTTAAGTCATATATTTTTACACTAAACATCTTATTACCTTAGTTTTATTATTTCAGAATCAAAGGAGAGCTTGCAAATGTCTATGACTGCAGAGCGAAGGAATGTTAATGAATAGTGCCATTGAATTTTCAGGTTTTAGCTTTTCTGATCTTAGAGAATATAACTGTAAGCAAAAATATTATGCAAGCTGAATAAAATTTAAATAAATAAGGACCAGATGTAACTATAGGGGCCTATAAAATGTAATACAAATACTATCCACTTCCTTAAAATAAATCTGTATTTTAGTATGAAAAATTATATTCATATTGATATTGTGGATTAATCTTTTTTATGAAAGTTGGCAAGTGAACACCATCTCTTGCAAGGGCTTGTTCTTAAATGGGAAACAGACCTTTTGTTTTGACCTTGAGCGGGGCAGTTTCTGAGGCTCGTGCAGTGTGCAGCATTTCTGCATTAACACAGTAATACGTTTTTACATTCTGCAGCCTGTTTTACTGCAGCACTGTTTGGCTTAGGATTTGGGGTGCCTGCTAATGGTTTGTGAACGCCAGCCATGGCAAAATCCTGCCGTGCCAGGAGGAGGCACTTGCAGGAGATAAACCCCTCTGAGAAGTCAAGTGATTTGCTTGGGCTTGACCTTCACCCTCCCTTGCTGAAAAGTTATCTCGGGGATTCCATTTGGATCTGCAAATGGAGGATCAGAGATCATAACAAAACTGCTGTCATTTCCTCTGCCTACAAGTAACCAGCAGCTGAGTTTATTTTAACTACTGGGAGATTCCTGCGTGGGGTTAATTCTCCAGTGAAACTCACTGTGCAACCAGTTGATTTCTGCTTTTATCTGGGAATCTGCCTGTAAAAATGAAATTTTTGCAGTTTTACTGCTCTGGACAAAGTATTGTAGAAGTTGAAAAGGAAATAACTAACGGTATTTTGCTTGTCCTGGGAAAGAGAGAAATCCCTGATCCTGCAGTCAGCAAAACCCCTTGCAGTGTTATTATCCTTAATAATGCTAATTTAGTGTAATATTTGTAGCTATGTATGAAATTAGTTGGAAATGTGTAATGTTAGCTCAGGAAAACACAACTCGTCAACTAAATCAGAAAAACATCTTTTCCAGAGCGCGGTTTTATATGTAGTTTACTTTTTGTCTTCCTCAAGAAAAATGCTCTGATCCATGCAGAAAAGCTTCATTCCCTACACCAAATATGTGGTTATGGTTAATTCTCAGTTGTTCTGTGCTGATTATTGCAGTCCTCAGTGGGGAGTGGTTCACCTTCCTCCTGTCAGGTGCCTTTGATCCTGTCCAGGTAATGGCTGGAGCTCGTGGGCTGAAAGAGCTCAACAAAGACAAACTCAGAGCCAAGTTCAGCTCAGTGAAAGCAGGAGGACTTGCAGTAGTGCAGGGCTGTGCAGGAAGACTCTTTACCACAATCTGGACCTTTTTCCTTGTCAAATCCAGCCAACACCAGGAATATGGAGATTGCTCTGCTCCACTGCTTTAGAAATCGGCCCTTTTGCACACTGATCCACTTTTATCACAGGACACAACTTCATCAAAATACTCTTGGTACTTAATATTTGTGCCTCCTGCATTCTTGTGCGCTATTCCTCCCTCACCCCTAAGCTCAACATTCCCAATATCAGCCTGGGAGCTCTTTTGCAGTGACTTTTCACCTGAAAGCTGCTTCTTGTGCTGCTGAAGAGCAGCTGCACAGTAGAAAAGAAACACTGGAGAGACTGGCTCAGGAGCTGTAAACTGCAGAAAACATGTGAGCAGTCCAAGCCCAAAGCCAGCAGCTTATGAGGCTTTCTCACCGTGGTTTATGCTCCTGCAGGCTTTTAAGGAGCACTTGGTCAGTGATTTTCCTGAGCAGGATGCTGACTTCACCACCTTCCTCCCAAAGGCTCAGTCAGGGCAGTGCTCTGTGGTCCTTGCCTGGGGTCTCTGACCTACCAGTTCTTGACGTTTAAGATACAAAGATTAAGCTGTCAGCCTGACTGAATTTAATTCTCAGAGTTAACATGTCTGTTTGTGCCCTTTGCTGAGGGGTGAGTGTGATATTCTGCCCCTCACGGGTCTCTGAATTGTTACAAATCAAGCAGAAAAATATCCACAGTGTGTGCAGGGGGGAGATGAGATCCAACTCCCTGGGAATTCAGGGTTCTTCCCCTCCTCAGACGAAGGGCAATGCAGTGCAGATCCTGCTGTGCACATGGTACCAGCTTTATTTTCCAGAGGTGGGTGCTAATTCCTGTCAGGCACCTTGCCCTCACTGTTTATTGTTCACTCTGCACCAACTTCGCTCTTTGAGGTGTTCACCAAGAGGCTCCATGTGCTTTTCTTGCTTCTCTCTCTTTACTTCCACAGCCAAACCCTCATTTTCTCTCTCCTGTGCCTTCCCTTTGCTCCACAGCTGTGCAGTCACAGTGACATTCTCAGTCAGAGCAATACTCTGCTGCTGAGGGGTGTAGCTGTCCCTCAGCTCAAGTCAAGTCTGAACCCTACAAAATACCTTCTCTTTTTGGCAGGTCTCGTGACCATTTCTGCTTCTTAACAGGTTTGGGGCACCTCATATCCCAACCAGCTGTGCTTTTGCTGTGTTTGGGAACCGTTGTGGCTTGCAGGTGATTTTTGTGGCTGTGCAGTGCTGTGTCAGTGCATTCAGCTTCATTTTCTTTGCATGCAGGCCCTTTACGAACATTTTTGAGCCCAGGATGGTAATCTCAGCAGTAGCAGAGAAATACCCTTCATGTCTGTCTTTCTTTCAGTGTTTTCATGGTGGGACAGTCTCAGTTTACACCTGCCAGGGTGGACTTTGTTTAGCACAGAAAAACACTGCACAGTGCAAGACCCAGCTCGTATTCCTCATCCTTCCGTTCTGGGCAGGAACTGCTCAGCTCTGCATTAATTCCCCATTTCTGTAATGGTCCCAGACTGTTCTTTGTCAAAATATACAAAGATTAAAGCCCCAGTTTGTTGAATGGATTTGTAAACTTTATGAAGTATGTGCTTTCAGCAGCTGGGTATCTTTTTTTAAACAAGTGTGTTCTTGATACGGGAGTGTTTTTATTTCCCCTTCTGCACGAACAGCTTTTGCTACTCTGCCAAGCTCGACCATGGAGAGCCATAATCTGTATGAAACTGGTGGTGAAAGGAGGTGGGGAGGGATGGGAAAATCTGTCCAGAGCCACCATGAATTCACAACCTCTAGCTGGACATGAACACCACTTTCTCTTCATCCCTCTTGATTGATTGATTTTGAGCGATGTAGGCTTTGACATCAAGCACACGTTTAATTTGAACAGGAGCTGCAGATGTCCAGAAACCAAAAGCTATCCTTTAAATAAATGTATTGTTTTAGTTGTAATAGATTCTGTGTTTTTTCTGAGGCACTGAGAGGGGTGTTCCAGCTTCAATCCATGCCTGTTGATAGAGTCATTACAGCTTGGGGCTTGGTTAGATGGCTGGAGTATGACATCTCATCACTCCTTTAAAATACTGATATGATTAAAAAACATTCACTAACGTCAGTAGTTTGGTTTTAGTGATTTGTCATGGATGATCAAAACTAACAGAGTCTTATCCAGGTCCTGCTAGATCCAGTGGAAAAAAATTACTTCTGAGTTAAGTATTTTGAGCTTATCCCTGGAGTATCAGAGGAAAGAGATGTTTGCCATGGTTCATAAGCTAAAGAAAACTAAAACTGACATTTATGCTTATGGACTATTTAGAAATCTTTACAGTGCATCATGGATACGTTGCTCTGTTCTGTTTTTAATCGATTTGATAAGCCTGGTTCAGCTACACTACTTAAAAAAAAAACCCTGCTTAAGAAAAACAGTGTTTTGGCAGGTCGAGGAGATGTTTCCTTCTGCAGGGTAGGCACAGAAGGAGCAGGAATGTACCTTTTCATGCCATGTGTATTTTTAGTCCTGGGTCTGGCTTCTCACACATGCAGGAACCACAGTGTAACACTGAAGTGTTGCCTTTTCAAATAGATGATGCAGATTATCCAAACTGATAGCACTTGGTGGTTCCTGGGTCTGAGCCTTTGGTATGTGCAGTTTTACATTTAATAAAGCAGCGCTGGGAAAAGCTGGTAGCTCCAGGTTGGTGGATGTTTTAAAAGCAACCACAGATGGAAAACAAACTTAGAGAAATGTGATTGAAAGGTCCTTGCTCAGAGGTTGGGAAATATGAGATTAAATCCAGTCTGAAGAGGTTTAATTTGACCATCCTGTGTACGTGCCCAGTGTGCTATTCCATGGTCACACTGCCAGTTTTTCTACCAAACCTCGTGGTCATCCACTGCCCTGGTGTGTCCAGGTGGGTGATGCTGCCTTAACAGGCTGGTTAGTATTTTGTATTCTCTCACTGGCCCCTTCTCCTAGGCTGAAGTCTCTTGTGTTGCTTTGGAGTAACTCCATCATGTGTAAAACAAAGGTGACAAATACCTCAGCCCCAAACCAACCAACCAAAACCCCACAGCAACCCAAACCCCACAACAGGGAGAAGATGGATGTGTCTGTGTTGCTCTATTCTCTTAGTGTTTGTTGTTTCAGTTACTGCAAAAAAAAAAAAAACCAAAACCTGCAGTTGCCAGTGGTGTGTGTATATATCTGTATTTTATTTTATTTTTTAATCAAACCACTCTTTTGATTTTCTTAATTATGTGATTCACAGCTCCTAGCGTTTCCCCCTTCATTTATGCAGATTGAAATCTTTTTTCTCCCATCTGGGACTCTTGTATCAGCTGTAATCCATTTGTGGCTGCAATCCTCCGGGCTTTTTTCAGGAGCTGGTGTCCGTGGATCAGAGGGGACCTGTGGCACTGCTGCTGTGCTCCAGCAAGTCCACACCATTAAATCAGCTGCAGTGGGAGTGAAAGGGAATCGTGCTCTCCATGCTGTGATCTGAGCGTTACCTGAAGAGCATTTGTGTTTTGTTTCTGTGCTGGGAAAGGACCGTGAGGCAGCAGGGGCAGAGGGTGAATTGGTGATGAGAGATGGAGCATCCAGCAGTGTCCCCACACATGGAGGGATCTTTTCCCACCCCAGCAGCAATTCCCTGCCCCTGCTCCGAGAAGCCGTCACACAGTGGGGTTCGCACACTCCAGCCTCACCAGCTTTAAGTGGGAGCACTGTGGGAAAGCTCCTCCTTGGCTTGTACGTGCTGTTGGTGAGGGGCTTCACAACAGCAGTTCTGCAGGGTTATTTGAGAATAGGTTATCCAGAACCCACGTGTGTAATTAAAAATTATTGTGTGTTTGCCCTGTGGCTCAGCTCTGAGGCCTTGCTTGTGCTGCCAGGGAGAGGAGCAGCACACTGGCATCCCATCCTGCAAGCTGAAGCACTGTAGCAGGATGTTCACCTATTATTTTTTAAAGAAAAAAAAAAAAAAAAAACAAAACAGCGACAAAAAACCAAACCAGAACAATGCAAAGGGAAAGCACCAGCAAGAGAACAGTATGTTCTTTGTAATGCTTTTTCTTTGGGGACATCTATTGCTGGCAATAAGATTAAATCACTGAAACCTTCCCTGAAGCTACATCTGCCACTGCCTACATTTTCCAACCTCAGTAATAAACTAACATTTGCCATTGTTCCTTTCTTCTGGATTTCATTTCTTACAGATTTAACCAGCACTATTTACCACAAGGCATTCAGCTCTTGCTTAAAGCCGAGGTCTATGCCAAGGCCCTAAAAATATTCATAGCTCCAAAGAATCTGGTTTTAAATAATATCATTAAAAGTAGACGATATTAATACAGCAGTTCACACTGAGTTCACATGCTGCTGATGCCAATGTATAAAAATGATGGAAGAAGCTCTAGACAAGAGTACCCTGAAGTGGGGAACAAAATCCTTTGTACCTTTATACCAGCTTTTGATTACAGGAGTCACTTTCTTATCCCAAAATACTGAAAATTTAAAAGATCTGTGTTCCAGTCTTGCTTCTCTTGGCCTGGAGTGCTGTATTTTTAACTGTGGAGCTGGTGGGGAGTGTGGGGTGGGTCCTGGTGGCCTGTTTGTGGGGTTTGGGAAGCAGAGTTCATGCCACTGCCTTCTTCCCACAGGACGCCATAGTGATCCATGAAGTTTATGAAGAAGGGGCAGCAGCTCGAGATGGCAGACTTTGGGCTGGTGATCAGATTCTAGAGGTAAATTATGTTCTCTGTGTCTGTTTGGTTGTGGAGATTTGTTTTCAGTCCCTTGTAGGTTGAATAGGATCCATTCTCAAGGCTTCCCTTCTGCCACTAAGAACGTCCTGAAAAATTCATATTTCCTTATATATTCATATAAACTGAAGGTACAAATTGAGAATACATTAAATTTAATTGAGCAAGGCAGTTCTTGAATTACATAGTTCAGCTGTCATGTCCAATAGCTTAGTATTATTCATCTCTTTAATCTTTCATTCGGAGGCCTGCGCTCCCGACACCGCTCCGGTATCTCTGCTCTGCCTGAGACCCAAATATTGAGCTGGGATAACGTGGGGTGAGGAGGAGAAGGGGCTGGAGCATCCCTGCCAGTGTTCCTGTCAGTGTTCCTGTCAGCATCACCCCAAAAATCCCTGTCAGCATCACCCCACAGCATCCCTATGAACATCCCTCCCAGCACCCTTGCAGATCCCAGCTCCCCCAGGCCACACTTCACACAGCTGAGGAATGGCTGCTGTGAATCAATGTGGTGTTTTTCCCCCCACACAAGCACGGAGAAGGTGGAGGGAAAGGGTTAAGAGAGAAGTGTTGGTCTGCAAATGAAATTTGCGTCAGGCAGGGGTTCAGCGCAGCTGCTTTGCAGCTCTGCTGTCAGCTCAGGACAAATTCCCAGCATGGCCATTAAGGCCTCGGTGTGTAGGGTTAGGAAAATAGCAAGGGGTACTTGGGGAGTTGTCTTTACAGCTCTTGCACTGCAAATATTTTTGTTAGCGTTGAGGCCGAATGTTGTTTTGGTTTTATAAATAACGGGGTATTAACAGAGCACGATAATTAAGGGGTAAAAATGGAGCAGGTTAATTAATTCTTCTCTGGCCAAACAGGAAAGTGCTAATGTTTGTGAGCCGTGATATTGTTATTATTTCAGCTTTTAAAAGCTGTATTAATCAAAAAGATGACTGAATTAGTTTCAGATTAGTGTGATAAAGCACATGTATATGGCTGTGTCAAGAAAAGAATATCAATGCACTTATAAATAAATGTGTGCAGAATTGGTACAAAAGAATATAGTGAATAAAGATTAATCTTAATTATCTTAAAGTAAAATTAGATGTGATTGTAGTTTTTGCATAACTAGAAATTCTGAGAAATATTTTCATTGCCTTAAAAGTTATGGAAGTGGATTAACATTTGTGGTTATTCTGTGACAGTTCATGCTACTTCCAAAAGAGACTTCAGTAATGTCCAAGTGTTGATATATTTTGGTATGAAGAAATAAAAGATTATTTCATTGACAGAATATTGGCAAACATCTTAAAGGGCACTTGTGGATCAGTCTTGGCAAAATTAGATCAAGTTTCACGCTGCAATAGGGTTTTTTTAATGGAACATTTAAGCAGAACTTCTTGTTCTGTCTGACATTACTAAAATGCTGAAACCTTCTCAGATTATGGTAAGAGAAGTGTAGCTGGCTGCTCCAGCAGCGGTCTGGTGTGCCATCTATTGGGAAAAAAGGAAAATCACCATTTAACCATCCTGCCTGGGATTCTCTGTGGCCATTTATTTGCTGCTGTTCCTGATTCCTTCTGTTTTCATCTTGTGATGATGTTACAGAGCTGGGGGAGAAGGATCTGGGTACTGAGACACACAGGGAGCTCCAAGGAGCTACACTTTGTGTAGTTGGAGAAAGAGGCATTGCTTGAGGTTAAAAAGAAGGGAAGAGCACCCAAAACTTCCAAGCCCAAACATTCTGATTGTTGGGATTTCCTCCAGGCAGCAGCACACAGCCCTGAGCTCACACTCCACAGGAGACCCAGGCTCTGAGCCCTCTGGATGTGGGAGCACTCCACTAGAGCACCAAGGGGTGTCAAAGTGACAAATGTGTGCTGTCAGCCAGGGGCAGGGTGTGATGAAAAGATCATTTATCCGTGTCCTTTGGAAAGCAAACACTGGCTGTTGCAGGTGAACGGGATCGATCTGCGCAGCGCCAGCCACGAGGAAGCCATCACCGCGCTCCGGCAGACACCCCAGAAGGTGCAGCTGGTGGTTTACAGGAATGAAGCACATTACAAGGATGAGGAAAACCTGGAGATTTTCTCTGTAGATATCCAAAAGAAAACGGGCCGAGGACTGGGGCTCAGCATAGCTGGGAAACGGTAAGAGTGTCTCTGATGTGACTGCGCTTCCAGTGGGGAATATTTGGGGTGTGTGAACAACTGTAGCCATTAAATGGGATGTGAAATAAAGGGGAACCTCCATAAGGAGCAGAATTTTATATGTAAATATCTTCCAGGATGCAATGGGGCCGTGGTTCTGGCTCCTGTGTCAGAACAGAGCTGAGAAGTGGAGGCTGTTGCTGCCCAGGAGAGCTCTGGGCACAGAGAGGGAATCCCCTGCAGAACTGAGGCATCAGGGTAGCTGTGTCTCAGGGCTTTGGAGGCCCTAACCATACTTTTCTGGTTTCTAAACTGGGAGATAAACCTGCCCTACATCTTTCCAGCATGTGCCTGTGCAGGTGGATTTGTGAGTTAGATTTGAGCTCATGCTCTGTTCAAAGGCATCAAGGTTAGTGGAGGGTGAGAGGCTGAGTTAGAGCCAAGCCCTGGGCAGTTCCAAGTGACTGTGCCTTGCTGCAGAGAGCAGTTCAGGGAGCAGAACCTGAGATACAGAACCACTGAGACTGGAAAAGCCCTCCAAGGTCATCGAGTCCAACCTTTGACTGATGTCGCCCAGCCCAGAGCTCTGAGTGCCAGCTCCACACCTGCAGGGGTGGGGGCTCCAAACCTCCCTGGGCAGCCCCTCCCAGTGTCTGACCACCCTTTGCATGAAGGAATTCTTCCTGATATCCAACCCAAACCTCCTCTGGCACAACTTGTGGCTGTTTTCTCTCATCCTGTCCTGGCTCCACCCTCGTGTCAGGGAGTTGTGGAGAGCAATACAGGGGGAAGTAACAGCAGCCTGATAAAATGTGACTTTTTGCTGATACATCTCTAAACCACTGCTATTAGATCACTCAAACCAGAGCACTGATAGTTTTAATCTTCCTTTGCTAAAAGAGATTTATGGCATGACACTCGTTCAGTGTTGGAGTTGCCGTCTTGTATTGCCAAAAATAATTTTCTTTTGCAATTACAAAGCACCGTGTCATTATCCTGGCTGCCTGTGGTCAGTAGAGTTTCTGCAGCAGTTTTTGGGTGGCAGTGTTTAACCCAGGTGTTGTGAGCAGATTGTGGGGTGGGTAATTAATTTAGATTATGTAAATTACCCTGCAGATGGTAATTGCAGTCTCCAGCCCTCCTCCCCTTGTTTCTGTGCTGAACTTCCTGTGCTACTCCTGAATCTTCCAGAGTGGGGATCCCCTCTTAGAAGGAGCCCCATTGCTGAAGTCTGTTAAATGATACCCAGATATAATTCAGGCTGGGAAATGTTGTGTCCCTCAGGTGAAGGATTAAAAAATAAAATAAAAAGATCTTGGCATTGCAGCTGGCACCAGCTCACAGCACAGAATCACAGAATCACTGAGGTTGAAAAAGCCCCCCAAGATCATTGAGTCCAACCTTTAACCTAACACTGCCAGGTCCACTACTAACCCATGTCCCACCAGGAGATAGTTTAACTCCATTATCCACCAAACCTCGGACTTCTAACCATAAAAATGGTGTTTTCCATAAATCTTTATGTATCCTACAGTCAGAACTAGCAGTTCAAGGGGAAAGATAACATTAAATATTAGCAAAACATGCTGTGGTTTTAAAGCCGTCGATTTTTTGCACAGCTGAATGGGGTGTAAAACTGGTTCTTCCTCTGCTCACAGGTTTCTTTTAATGTCTCTTAAATGCAAGTAATCTAAATTGGTCTCCCAAAGAATATTGGATTGTGTAATTAGCCATATGCTTCTTGCATTGTTAGAAATGGAAGTGGAGTGTTTATCTCTGACATTGTTAAAGGAGGAGCTGCAGACTTAGATGGAAGATTAATTCAAGGAGATCAGATTTTGTCTGTAAATGGGGAGGATATGAGAAATGCCTCACAAGAGACTGTTGCCACTATCCTTAAGGTGAGTACAGAATACATTTTGAGATATTGGATTGCAGTTACTGACAGTGTGCAAGGCAATTATCCTGAAGTGCTATTTACCATACACAGGACAGCTCCAGCTGATTACTGAGACAAGAATTTCATTTGAAATAACTGGGAGGTTCAGCTGAAGTCACTTCTCTGTGTATTTCTAGGAATTGGATGATATGAAGCAGGAACACAAAGCCACATTTAGTATTTAGGCATTTATTTGAAAATGCAATTGTGTATCTCATGTGTTAGAAAAAACACTTGGAAACCGGAGAGGCAACACAAACCAGAGCTGAAATAAATCTTTGGCTTTTCTGTATTGACCTGCAGGGATAAAATGACAGCTTACATCTGTTCTTGCACAGCTTTCCACCTTCCAGGAGTGATTTTACTCTGAAATTCTGGGAGAAGTTGCCTTTTTCCATGGCTGGTTGGGCTGGGGGAGAGGGCAGGGGTGGGATGGCCACGAGTGCCAGCAGTGGATGCTGCAGACCCATTTCTGTTCCAAACTGCATCTGCTGCCAGGGCTTTCCCCCTGCCATCCCCACCAGTGTTTCTGCACATGATTTCTTTCATTCTTCAGGGGAAAGGCTAATTATTTCCTTGCTTTTTCCATTCAGGGTTGGTACCTTGCCAAAAAGTTTACCTATTTAAGAATTGGGAACCGGTGGTACGAGGGTGTTTTGTTAAGTTGGATCCATATGGGTTAAATTCACCCTTTTCTGCAGCATTTTGCCTCAGAAGGGTTTTTCAAATGTCTGCTAAAGAGTTGGGGGCTTTTTGTTTATTTTTCCTGAGTAAATTGGCCATCAGTTTGCAAGGGGGAGATGCATAATAAATTCAGCAACCAGGAGAAACCTTCAGGACAAGCCTAAATCCACTTTCTGTATTGTCTAAATACAAGTGTTCATGTTTTGAGCATTCCTTGTGGCTTTCTTCACGGACTTGTGGTGCTGAATATAAACATAATTCTCTCCAGGAGAGCATGAAATATTATATGTCTATTTAAATTGTACATTGTGGGTTGGTTTTGTTTTTTTTTTTTCCAAGTGTGCTCAAGGCCTGGTGCATCTTGAGCTTGGGAGACTGCGAGCTGGGTCATGGCTGTCATCACGGAAAACGTCCCAAAACAGTCAGGTTAGTGTCAAATTCCTGTTTGAACTGGAGCTGTGAGGGGCAGAGCACAGGGCTGGTGCACAGATGTGCACACAAAGCTCATCCTTCCACAGACACTGCTGAGGGTGGGGAACAAAATATTTTCTTCCCACAGTTTTCTGTGCTGAGCTGCAGCTGAAGTGCTGATTGAGCAGAAGAGCTGGGTAATGTATTTATTGTTGGAGTGTCTTCCCAAGACACACCAAAAATCTGTAATATCTTTCTCAAGTGATGATGCCCAGAAATTTTTGGTTTGAAGACCTGCAGAAACTGCTTGAATGTATTTTCTGCAGCTGTTTTGTCTGTCAAAACGAGCTAATGAAACCAAACTGCACCTCTGCCTATCTCCCAGCAGAACCACAGGAGAGCTGCTCTCCTCTCCAAGAAAACACAGAGCAATTTCCTGCTTCACTTGCTTTTTACCTGAAGCGAGGACAACAATTCATTTTTCAATCAGAGCAGGGCCTTTCCCCTCTCCCTGTGCCCCCCAGTCTGCTCAGACACCAGTTCTTGTTGTTAAACGTGGAGGATTGCAGGGGCACAGTGACTTAGAAAACTTCTTCTTAATGGGTTTTCCTTCTGAAAATCAACTGCTTTGCCATTATATTCAAGGTGCCAGTGTCTCTAAAAGAGTGGATCACAGCAGGGTGAGGCTGTGGGGGGCTTTGGCCCCTTTCTGCCACGGGGAAGCTGCGCACGAGGGGATCCAGCACTGCTAAAAGAAGGGTTTGTTTTTTGGAAACAGAGAGGAGGAGCCACAGGAGGCTCAGGGGAGATGTGAGTTAAAGCAGGAATGTTTTTAAGGAGGTCCATGAACAACCCCAAAAAGGTGCCAAAACGATCACAGCATGGTGTGATTTCTTCACTTCCTAAAGGCCAGCAGTGCTGCTGGCTGGCTGGAGGTGGTGAGGTACCAGGAAGGGCTAAAGCCATGTGGGAACAGCTGGGCTAAGCCCAGCTTTAAAAATGATGGCTTTGGAGAGACATCTGCAGTGCATGCAGCAGGCAAGGAGAAATGAAGCAGCAGAGGGAAATGGCACTGATTGCATTAAGTCAGCAGTCAGGTATTACATTTTGTTTTGGCCATTCTATCAACACAAAGCCGAAGCAAGAGCGAGGTAATCAAAAAGTGACAGCTAAAAATTACCACCTGCGAAGCTCAAACTGAAAAGGAAGCAAAATGCCATAATATCTAACACGGGTCTAGGTAAAAATCATCTCCCTTTTTTTGTAGCATAAGAGGCTTTTGCAGGAGCCTGGTAATTCCTGCCTTTCTTTTAATACAAGAAATCCTAATCTCCTTGATGCAGAGTCGTTTGAGAGCCTTCATCTCCCTGCTCCAAAGTGACTTGGAGATTTTGAAAACTGAATAAATGTTTCTCACCAAAACCCTTCCAAGAGTTATAACAATCTTGGCAGATGATGCAGCAAATCAGCTTGAATGATTTGCACAACTGCAGGCACTATTTAGAAGGTGCTGGCCAAGAGCATCCAGACCTTTTGTCCTCACTTGGCTTTTTTCTGGGCCCACTGCATCCCCTGAGCAGTGGAAATCGAAGCCTTCTGGTGCAGGACAGGGGTTTCTTTCACATGCATTGCAAATGTTGTTAACTGGGCCATGAATTGGCACCCAGGGGTGGGAACTGTGCTGTGCCTGGTGTTTGTCACTGACAGCTGCACACTGGCCAGTGGGATAAATGTGTCAGGGCTTTTGAGTCACCAGCTGATGCACTTGCGGGGAGAAATCTCTGCTGTGCATTGGACAAAGATGGAGCAGATCTTTGTTTTGGACAGTTGGAAAGGTCTGGCCCTCAGTGGAACCTGTTCAGATGCATTTCCTAAATTGATAATTGGGTTTCCTCGAGGGGCAAGGTCTGAAGGTAAAAGCCAGATACAGAGAGAGGGAAGTGGAAAGGGCAGCAGGAGTGAGCTTCTCCTTTTGGAGGCTCTCCCTGTGTCAGCTGCCATGTTCTTCTGGAAGTGAGAGGAGGTTCTTGGGCAAATAGAAGGAGCAGGAGCACTTACAGTGTATTCAGTTAAAACAACAAAGATTCCTGCCAGCTGACAGGATGGGCGTCCCTGTTATCCCCCCTCGTGTGAGAGAGCAGCTCTTTGTCCTCCTGGGTGCCCGTGCATGGAGGGGCATCACAGGGAAGGAGCCCAGCATTTCCCCTTCTCCTGAGCTGTGGAGACACCCTGGGAGCAACTGAGAGGGGGGAGCAACTGTCTTAAAGCTGACCTGAGCCACACAGAAGTGTGGAATAAGGGTCTGCAGTACTGTGAGCAGCACCACAGAGCCACTGAGGATGGAAAATCCCTCTGGGACCATCAAACCCAGCCATTCCCCAGCACTGCCAAGCCCACCACTAACCCCTGTCCTTAGTGCCACGTCCACACATCTGTTAAATCCCTCCAGGGGTGGTGACTTCACCTCCACAGGGAGATTTTGGTCGGTCTCTCCTCCCAGAGGGGTTTGCACTTGCGTGGCCAATGTGGCATTTCCAGTGTGGCTGGCACAGAGCGCAGCTGCGCCCATCTGTCGCAAGGTCTGGTTTAAAGTTCACTCTTGGGTTTGACTCACGGGGTTTTTTCTTTATTCTTACCCTCAGGCGAGCCAACAGAGTGTCCACAGCCACTTCCACCCCGCGCTTGCTCCCGTCCTCTCCACCTTGCAGAGCTTTGTCAGCACAAAAAGATCCTCAGCAGACACATCCCAGAGAAACTCAGGTACGAACTGTCAGAGCGGCTGAGTGTGATTTGCTTTATATTCGGGCTGCTTGAAGAGCCAAACTGAACACTTGGATCCAGCTTTCCTGCCCAGCCTCCCAGAAGACGCCCCACGGATGTTTTTAAGACCCGAACACTTCCCAGAAGATGACATTATTTTTATGTCTGCTGGAGGAGTAATGGCCCCTCTATTTTAAGTGCAGAATTCCTGTGCCCTGCTATTCCCCGACACCCTTGTCAGAGGCTTAGCACAGGCATGGTTCTCGCATTAGAAACAGTTTTCTCAGGGAATAAAGCTGCCACCACTTCATTTATATCTTTGTTGCTCTTGAGTGCATAAAGGGGTGTTTTGTAATGAGAAAGTCACAATGCCCAGTTTGCAATTTGCAGGTTTACAGAGCGTTAAATCCACGACCCGCAGCAGCCTGGGGAGAGCTGCTCCAGGAGTTGGGAGTCTTTGCTCTCATCTGACCATGGGCAGGAGGAGAAGATGTTTCTTCTGCTAGTTTGTGGGCACTGGCTTTTGGGCATCCTTCCTCGTGCTGTCTGGACTGGGCATTTCCTGACCCTGATTTGGGCTGGGCTTCCCAGTGCCACAGACCTCAGCTGTGCTGGTCCTCCTGCCCAGGCACACCTGCGTGGAAGTGGGTAGAGCTGGTTTGGGGGGGTAAGAATCGTGGAATTTTGGAAGAGGTTTACTCTGCCAGCCTTCTGCAAGGCTCTTAAAATAATTTCATTAAAGCTGATACAATATGGGGCGGGTGTAGCAGAGCTCAGGACCTGACTACACCATCAGCTTTTGTTGGGCTGGAGAAGTTGTAGTTTGAACAATGCCTCTGAAGTCTCTCTTTGCCTTTTTCCTTTTTTTCTTTACTCTCCATTCTTCTCTTCTCTTTTCCCCTTTTCCCACTTTCCCCCTTCTCTTTTCCCTGTTCCTTTTTTCCTCTTCCCCCTTTCCTCTTCCCCTTTTCCCTTACCCTTTATTTCCATCCCCTTTTCCTTCCCCTCTCATCCTTATTCCCTTCCCCTTTTCTTTTCCCTTTTCCTTCCCCTTTTCTTTCCCTTTTTCCTCCTTTTTTCCAGTATTTTGAGTACTTTTCCACACCCTATGACTGGATACACACCAGCCTGACTTCCTGCCTGTCCGTTATTTACCAGCACAGCACAAACGGGAAGAGGAGATCCCTGGAACCTCACCATTCCCAGAGCCCTTTGTGTGTGATTTAGGAATAATAAGCCAATCTTTAATGGAGTGAAGGCACAATAGGGCTGTTCTCCAGGCTGGCAGAGTGCTGCTGTTCCACAGATTGTGGCTGGGCTACAAAGGGAGTCACAGTGACACCGAGAGCCGCAGGGATTGCGCCGTATTCATCCTTCCTCCTCCTCCTCCTCCTCACTGCCTGCCTTGGCACACTCCTGCTTGGTGATAACTCTGCCTAGGCAGCAAGGGACCGTTGTCACCTGACAGTGTTATCTCTTAATTATATTATCTCTTAATTACAGAAGCTAATTGTTTGTTTCTTTATTAGGAGGAGCCGATACGGGCCCAAGGACTGTGGAGATAACAAGGGTCAGTGAGTTGTTTTCTACCCATTCATAAAGCCCACCCCTTTCACTGAAGTTGTTCATTTTTGCAGCATTTCTCACAAGTCAAACTGCATTATTTGTGTTTGCAGTCGGGTGTTGGATGTGTGCCCGTGCTTTGGGTGAGGAAATGTGTGTGTCAAACCCATTTTCTCCCTGTTGCACGAATCAAAGCAGTCAGCTATTGCCATACCCTGAACACAGCCCTCTGCGAGCTGCCCCTGCTGCAGATGTTTGGTTTTGCTTTGTTGCAGGGCCCACACGATGCCCTGGGTGTCAGCATAGCAGGAGGGAAGGGCAGTCCCTTGGGAGACATTCCCATCTTCATCGCTATGATCCAGGCCAGCGGAGTGGCTGCCCGGACACAGAGGCTCAGAGTGAGTACAGGAGCCCTCAATATTTCCTGTTTCATCTCCCACGTGTCCCTTGAAGCCTCAAACACTTCTGTATCTGCTCTCACCAATAATCTCTCACAGACTACTCTGCCTGTTTTTGTATAAAAGCAAAACAAACAAAAGAAAAACCACCCCAAAGTACAAATCTGCCCTTCTCTTCCCAGCTTGGGAATAATGGCAACTGCTGCCCATATTGGAAGAGTGGTGTTAAGAGAAAGAGCTTTAATGCATTTGCAGTGGTCTTGGAATGTCTCTGTTCATCCAGACCCAGGCAGGGCAGCCTGGGAGAGGCTCTCTGGAAGCCACAGGGATTTTGGGAACTCCAGACTGGGCATCATTCAGAGCTCTCAAACCAGGCAGAAACCAGATCAGAAACGAGTTGTTTGATCTTAAGGCTCCTATAAATAAATAAACAGCAAAATAAGGCAGTTGTGTCAGACCCACAGCACGTGTGGGTTTCCAGACATGGCCATGGTGAACACTTCCAGTTTTGGAGAGAGTTTCAAGGAATCATGAGGGTTGAAAAGAATTTATTATGCAGATCCATGTGCTTTGGCCCATGAGATTCGTTAGAACATGCTGCTACACTCATGCCTTGTCTCTAATGGAATTAAACAATGGCAGGGTCGAGATAATTTTTGTGTGTAGGAAAAAGAAATCATCCAGGTTAATTGGATTAATATCAGAAGTTCCTACTCTCCTATACAACATCCAGCATGTGCTTACACAGTGTGGAAGAATATGAACTTGTCTGCACATTCAGACTCAAATGAATCCTTTCTGGATGGGAGGACAGCAGTGAAAATCTCCCTCCCTCTCTGCTTGCAAATAGAAAGAGCAAAATACAACCCATCTTTGTTTCTCTGATCATATTGTTAGTGTTAAAAAAAGAATGGGAAATGATCACTGGCAGTGCAGAATCCTCACAAAAGGGATCCTGCAAAAGAGAAGCATGACTGTGCAGTGCCAAGTTCACGAGGAATTTTAAGCATTCTTAATTTTAATTTTCCCTAATGCTGGTAATTTTCCATTACTGTTGTACTTTCAGGTTGGAGATCGGATTGTCAGCATTAATGGGCAACCTTTGGATGGGCTGTCTCATGCAGATGCAGTTAATCTACTAAAGAATGCTTATGGGAGCATTATCCTGCAGGTATGGTGATAAATTGAACATGCAGCTGCAGCAGGGTAGATAAATGGCATTCAGGAAGAGGAGGAAAAAAAATAAAATCCCTGAGCATCCCTGGCACGAGGCATCACAGAATTGCAGGGTGCTTTGCTGGTGGGAATTACACAGAAGGAGAGCAAGAAATCATTTCCATTCAAAAATTCTTTATTGCCATTCATACAGGCTGTGAGCGTGGTTCTATAAAAGCATAACAAAGGGAACAAAATAACTTGTTGCCACACGTGATAAATAACAAGCTTCCAAGTTGTGGGTTTGTTTGTTTTTTTTAATTGGAAGTTAACTAGGAACAAGAAAACGTGTGTGTGTGTGCTTGTGATGTAATGAGACAAAGAACCACAGGGTGGTTTTGTTGTCCTTGAAAGAAATTCTAGCAGAATTTAGGAAAAATGATGGCATCATCACTAAGACAGTGCTGCCTGGAACTGATTATTCATCAGGTAAAGGATAAAAACACTCAGGAGAGAAAACAGTGCTGTCACTGCTGTGTTTCTCTGGTAGCTAAAAGGGACATCTTCTGCCACATTGCTTCTAATGGCTGCCTGCCACTGTGTTGATCCATAGTTTATTTTTATGTTTGCACAAAGAAATGGGGAAAATCCTTGCCAGTTAGAATTCAGAATTCTACTCGTTTGCAGAATTATTGCAACAACTGGAAAACAAGCTGAAGGCACCACTAAAATCTACTCTTAACTCTCTTTATCATCCCAGCATCCTGAGGGATTTTTGCAAGCTTCTTGCTTGTATTATGACACAAATGTGACTATAAAAAACGGAGGGGAAAAAAGAAAAAAGGAGGCAATGAAATGATAATAAACTTAGTTTGAGACTTGCTTGTTCTTTGTTTTGTCTGTCCATGAACTGCTGACCCGGTAAGTGATGAGCCAGTTCCAGAGCAGATGGTGTTTTGTGTAGTTCCATTGAAGTCAGAGGAAACACACTGATTTACACCAGCTGAGGATTCTCTGTTAAATTATAGTTATCATATTGTTACTAACGTTGAGTAATTTCACTTTTCATGTCAACAGTACTCCCTGAATAGAAAATGAAAGCTTGCTGCAGAACCCAAAATTGCTCATCTTGAAAGCTGTAATACAGCTCAGTATTGCACCTCATGATGGATTTAAAAATATTCCTGATGGAGCACTCTGTCACTGGGTCGCTCACACAAACAAAGAGGTTCTTCTAAAAATGCCACTGGGTTAAAGAGCTGCTTGTGGAAGTGTCTTTGGGTTTGTCAGCTGGCTCTTTTTCTTCCACATTTTTGCTCTCTGAGCATTCTGTCTCATTAAAATGAGCTGGATGCTGTTTAGAGGTGATAGAGGTTTATTGGGATAGAATAGAGTCTGTTCTCCTCTATTAAAAACCTGCTCTAGGAAGGTGGGATATGTTGTTTTTTAACACCTGGAGTAGTGTCAAAGCTTGGTGATGGCTCCCCACCAACCACAGGTACCTCCCCACCAGCAAACTGCTCTTTTTTTATCAAAACAATCCAGATGGAACAATCCTATCGTCGTGATCATCGTGGCTGATGTGCCATTAAGTAATTCTGTTTATTATCAGGGTAGACCACTTCGTGGCAAGCTGCTCTGAAAGGTCAGATAATTGTGTTCAGTGGGGTGGAAAGGCTTATTATGGGAACGTCCTGGGAAGGAGTTTGCAAATGCTGTTTGCAAATGGGAGATTAAGGTCTCAGGGGAACAATCATCCCTCTCAGCTGTTTTGATGCCTTGGTTTAATTTAATTTCTTTTCTGCAGGTGTAGTAATGAGATAAGGGGGAGCTTTTTTACAAGGTTGTTGAACTCTGATACGTTCTTGCTGCCAGCTGAAGATTTTTTGAATATAGATTTGTTTTTGCACTCGTTTTATTGAACAACAACAAAAAAGCAACATGACAAATCCTGGCTGGAATTCCTGACTCTGATGCCACGGGAAGGGAGCCTTGGTGGGGTTTTTGGTGGCTGAGCCAGGACCCCACGTCCTGGGATGCAAAATTTGCATGGAAACCTCCTGGCTCCATCATCCTCTTGGCTCCAGATGATTGGGAAGAGGGAAATATTGCTACAGAAGAATTGTGAGCACTCACTTCAAACCAATTTATAGAACAAATTTCTTACTTTGAAAAGGGAATTTTCCCTTAAAGCCAAGTTCACAGCAACGAGTGGGAGAAGTACCTGCTCACTGATAAAATAAGGCCATAGCTAGAGGAAATATTGGAATTTTGCTTCCTGGCTGTTTTTCACTGTGTCTGAGCTGAACTCCTGTGCTGCAGTAAACGTCAGGCAGAGAAGAATATCTCCTCAGAGGGAGATGGAGTTAGGAGATAACCACAGCGTGTACTTGTTGGGGAAATTGATGTCCTTCCAGCTGTAAATACTTCAAATCCAAACCACTTTGTGGTCGTTTTTTTTTTTAATTTTCCAAAAAAAAAAAAAGAGCAAATTAAAAATCAGCATCAATGAAGAAAAATAAAGTTAATGCCAGGGCCCTCACTACCCTCACAGAAGGAATTCCTTCCCAATATCTCATCCATCCCTGCTCTCCTGTGTGCTGTCCCTCCATCCTTGTCCCCAGTCCCTCTCCAGCTCTCCTGGAGCCCCTTCAGGCTCTGCCAGGGACTCTGAGCTCTCCCTGGAGCTTCTCCTCTCCAGGTGAACACTCCCAGCTCCCCCAGCGTGTTCAGGTGCTCCAGCCCTCAGAACATCATTCAGGATGTCTCCAGAATAATTTAGGACCTAGAACTGGGAGGTTTAACAATCCAGGTTTTTTTTCATGCTAAAAATTCAGAAAAATCAAAACTAAGGATTAATTGGCTCTGTACTCATCAAACAAACCAGTCCAAGGCATTTCAGGGCCTTTGCCCAGTAGTCCCTTGGATCTTGGTGTTCTCCCAAAAGTTATGGTGGTTTCTTTCAACACCAACCCTGGACTTCCTGTGTTGACTCTCTTTCCTTAGAAAAGCAACCTTTTTTTCTCTGGATTACCCAGAAAGACTCTTCCCCTTTGCTCAGAGCCTGAGTGATGGTCTTGTGAGGGCCAGAGATGGCTTCAGGGCAAAATTTGCAAAGAACCCCCAGAAAGGTGGCTGCTCTTACCTGCAAGTGTGGAATTCATGGAGATTTAAGCGAGTAGGACTCGGTTTTAAAGCTTGCTTGGGGGGAAAAGAAAAGTCAACAAGTGATTTTCCAAGCTGCATTTCCTTGCATCCCTCTCTCTCAGGTGGTGGCCGACACCAACATCAGTGCCATTGCCAGCCAGCTGGAGAGCATGTCCACGGGCTGCAGCCTGAACCCGGCCTCTGAGCGTCCCACCGAGGATCCTGAGTGAGTTCCTGCTCTCCTGCACAGCTGGGGGGCATTTCTGGGCCAGGGAAAGGGGGCAAGAAGGTATCTCCTGTTGCTTCTCTCTCTAGTCTTCCATCACCTTTTAAATGAAAGCTCGGTGATCTTCTCCGAGCTGATGGTGGGCTCGCGTCTGTCTTCGCCTGCTGACAGAAATTGCTTGAGTATATGAGCACAAAATGTGTTTTCAAGCGCTGTTTCTGGGTGTTTTTCGAGGAAAAAGTGTCCCTTTTGTTGTGCTGACATGGTATTTCTGCCTTTGTCCATTGGCCGCCTCGTCTGGAAGGAGTTCTGATCACAGCAATTTGAAATAATTTGGTATTGGCAGACTGATGCCAGAGGTGCTAAAAACACCTCACAAAACATGTCCCAGGACTTTGTCTTCTCAATCTTCTTAGCTTTATGAGTCAAAAAAATCCAGTTAAAATAATTCCTGCTTGCAGCACTTGTGTGTGGTGATGGAAGTTGGAGGTCCAGCCCTGCCATGCATCATTCTCCATTGTGTGTTTTTCACACCCTGTAGCATCCCAGTTACTATTCTGAAATTCATTTATTTTCCATTTCAGCTCATCATTTTCATTATGTTCTTCATTTTCATTCTGTGGTTCATTCTATTTATTTTAAGAAGTTGCTGCCTTGCCTCAGGAGGGTTGAGAGTAAAAGTTGAGCTCTTTGTGCTGCATTCTGTGGTCTTAAAATGTGAGATACTGGTTTTACTGCTGCTCTCAAAGGAGAACTGCTTGCTTTACAAAAGGATTTGTATTTTTTTTTATATCAGAGCAGCAGGGAAATTTGGAGGTGAAAATATGAAGCAGAATTAGGCATGTCCTAAAAAACGCATAGATATTACTCAGCTTGGACTTCACCTTTAGATGGGTGGAAGATGCCAAAGGCTTCCACAGAATCATGGAATGGTTTAGGTTGGAAAAGCCCTCTCAGATCATCGAGTCCAACTGCCAAGGCCACCACTGATCCATGTCCCCAAGTGCCACATCCACACGGGGATGGGGACTCTGCCTCTGCCCTGGGCAGCTGTGCTAATGCCTGACCACCTTCTGTCCACAACAGTTCTTTCTACATATGTAGAAATTACTCATTTCAAATTTGAGATGGATAAATTCATATCACTGGTCTAAATTCCAGGGGAAAAAAAAAAATCTTTTCTTTGCAGGCAGAGAAAACCCCTGAGGAGTTCAGGCTCCAGCTAATGAGCTCTGGAGTTATGAGCACGGGCGTGTGGCTATAATATAATAATTAAAAATATTTTTTTCCAAGTGAGGAGCCGGAGCACACGGAGCAGCCTTTGAACTCTGGGCTTTGCAGGAATGTTCCAGTGCAAGGGTCATGGTTTGTAACTGTGTGAAAAAATTCGTGATAGATAAATGTCTCTGTAAGTGTTCCTTCTGCATAAAATCCCCAGAGACAGACATTGCTTATCTAAGTGATATTTATTGTGTTTTCAGAGCACCTCAACCTAAGATTATTACTTTGGAGAAAGGCTCTGATGGACTGGGATTTAGTATTGTAGGAGGGTATGGAAGTCCCCATGGAGACCTGCCCATTTATGTCAAGACTATATTTGCCAAGGTATCTTTTATTTTTTGTTTTCTCCCCTTTTTTTCTGTATTATCTTTAAAAATAAACCTAAGATTGGGCTTGGATAATATATTATGTAACAGAAAGCAAAATGTACTGTCTGAGTACGTTGCTGTGAGTTAGTGGACCCAGAACTCATAGCTGGCTTCTTAGTTTATATTTCATATTACTGATGGCTGAAACAAGACACTTTGTCTCAGCAAAATTGCTCTGTGTACTTGGGAAACTGGAGTTTGTACATTAAAATATTTATAAGGCAGTTTTCTACCTGTAAATCTCCAAGAGATTTCCAGGAGGTATTGGAGGCATCTTTTTTTCCCACTGTGCAGGAGCGAGGAAATTGCAGAGGTGCTGTACCCTGATGAAGAAAAACAGGAATTAGCCCATCTCTGATCCCAGAGTGTCTGGGGGGTTGGGGGTTCCTGCCAGGTAGAGAGCTCCAGCCTCTGAGGATGGGGAAAAATCAGAGTACAGAATATTATAGGAGGGAGATATTCCCCTTTTCCCAGCCATCCCTGCTGAAAATGAGCCAGCAAGGCTTGTCAGGCATGGCCACATGAGGGGAGTTGTGGAAATGGAAGGGGAGGGAAGAAAAACAGTGGAAACTAGGGATACTTTCCATAAAATAATTGTGAAGTCTGTCACAGCTGCTTGCCCTGTGCCTTGGTGTCATTATGGCAGGGTAGATGAGGGAGCTGAGAAAACTTTGTCTGAAGGTAAAGTAGGAGCCGTATCTCCTGCTCCTGCTATTCTGGGGTCAAACCACAAATATCTGGTATTTTCACAGTTATAAATCATTAAAATATTGTGCCTTTTAACTGGTGCTTGGGGTCACAAGTTTCTAGATGTGAGCATGACTGAGAAATCCTAAAGGGAACCTGAAGTTCCTGCAGTCACTGCTGGAGCAGAAGGAGGCACCGTGGGCCAACCTCTGGGCAGGAAGGGCTTGGGATTTAGGTAAAAGAACTTCACTGAGACCTCTGGAGGAGAGGAGCCATTTCTGGAGCTCTCTGGAAGCTTTCAGGACTGTCACAGAACTTTTTAGGTTGGAAAATCCCTCTGAGATCACCAAGTCCAGCCATTCCCCGGCACTGCCAACCAATGCCCCCAAGTGCCACATCCATATGGCTTTTAAATCCCTCCAAGGATGGGGACTTCTCTGGGCAGTCTGCTCCAGTGCTTGGCACCTTTTGGTGAACAAAATTCTCCTGATGTTCAGTCTAAACAACTCGAGGCCATTTCTTCATCTCTGTCTGGGGTTGGGGGCAGGGCCCAGGTTGGTTCCCTCTCCCTCCCCACGTTTCTAGCTGTTTCTCAGCATGGAGTACATTTAAATACTGCTTTAACAAGCCTCTCCATGATCAAAAATCCAGCACCAATCTCTACCCAGGCCTTTTTTTAAGGAAAAGGGCCAACTCTGTGTACCCTGGCAGGGCGGGGAGCGACGATCAAGGCGCTCGGGGGGAAGCTCAGCGCTGCCATTTCCCGTGGCCATGAGGGATTCCCAGCGCTCCATCCCTCACTCCAGGCAGCACTCGGGGCTCCAGGAGGCTGGATGGCAGTGCCACGGGGCTCCAGGAGGCTGGATGGCAGTGCCACGGGGCTCCAGGAGGCTGGATGGCAGTGCCACGGGGCTCCAGGAGGCTGGATGGCAGTGCCACGGGGCTCCAGGAGGCTGGATGGCAGTGCCACGGGGCTCCAGGAGGCTGGATGGCAGTGCCACAGGGCTCCAGGAGGCTGGCATGGCAGTGCCACGGGGCTCCAGGAGGCTGGATGGCAGTGCCATGGGGCTCCAGGAGGCTGGCAGTGCCACTCTGAGGCCCGGTTTGCCGTTGCAGGGCGCGGCGGCCGATGACGGACGGCTGAAGCGCGGGGACCAGATCGTGGCCGTCAACGGGGAGGCCCTGGAAGGCGTCACCCACGAGCAGGCCGTGGCCATCCTGAAGCGCCAGAGGGGGACGGTGACCCTGACAGTGCTGTCCTGAGACAGGCAGAGTTTGTACTCTGCTTTTAGGCCATCAGTAGAGCTGCCAAACACTGCCCAGCCCCCAGCAGAGCCTGGCAAACGCGGATCAGCATTCCCGCCACTGCCGTGCTGATCTCCTGCTTCATCCAGCCTCTCACCTTCTTTCAGGCTTTCTCCCCGCCCTCCACGACTTCTGGTGGCTTCAGAGGTTTCTCTGGGCAAGTTTGATTAAGGAACTTGAAAAGGACAAGACTCGTTCTGCTTTATTTAGCACGTCGGTTTGTCCCCACTGGTCTGAACACCCCGGTTGCGACTGCTGAACCTGGAATCAGTTTGCACACAAAAGAGAATTCAGATCGTCAACTGATCTCATCTGAGGAGCAGAAATAAAGGCCGAGTGACTTGTCATCTCACTCATGATTTACTTATGCTAATTGTTCTTTCAAGTATGCCAGAAAACATTAGCAATGTAATTAAATTACCACTGTTCCAAATGATGAAATATCAAATTCTCCTCTGGGAAATTATTTGTGCTCGGCACAGTAAGTCTGATAGTCAAATGTGAACTTCTCATGTTTATCTCTTTGGGTAGGTCTGTGGAAGTTAGTCAGAGGTAATTACTGTGATGTGTCAATTTGCAGCCTTTAGCATGAAAAATAAACGAGGGGAGAGGGAAATTTATTTTTTTAGGCTTTTAAAATGTTTGAGCCTTTTCAGATATTTAGGCAGCATGAACAACAGCAGCGTAGCTCATTCTATTCTAATTATATTTTTAAGAAGAAATGTGCTGATATATGCTAGGCATGTTGCATACAAAGGCAGTTGTTGTCGTGCCAAGCTGCAGCATAATCGTTCATCCTGAAACTGTAATGAAGACAAAAAGTTTGCTTTGGGAATGTGATCCTGTAATTCTAGGAGTGACGGTGAGCAGTCCTGTGGCTCGGTGGAGTTCATCCTGACCAGCAAACTGATGTCCATTTCCAAGAGTCTCCCCAGGATCAGGCAGTGCAGGAAGAGGTTTTCATGGATCACGGAGGATGCTCCTCTTTGGGGCTGCCAGAGTCAATTTGGGTAACACCAGGCACCACCTTTCAGTGCTGGGATGATCTCCCACAGCCACGTGCAGCAGTTTGGGATGAGGTTCCTCAACCCCTTCCAGCTCAGTTGAATCCCCCAGCCAGTTTTTTGGGGTCTGAAGCCCACAAGGAGCCTTCCCAAGGCTGGTCCCACTCTGGGCCAGTCCCACTGTGGAGGTGGGGTGCAGGAATCTTCAGCCAGAAGTTCCCAACTTCATTCCATATCCCAGCCATCAAGCAGTGATTATGTGAGTGTGGCCTTGGTGATGTAGCAGATGAATTTGGCAGGCAGATTCCTGGGTTAATCTTCCTGTCCAGAGGAGCAGGACAGGTTTGGAAGAAGCAGCCCAGTCTGATTTGGACTGTTTGGCATAATTTATAATGGTGGGAGAAATGAAAGTGGGGACGGGGTCAGAATTGGCTGCTCATTCTGTGTGAAAAATTCCAGGAATTAAATGCAAAGAAGGTTGAAAATCTGCAGTGTAATAACTGAGCAGTGCAGGGGGGTGTTAAAGGTACAGTTGTTGTGTGTAATTCAGTGGAATTTTCCCCATTTCACAGACAGGAACCAGTTCTGAAGCGAGGTGGACTACACTGAGACAGGAATGCTGCGATAAGTTCTCATGGAAAAGGGTTTTCCTTATTTCCTTGGAAAGTTTTCCATAACTTTAGGTAATCACAAAGTGCATTTAGCCTGCTGGAACCATAGGTGGGTATTCCCTTAACAGTGCCTGGAAGAGACTTCTCATTTTCAGTGGATTCCCAGTGTCCTGTTTGATTTGCCAAGCGAGGTGTGAGTGGAATCTTGATTGCAGAGGCGCAGGAATATCTCCAGATGTAGAAAATTGGAGAATTCTTAACAGACTGCTTTGGTTGCACAAGTATCCGAGGCACGCAGGAGTTCAAGGTGAGGTGTGAGGAGGTGCTCTCAGCAGCAGTGTGTGGAATTTATCAACCAAAGGGAATGATTCCTCTGTCCTGTGTTTTTATAGCCATTGCATTCCAACCCCGAGACGTTGCCACATTTAATCAATGAAGTTGTACATGGCTATTTATTAGCCTGTGGTGCACATGCAGTTCATAGACATAAATAATAGAATTTATGGGCTGAGACATTTTGCACTTCTCGTTGCTCAGAAGGAGAGAGAGCATTTTCTGCTTCTTGTAATTTGCACTTTGTGTGTTCGAATATATTACTGCCAAAAAAAAATTATATTGCAACTAATTGATAAACCAGTGACCATGCTCCACTTGCAGGACCAAGGCAGAGAATTCAATTTGCATCATGCTTGTCTGGGTGGAGGTGTTCTGGTTTGTTTAAAACTTTTATTTCTGCGCAAGGGAAAAAGCAATTAAACCTCCTGATTGTATGTTTACGTAGATCAGTAAAATGAGACGTTTTATGACTTCAAAGGTTCTAAATAAAGCTTGGTTGTGTAAGTAGTTGTGCATTTGTTTTATTCAATATTTTAATTTAAGTCAGTGAGATGTTGCCCTGATATCCAGTTTAAACCTCCTCTGGCAAAACTTTTCCTCTGTTTCCTCCTGTCCTAAGGGTTCTCCTGCCTTGGTTTGAGGACTTGAGTGTCAGAGCCTTTACTTTAGAAGGGCCATGTGCTGTTCACAGTCCTTCCATCAGCTTCCTCACCTGGAGAGACGTGGTATAACCTGCTGTTGGCAGTGACAGCATCGAGGACATTTTCGACAGCACCAGGAGCCAGCTCAGGGCTGTTGGCATTTCTTGGCCAGCTCATAACCAGGTTGTGATGTGGTGGTGTTGGGTGGGCTGGAGGGGCCAGCAGGTCAGCCTGGGGGGATGAGGGACTCCACCTCATTATCCTGCTGATGAGGACTCATTGTAAAGCCCCTAAATTCCCTGTAATTAATCCCATGGCAATTACCACCCTGGAAGTGTGACATACAGAGAGCCTGGGGAGGTAATGTGACTATGCCAGGATGGAGCAGTTAATGTCCCTCTGCCTGAAAGCACTGGAGTGAATTAATTTAATGTCACACATGTATAAAACATCAGTTTTTACAGTTGTGCTGAGCTTTGATTCGTAATTCCATTATCATCTTTCTCCACAGGTTCACACGTCTGCGGAATTCGGGCGGATTGCTGTCCTGGTTAAACACTGGTTCGTTGTTACCCCTCTTAGTAGGGTTTGTTGCCCAAAATGCACATTCCTGGGATGGCTGCACCTTCTAGGACAGCAGCAAATCAAAGGATCCATGTTCTGCAGCATCCCAAATGGAAAAGGAACAAGAGTCACCCTGACGTTGCTTCTGGCCTTTTCCAAGAGGGCTCTGCTGCCTTCCCAAGTCTGGTGGGGGTGAAGCAAAATTTACTGCACCAAAAGGGGAAAGTATGCAGTGCCAGCATCAACTCTTTATTTCCTCTTGATTTCGGATCACAGAATCCCAGAATGGTTCGGGTTGGGACAGACCTTAAAGCTCATCCCCTTCCACCCCCTGCCACAGACAGGGACACCTCTCACTGCCCCAGGTTGCTCCAAGCCTGATCCAGCCTAAGGGGTTCCTAAACTGTTAAAGAGCTCACCAGGAATCTTATGTTTTCCAGGGCAGATGTTTCCATGTAAGGATTTATAATCCCATTTTGAGAAAGATGAGAAAAGCAGGGAAAAGATTCCAGGTTCTGGCTCTGCAAGGTAAGCACAGGACCAGGGCTGGGTGCTGGCACAGCCTCATGGCCCCACTGCAGAGAGCAGGCAGGGAAAGCTGCTCAGGCCCCAGCACGGCTCTCGGTGTTGTGCTCTGGATGCTTTTTCTGCTGAAGTGGCACTAGATGGAGCAGTTGACAAAATATTGCATTTCTGCAGCCTTGAGCCCAGGGCTGGAGGCCCAGCCAGAGGAGCAGCCCCCAGGGATGCTCTGGGGATGCTCCACCTTCTCACCCAGCCCAGGAAAGACAAATCTCTCCCAAACGGTGAGCTGGCTCTTTCCCTGTGAACAGAGGGTGCTGCAAAAAGGACACACCTGGCTACAGTGACAGGAGGTTTCTAGGAATGGAAATCACAGCCCATCTCACTCCTGCTGCTAACTGCCTTCCATGCTGGCAAAACCAGGGCAAATTGGCCCTTCCACACCGAGCTGTGGGGACAGAACAGGGGCCAGCTTGGCCCCACAGACCCCAAAGCAGAGGAGCAGTCGCTGTGCCTGCCACGCTGCCCCTGCAGCAAATAAATCTGCCTTTGTGTTGAGACTTTTGTTTCTTCCAAGAACAGAAGTTAAATTCTGCTGAGAGTTGCTGCACTGACCCTGTCCAAGCTGCTCTTGGGGCAGCTTCTGGCTGATAATCATCTCAAGAGGAGATGTTTGTCTTTGGGTGGATCCTGGAATGTTTTGGGCTGGAAGGGACCTTAGAAGCTCATCCAGTTCCATCCCCCTGCTATGGACAAGAGCACCTTCCACTATCCCAGGTTGTTCCTGGGACACTTCCAGGGATCCAGGGGCAGCCACAGCTTCTCTGGGCACTCTGTGCCAGGGCCTGCCCATCCTTACAGAGAATTTGTCCCAGATCTCTGATCTAACCCTGCCCTCCGGCAGTGGAAGCCATTCCCTGTGTCCTGTCCCTCCATCCCTTGTCCCCAGCCCCTCTCCAGCTCTCCTGGAGCCCCTTTAGGCCCTGGAAGGGGCTCTGAGCTCTCCCTGGAGCTTCTCTTCTCCATCCCCAGCTCTGTCATCCTGTCAAAGCTGAGCAAAGTGGTTTTGCCAGACCACTGAGGTGCCTCCGATGAGACCCTCAGAGTCCCCCCTCCTTTCCTTGCATCAAGAGAAAGAGACACACTGGAAATGCCCATAAGGAGAGTGGAAAAATCATGTTCAGCCGAGCTCCTCATCATTCTTTCCCTTCATAGCTGATGGCTGCTGGATGCTGAGCCTGTGAAGATCATTAGATTAATTCCTTTCCTTGCTGTGACTTAATTGTCTCCATTTGTCCTGCGCAGCGCTCGCGCTGGGGGTGTGTTTCTCCTTGCCTATATTTAGTTTGATCTCTGCAGTGATATTGGAATATATAAATTAAGGCTGGCTCTGGCTCTTTGTGGCACTGAGATCCCCCAGATGATTTTTTTGTGCAGTCTGGTACTTTGAGAGCAGGAATTTTTGGGCACCGGGAGGCGCCAGGGGCAGCATCAACCCATCCGTGATCCCTCAGGGTCCACAGGAGCAGAGGAGCTGCTCCAGGGGATCCTCCTGGGGGAGCTGCTCCTCCCTGGGGAGGTGATTGGAGGGGCAGAGAGGAAATGTGAGGCACAGGAATTAAAATAAACATCTTGGGGATGCAGTAAACCAGCCTGGGCTGCAGGGATGGGAACAGGAGGCCAAGGGGGACTGGAGGGGGCAGGGGGAGGCAGCAAAGTCTGCAGAGCTGCAGCACACCCCAAAAATAACTTCCCTGTCCCCAAATCCAGGAGGAGGCAGGCACTTCCCAAAGCCACCCTGATGCTTAGCGGAAAATCTCCCACATTTATTCTGCTGAAGCCAGAACTTCGCCCTTCCTCAGGGAAGCAGCAGGAAAATTCCTCTCTGCAGGTATGGATCCAGAGCTGCCAGGGGAAAAAAAAACCTCAGTGAAAACTGTCCAAAAATAGTGTTATGGCTCTTTTTGTTTGCAGCTGGGCCTGGCAGAGATGCCCGTGCTGGCTTTTGTTCACAAACTGGGGGAATTCCTGCAGAAAATATCCCACCTTGTGCAGGATAAATATCTACCAGGATAAATGCAAAAAATAGCCACTCTGTGCAGGGAACCCCCTGGGGAAGGAGGAGGCTGTCACTGACCTGAAGAAAAACCTCAAAAATGGCTGGTTTTGTACCATGCAGGTGCAGGAAGTCACCCCAGAAAAGCCACAGCCATGGGGACAGGAACACACACAGGGAAAGGTTTAATTCATTTTATTTATACATAAAGGAGACATTTTGGGATATAGATTTTTAAAAAAACAACAACAAAAAAAAAGAGCAGATAGAAGTTTGAGATAGTGAACACTCTGGACTGAAAATGTGAAGAAAGGAAAGAAAATTGAGCAGATGGCAGATTTCCATGGAAAACAGAGGTCAGGGCTGTTCTCCCCTCCCTGCAAGGATGGGGGCTCAAGGCAGCTCAGCAGACATTTTGTCAGGATGTGAACTGACTTAACAACAACCAGAGTGGTCCAGAATTTACTCCTGCTTACAAAAAAAAAAAGAGTAATTAGCTAATCAGGGAGATGTGGGTTTGCTCCACCAAAGCCAGGGGAGAGCACCCAGTGGGTCCTGATGCAGCAAAACAAAGATGCTTGGAAAAGCGGGGCCTGAGCCCTGCCTCCCTCTCTGGCAGAAGCAGAGGGATTTAAGAAAAAACCCTGATTTGAGGGAGGCTGGACCCTGTGGGTGCTCCGTAGTGGAGGAGACCCAATTCCAGCAGCTAAATCACAGCTTGGTTTTGCAGGAGGAGTTTGGGAATGTTAAAATTGAGCAAAGCAAAGAGCAAATGCTGGTCCAAAAGGCATCTGCCAGCAAAGCCACTCCACGGAGCTCCTGGACAATGTCAGCACAGCCTGTGAAGGGAATCTGGGATCTTCCAGTGCTTGGAATGCCCAGCCTGTCAATGGGCTGCACTTCCCCGTTAGCTCAAACTTAATTAGGGAAAAAAATAACGGCCATATGGTAATTCCAAATCCAGGCAAAACAATGTCTGCGTGTTTGGGTCTGGCATACTCAAATATTTTCCTAGAGCATTAATTTTTAATTCTTACATCAGACCCGCATAAGCAAACATAAATAGGATTTGATGCTTTCCACAATCCACCCAGCTTGTGTTTGTTGTTACTTACACTGAGTAATCGCTGCCTGCCACTACTTACAGAAGAGCTGATAATAAATATTAGGACACAAACTTACAAGTTAAATGAGATACAGTTAAGTAGTCGATTAAAAGGACACCCATAACCTCAGGTTACAAAAGACTTAAGTATTGCTGTTCTAATGTGCTTTTCTCATTCGTTTCGGTTGCTCACCTGCCAAGTCTACCCCGGGAGGAGCAGGCAGGAGAGTCTGGCGTTGTGGGTGCAGCTGAGGGGTGCGAGTGGGATGTGAGAGGAGAATTAGACACAGGGAACATTACTCCAACAGTGCAGGGAGGTTCCTCTCCTGTGTCCCCGCTGTACCGGCCCTGCCACAGCGGGGCTGTTCAGGGAGGAGCTCTTGGTTCCCAGCTCCCGGTCCTGGCGTCTCCTCCCGCCGGCTCACACCGAGAGGGACGGGCTGAGCTCCATGTGGGCTCGCAGGAGCGCGGCGATGTCCCCGTGGGCCAGTGACAGCGCCGAGTTTCCCCCCTGCAGGACACAGGAGGTGAGACAGCACCGCCCCAGCGAGTCCCTGCTGCATCCCCAAATCCTCCCTCCCACCATCCCAAAGCTCCCTTCGGGCCTCAGCCACAGCAAACACAGCCCAGCCGTGCCTCTGCCCGGCCCCAGTGCCCTCCTGCATGTCTCAGATAAAATTATAGTTTAATTAGAAAATAGTTCCGTAATTCCAAACGCAGCCCTGTGGCCCAGCAGGAGGAATTTCCACCCACTCCCATCCCACACATCCCCGTGTAGAAGCTCTGTTCTCAGAGAGGAGTTAATTGCTGCTAATTTCTTGGAGCTGAAGCTCTGCTGATTCCACATGCCCAGGATTTCACCTGGGTTTTTTTGGGGTTTTTTAGGATTTTTTTAGGCTCCTGCCTAGCCTATGGCTGGGGTGCAGTATGCTGTCCCTGGCACAGCAGCACCAAAACCAGGGGTACCCTCCTAAAAGCAATGCTCTGAATTGAAAATAGACTGAAATCACACTTAAACCCACCCCTTGGGGATGCCTTCAGTTTTAATTTTCATATTTTTCATATTCTGTACTGTCTAAGTGTGTAACTCTGAACTTTGTATAAAAGGTCACCAAGTTCTCCTCACAGCTCAGTCAGACAAAACAGTCCTTTTCCAGCCCCAGGACCAAGGACATCCTTGCAGCTTCAGACTGAAAAGTGTAAACAACCAAGCAATCTGGGAGGATGGGACTTCATAACCTGAAGCTGTAATTGCACAATTAACCCCAATACGTAAATAATCCAAAACTTATAAAAGTGTGAAAACTCGTGACCAGGATCCATCTTGGATGGAGCCACAGCCAGGCTCTTGTCCTGCCCCAGGTGCATTCTTTGAAGTCCTTTTAACAAATCCCTATTTTATTCCCGTAACTCTGTCTAGCTCTGCTCCAGGCAGCCTCCAGAGGCACCCTCGGGGATTGCTGCCTGGAACGCAAGATCCCAGCTGGCTTTTCCCCCCTCACGCTGCTGCAGTGACGTTGTGGAGCCTCACCTTGTCGGTCAGCGTGACCTGGCAGCCAGGCTGGGCCAGCAGCAGCCTGACGATGTCGGCGTTGCCCTGGCGACAGGCCACCATCAGGGCCGTGGTCCCCTCCTCGTCCTGCAGGTTGACATCGGCCTGGCAGGCCAGCAGCGCTCGCACCATGTCGTCCCTGTCGTGGCTGACCCCCAGCATCAGCGCGGTCTGGCCTCCCTGCAGGGGGACAGGGACAGGCTGAGTGCCCCCTGCCCACCTCCTCCCACAGCCCTGCCCGCTCAGACTGCCAGGACAACAACAACAAAATAATAATAGTTGCATGTATAGAATAATTGAATGATTTCGATTGGCAAAGCTCTCTAAGATCACCAACCATTAACCCAGCACTGCCAAGCCCACCACTAACCCACGTCCCATAACCACATTTCACTATTATTATTGTGATATGGTGCATATTATTATTGCATGGTACATATATGATAATAATTCCTATTAATATTGCATCCTTTTGCAGGTTATTATTGAGTCCCACTGGGGCTCCTCAGCAGGCGGTGTTAGAGACACCTTTTCACTTCTGCAAGGTCCTTGCAGCAGCATGGCCAAACTGCCCAGCTGCTCCTAAAGGTGGGTTCCCCAAATCCTGGGCAGTTTAATTCAGATCTGGAGTAATTTTTCTACAGTAGTTTGGGAGCAGAGATGGAGGAGGGCCCTCTCATCCCTAAACCAAAATGTGTGACTCTGACAAAGCTCACCACCAAACCCGGGGCTCCCATGCCCTGGGGTTCACCCCTCGCTGCTCCTTCCTGCTGCCACTTGGGATTTTCACCTCAGAAAAACTTGTTTGCACAATTACCAGCCTTTTTTAGTTTCTCCATTTCCCCCAGCTGCACACCCCTTCCCAGGGAGCTGCTGGGTGGCCACAGCTGCTACTCGAGCTGAGGTTGCTTTTGGGAAGCAGCAACTCCAACCCCACAGCTGCTGCCTCAGAGCCTCAGCCTGGCGCTGCCAGGGAAGGTGAGGAACCCAAATGACCCCCCCAGCTGTTTGCTGTCACACACCTGGGCAGCTCTCAGGTTGACATCCCCCTCCTTCAGCAGCCTCATCACCACCTCCATGTCCTGGCGGGTTTCGGGGGCCGCCAGCGGCGTGAGCATCACGGCCGTGTAGCCAGCACGGTTCTGCAGGTCCAGGCAGCACATGCCTGCCAGGGGAGGCATCCAGCCCATGGGGGATCACCCAGAGGGAGCAGAAAGGAAAGAGGGAGTCAAACAACGTGTGGTATTCCCAGGAAAAGGAGTTATTCCATTACAGGACGGGGATTTATCTGTTTTAAATACCCAGGCTTGTGAGCGCAGCATTACACGGCCCCTGGTGCTACAGTTAATTACAACTGTTGAGGTCAACTCAATTAACTTTGAAGACCACAACAAATAGAAATTAAAGGGGGATAATTAATGCCTCAGGCACATGCTGGTTGGAGCTGTGGGCTGTTTGCTTTGGCTCCCGTGGCAAGGGAGCAGCAGAGGGACGCCCATCACCCAACGGGCGTGGAAAACATCCTGGCCCCGTTTCACTCATTTTTTACTTCAAAGAGCCCATTTCCAGCTCCATGAGGAATGAGCCATGTCTGAGGGTGAGGGCTCGGGTCCAGCCTCGCCCTGAGGAACCAGCTGCCTCAAAGCCTTCCCAACAACAATCGGGTTATAGATGTGTATGATAATCTGCCATTTCCCAAACATTTCATGGATTGTCTGGCCCATGAGAAAAGGCCAAAGTGCCTCTGTTTTCTTGGAGCACGAGCACATTTTTGCCCTGTACAAGCTCAGCTGAGATTTTTTGTTCTTTCATTGCAACACAAGCTGAAAGTTCAATAGTTTAACATGGGAGTTTTTCTGCAGAGCTGGGAGGTTTCTTGTGCTCTCAGGGGTAAGATCCTCCTGCCCCAAGCCATGGGCTTTGGCTGCTGCAAGAAGCTGGGAAGCCACCCCATCCCACCTGGACTGGGGCCATGAGGGACACACCTCTGGATACAGCAACCCTGACCATGCCCAAAGTCAGGCTGCAAAGCCCTCAAGATGTGTGAGGGCACTAATGAGCCTTAATGTCCCTGAGGAGCCTCAGCTGGGATCCCCAGCTACACCCATGGGCCCAGAGCCAACTATGGGGGAGGATGCTGGTCTAGAGGTCAGCCAGGCCTCCTGGACAGACCTCAGCCCCATCCTTGTATTTTGATGGACCTTGCGTTTTTCTCCTGGATGGCCCTTGCCTCCATGTTTGTCTCCTGGACAGAGCCCTTGCAGGAAGGCGGCTGTTGGTCCTCAGCCCCACCTCTGTCCCACTCCTTTAGCTCCTGACGGAGCTCCCAGGAAGGACCCTGGACCCTCCTCAGCGTTTGCCATGCCTGGGACTGTCCATGTCCCCATCACTCATCACCACGACCCCTTGGCAAGAGCCATTCCCACCCCCTGCCCACCCCACGCCCTGGCTGGGGGGCAGCGTGGCCGTCCCTACCCGTGTCCAGCAGGAGCTTTGCAACCGGGAAGTTGGAGTGGGACACGCTGTAGTGGAGAGCTGTGTTGCCATTCCTGTCGGGCAGGTTCACCACGGCCTCCAGGAGCCGGGGCTGCACGTTCCCCAGCGCCTGCAGGTACGCTGCCACCACCTCGGGGCTGGAAGACTTGTGGCTGGACACCTGGAACCACTCCTGGGAGATGGAGCCGAGGACGTGCTGCTGCAAACACCAAGGTGACACCGTGACTGTCCCCACGCCTGGCCCCGCGTGCTCTGGCACCACCCAGCCAGCATTTAGCTTGTGGGTTTGTGATTGCTGCTACAGCTTGAGGGGGAAAGGAATTTCCTGTGGTAACTTGGATGAGTAACCAGACAAAGCCTTCATCTTGCTTCCCCCCCGCCCCCTCCTCTCTTTTCCTTTCTTTTTGGCTGTTCTAAAACTGACTCAGATGTCACCTCACCCCCTCCTCTCCTCACAAAGCTGTCCAGGGCACAGCCTGCAATGTGCCATCGGGATAATCTCATCCATTAAAGTGAACAGAGAGCATGAACCGTGTCTGGAACGGGATTGGGAAATATCTGTACCAGATGTTTGTTGCTTGTGCTCCTGATTTCTGGGAGGTGTTCACTGAGGAGCTGGCAGGCGGCAAGGAAATCTTCGGAGGGTTTGCATCTAAAGGGAAAAGACTTTTGTAAATCCACCATGGGACAGGACTTGCAGGAGGTATTAAGCAAATAGGACAACACAGACAGAGTAGGCTGGAATATGTTCAACACATTTAAGTGTTTAAATTATTTGACACAAGTTGTCCCATTGACTTGACACAGATTTTAGGTACAAAGCTAAGCACTTAAGCAAAGGTTTAAGCCCAGAATCACAGATTTATGTAGTCAACTTCATCTATTAGAAAAATGCTTAAGGTGAAGGAAAAAAAAAAATCTTATTCCTGAACCTGCAAAGAACTTTACCAAAAAACTTTCCATGAGAGGGGAAAAATGAGCTAACCCACCAGACATGACTCAGTGTCGAGTGCAGGGCCTGAATCAATCCCCACTAGATTCTGCAGTAACTCAGAAAATATTTAGCTCTTTAAAGCCTTTTCCCTTGCCTGCAGAGGTCAGCACTGCTGTTCCACCGAGCAGAAGAAGAAGAACCCCGACCCATCCCTGCAGCCACCACGGGGTGTCCTGGTTACCTGTGAGCCTGGTGCTGAGAGCAGGGTGCTGCTGCTGCTGCTGCTGCCTCCTGCTCATCCTCATCCTCACACCTCTCCCCTGAGGAATCCTCTTTGCTTTCCCCTCCAGCCTGCTCGGGCTCCATGNTGCTGCCTCCTGCTCATCCTCATCCTCATCCTCACGCCTCTCCCCTGAGGAAGCCTCTTTGCTTTCCTCTCCAGCCTGCTCGGGCTCCACATCCCCAGCTCTGTCCTCGGTCTCGGTGTCAGTGTCGCCGTCGGACGCGCTGTCCTCGCAGCTCGTGTCTTCGCTTGACGTGGTCTCGTAGCTATTTGAGGACACACCAGTTACTCCCTCCTTGCCCAGCCTCGGCCACGGGGCCTGAGCAAGGCTCATTGACTCCAACGGGCCTTGGCTGAAGCCCAGAGCGACAAGCAGCAAGTTAGGAGGTCTGAGCCGCAGCCGAAGTCGGGGTTAGTCTTTGTTTGGCTCCGTAAGCAGCAGGAGTGTGACAGAAGCAGTTAATGAGCAGCAGGCAAGGTTACTTCAGGGTTTGGAGGGATGTCCATCGCACACAGCCCAGGCAGGGGCTGGAGCTGCTCCCTGCTGGGAGTGCTGGCACGGTGACACAGCACAGCCCCTGTGGCAACGAGGGACTGGCAGCATCGGCAACCTCGAGGAGCACGAGACAAAAGCTGTGTTTGCACAGGCTGAGTCCACCACTCCAGCAGCCCTTTTAAAGATCCCTCCTCTGCTTGTCTAGAAGCATTAATATTAATAATATCTTCCACAAAACAGAACCTTTCACTCTGATGGACCCCAGAACTTTCCTCAAAGTAACCAAGACTCCTCCAGTCCCTACAAGGTTTGCCCATTTGGTAGAAGCAGCTGTACACAACTAAGGGGAGGAACTCCTGATGAACCCAGCAACTGGGAAGTCAGAGGAGCAGGATGTGATCAGAAATCAGCACCCAGACTGGCACACACAGCTGTCTGCCCAGCCCAGGGACAGTGACACATGTCCTGCCCTCACGTTCCCCTCAGCAGGAGGTGCTGCCTCTGCTCACAGGCCAAGGAGTGTTGGAGATTGGACACACCTGGAATGAGGAGCACAACCTAAAGTCTCCTTCACCCCAAGGTAACTCCTTATTTACCAAAGAAGTCTTTCCCAGGCCCTGACCCAGCTGCTGTTGGCTTTGCTGGAGCAAGGGGCAGGTTAGTGGCAGCGTGCCCACCCAGGCAGTGCTGGCCTCCTCCAAAACCCACCAAGCTCAGTGGGAATCTTCCCAGGGAATCTTCCCAGGGAATCTCCCCACCTTCCCCAGCTGGGTTTTGGATGAAGCCACAGGAGGAGGGTGTGCAGAGTGTGTCATTCCCAGCTGATCTGAACACACCAGCACCTCTCCTTAACGGCGTTACTCAGTGCTGGATTAAAGAAGGGAGAAAAGAGGCTCTATTTCAACTGGCCTTTTAATCAGGAGGTTTGGAGGGGAAAAGAGGGGGAGAAAGAATGGCTTCTCCAGCGATACAGAGGACATTCCACTTTAAAAGGCAGTTTTTATCTTCTAAATGGATGCTTACCCACCATTTACCCCAACAAACTGGAGATTCTTTTTGGTCCCATTGCCTCCTGCATGGAAACCATAACCTTTCTTTTTCATGATGGATTTAAGACTTGTGGTTGGAGAGTTTTCTACCAAAATACAAAATAATAGATTAATTAAGCAGATGTGCCATAATTAGCAATCATTATTCCCAACCTCTAGCAACAAGCTACAAATCATAATTGTAAGCATCTTACTTCATCTTATGAGGGTCTTTTGATGTCTTGCAAAACTACAGATGCAGCTGGCCACAACCTGAACCTGCCCTGCCACCTCTAATACAGCTCTCAAACATCTCCACGTGACTGGGAATTATGGATTTGTCCTATGAATATAAGTAGATTTTACTTTTGTAATCCTGTTTCGGTTTTGGGGTTTTTTTATCCCCAGTAGTAGCATATTGGAAAATTCCTATATAATTCTGCTATAGTACTACATAGATGAGTTTTTCCATTGGACTTTGAATAGTGTCTATATATTAAGGATTAAGTCACTTATCTATTTGCAAGTCCCTTCCCTCCCTCCCCCAGTGAACAGGCATTGGATTCCCATCTTTATATAAGCTAAAATTATTTTAGATGAAGGTCTGTGAGTGGGGACAGGTCTTTTCCCAGCCTGGTTGCTCAGTTAGTTTGACTGGTTTGGGTTCAGAAGAACTCCACACTGATTTACCCCAGATGAGCACCAGCCTCATATTCTTGCAAACTGAGATGTCCAATCCAAATAAAAAGAATGTTTATTTGATGGAACAGCCACCAGCGTGGCAGCTTTTGGAAGCTGATCCTGCACATAAATGAGCCACTGCTTTATGAGCTCCTACATCATCTTGTTTGCTTTTTTTCATGTCAGATCCATAACTTGTGATGTGCAGAGATTTGCCTTTCTCATCATGCTTGTCGAGACTATTCCTGATCTGACTGACAACTGTTCCACCACATCCCCCCTGCTGCAATAAACGGGAAAAGATTTGGCCCGGACACATTGAAGCCTATGCCAGTATTATTTACCCAACTGTTGATAGTGAGTGTTGGAATTCTCCTTATCCACGGGCCCTTGCGAGGAGTAGGCAGAGAGCAGGGAGTTTAGGGAATTAACTAATTGGTTCTGGATGGAGCTGAGCTTGGAGGCCGGCTGCTTGATGGCGCTGGCCAGCTCGGGGTAGCCGTGCTCCAAACACAGCCACTGCTCCTGCAGCAGCTCCTGGATCTTTTTCACATATTGGCCGATGGGGTCAACAGCCGGGAGGTCCTCGTGGCCAGGGGCACCTTCCTCTCGCAGCCCTTCCCCAGGTTTATCCTCTCCAAAGCCTGCCTTGCTTTCGGCTGCGTTTGGGCCGAGGCAGTTCAGGTGGTTCTGGTTGTCATCGCCGGGGTGCTCGTGGATCTGCAGCTGGGTGAAGCACGGAGCAGGAGGTCCAGCCTCCACACTGCCATCACCAGAATGTCCCTCTGCTCGAGCGCCTGCCCGTCCCTGCTCCCTGCACGCATCCCCCTCCACGGCCTCTGTGGGGATGTCTGCCCTGTGGACGCCGCAGCCGATGGATCGGGTGGACAGAGGGATATTGACGTTGATGCCTTTGTCCTGGGGCTGCCTGAGCCCTGTCAGCTCTGAGGGCTCGGTGTTCACCGCAGCATCGAGGCACTGCACGGCCCCGCTGCCCCGCCGCTGCTCAGCCTCTTCGGACTTCTGGCACAGCTGCTCTTCCAGCTGAGCTTTGGAGCTGGCCAGCAGCTTAATGCTTTTCTCCTTCTCCTGGATCTCATGGTTCTGCTGCTCCAGCACCGCCCTGACCTGCTCGAGATCCTCTTTCTTCTTGGCCAGCTGCTCCACCAGGTCAGCGATCTGCTGCTTCAGCGCCGTGACCCCGCCGGGCTCTCCGGCGTCAGGAACCTGGGGAACACCGCTCTCCTTGTCCCCTCCAGCCTGGACGTTCCTCTCCTCACCTTCCTTCGGCACATTCAGATCCACCTCGCTCACCCTCAGCACCCTTTCCGCGGGGTTCACGTTCTCCTCTGCCAGCTGCAGGGCAGCCGGTGGCGCCGCTTCACCCCTGGCCACGTCGGCGGCATCGCCCTCCTCGGCCCCGCTCTCCATCAGCACCTGCAGCTGCTGGTTCTGCCAGGAGGGCTGCACGNGGGGCCCCGGCCCCGGCAGACCCCCGCCGGGATGCCCCAAGGAGCCGTCCTGCTCCGAGCCCATCTCCCGCGGCGGGGTTGACGCGCTGCTGTCCGAGCTGCGGCGGGAGGCGCTTGCGGAGCCGCCCTGGTCCCGGCACAGGTGCGGAGGGGTCCTGAGGGGCGAGGCTCCGGCCGGCGGGGCCTGCCCGGGGGGCAGCGCCTCGGGCATGCTGGAGGCTCGCAGCAGCTGCGGCCGCGCCCGCAGCGCATCGTGTGGCCAGCCCAGCTCCACGGCCCGTGGCCGGCCCAGCTCCACATCTCCTGGCCGGCTCAGCTCCGCATCCCCCGGGCGGCTCGGCTCCGCGCTCCGCGGGCGGCCCAGCTCCGAACCCTGAGGCCGGCCCAGCTCCGCGCCCTGAGGCCGGCCCAGCTCCGCCTGCCGCCGCGTCTCCGCCAGCAGCGCTTTTCTCCGGTAAGTCGGCTCCTCGGGCGCTGCCTCTGCGGGCAGCAGGGCTCGGGGGGACTCCTCGCCCAGGGATGCCTTTCTTTGCGGGAAGGAGCAGGTCGAGGTCCAGCTCTTGCTGGGAGCGGCGGTGGAGCAGCCGCGGGAGCCGTTCTCGGGCAGGCTGAAGTTCCGGGGCAGGGTGCGGAATTTGGGCTGCTTGGTTCTGCGGTGGATGTGGACCCTCCTGATGGTGTTGCCTTTCTCGATGTCATCCACGTACTTCAGGAAGTCCAGGTCCAAGTGGAAGCCGTAGGGTGTCTCCAGGGAGTAGGGGAGGCTGCGGGGCTGCTCCCTGTCCCCGTCGGGTTTGGGCGGCTGGCCATCTGCTGAAACAACCCAAAAAAGAAGAAATTATTGAATTATAGAAAAAAAATTTTGTTTAGCAGGGGGGAGATTTTTTTTCTCTTTTCATCTCAGTTTTGGGCAGGCAGGGGCTGCAGCTCATCATCGTGGTGAAGCTGTGCAGAGACAGTGACATGCACCAAGCTCTGATCTGGTTTTCCAGAGGTGCATCAGATAATTGTTGCACTGAGGGAGCCAAAAATTTCCTGAAATCATGGTTCTAATTGGTAATTAAGCAAACAGCAGGTTTTGCAGGCAGAGCTACGTGTCTCTGTAGGTACAGAGAGCTGCCTGGTGGATAATAAATCCAGCTCAATAACAGAATGTGGGATCAGTCTATGACAATGACAGTTTTCAAGGCTTTTGGTTTGGTTCAAACTTTTCAGCGGCATAAGCAGTGCACACAGCAAGCAGGAAAATCATTGCCTCGCTTCACCTGCAACCACCAGGTCACAAATTATTCCTTGGAAATGCTGGGTGTGGGCAGAGGCTGGAGCCAGACAGCTCAGAGCCGCAGCCATGCAGAACACGTGCGTCCCAAGGTGACCGGCTGGGCTCCCGGCACTGCTCCTAATTGAGGCAAATCACCGCTAAATAGGTGTCGGTGTGTTTGCCCACCCAGCCAGCACGGGCAAAGAACAGCCCTCCACCCGAGTGTCCCCCTTTAACACGCTTCAACGCAGCCATCTCAGCCTGCAAAACATTCACAGCCCCCCAATTTCCACCTCCAGGGTTAACAGTTAAACTTCTGCACCACTGATCATGCAGCAAGTCCCTGAAATCGCAGTGGTTTGGGCTGCTCTGCACCTCTGAGCAGCTCAGTGAGGAGAAGGAGGCACCATGGCCGACCCCTTGGTCTCCAGCTGGAGAGGACCAGGACAATTTGGAGGAGATTTTGGTGCTGCTCATCACAGAGCATCACTGAGCTGCTGAGGGTGGGAAGCAGCACGTGAAGTCAGAGGAAGGACAGAGGGAAGACACCACTGGGGTCATCCCAGGGCACAGGAGCACAGCTGGAGGGTGGGAGCAGGGATCTGTCACCCAGAGCTTGGGAGGACAAATATGTGCTGGTCTAGAGCTGGGACCTGCTGTGCTGTGGGTTTTAAGAAATCTGCGTAATAATGAACGATGCATTTTTAACCTCTTGGCCCCACATCTACAGAACAGGTCATTTACAGCATTTCTGGTAAGGAAATTACTCCAGGGCTTGATTGGGTATTTTCAAGGAATAAATGAACAAATAAACATCCTGTAGGCTCCATACCTTCTGTCCTCTCCATGGTGGGGTCCAACTGGGCCGTCACTTAAGCATCTTCTGACAAGGGCTGACGAGTCACTTCACCCTTCAGAAAAAGAAACGGATACTTTTAATTTAATAAAATAACACACTCACCCATGCGAACTTCATCTCTCCTTAAAGCCTTGCAAGTCTTCAAAGGCCATCCCACTTCCCATCTTCTGCAGCCCAGTGGTGTCCAAGAAAGGGCTTTGAAGCTGCTAAAATCAATAGCTCCTTTTCCAGAGGCAACAACTTGTGCTTGACAGACACATCCCAGGGAGCTGGTCCTCGTAAAACCTCCCCTGCATTACAGAGGGTTTGATTGCCAGCAAGGACAGACAGACATTTGGGATGACTTGAGATCGATGGCACAGGCACTCTCCACTGACTCCTGGGAGCTGGAGATATCCAGCATGATAAAAGATCCCTGACAACAAGGATATAAACTTCACACAGAAATGATTGGTTTGGCTTTTTTTTTTATTTTTTTTTAAATCCATAACAAGCAAAAATTCAAAATTTATGTTGAATCTTGTTCAAATGACAGCCATTACTTCAAAAAAAGAACCTTCACCGAATTGCACTGAACCACAGACAAATTGCTTTCAGCTCAGGGAACAACTTCAAGTGGAGATCTACCACAGCCAGCACTGAGATCTTCACATCATTTCTGAGCTGTGTTACCCTCCAGCTCCTTCCCATCACGTGCACACAGATGAGACTCTCCTGGAGCATGAGAAATTAATGCTGAGAACAACCAAGAAAGGTCCTGGGTGAAACTTCTCTCCTCCAGATCCTTCAGAAAGGCACAGGGAGGAGGCAGGGAAGGTGAAGGAGGTTGGGGCAGTTGGACACCACAGGAGGAGGCTCCTTGGCTTGTGTGAGAAGGACAACAGCCCTCCAAGTGAGAAGGTCTGGTTTTAATTTCTGCTAGAGAGGATGGAGTGGGAGTTTCCTGAACAGTAGGTTGTTTGTTTATGATTCTCCTTACAGTATCCAGTTTGGTTCCTGGCCAGAGACAGTCCCACAGCTGCTTGGAAGCCCCTCCCTGCTCCTCCAGTGCATCCCTGAGCTGTGCAGCACTCTCAGGGCAGGACTGAGCAGCACAAAGCCTGTGCTGAGCCAGCCCCAGCTCACACCCATCCCATGGACCAAACCTCTGGAGTCTGAACTCATTTTCTGCGTGCAGAGCTTTGCCTCAGCGAGGGCTTTAGCATTTGATGAGAGCTCCAGAGCTCCCCACAGAGGGGCTCCAGCTGACCTCTGTCAAAGACCAGCTAACAAATGAAGTCAAATCCTGCAGTATTGTTACCACAGGACGTTGCCACATCCCTGGAAGTGTCCAAGGCCAGCTTGGACAGGGCTCTGAGCAGCCTGGGACGGTGGGAGGTGCCCCTGAGATTATCATTGAGGTCCCTTCGAGGTCCCTTCCAAGCCAAGCCTTTCTATGATTCTACAACAAATACTTTGAAAGATCAAAACCTTTTAAAGAAACAGCCAGTTGTCAATCCTGTGGGCATGTTCATGGTCCATGTACAGCCTTGATGGAAAGGCAGGGAGCTGCCAGCCCAAGGAGGGCACCACAGCTCTCCAAAGCCCTGGCAGGGTCACAGAGGGTCACGTTGATGCCCACCCTGTGGGCTCCTGCAAAGCTCCTGATGTGCTCTGCAATTAACCACACTCCTTCTACTCCTTCTGTCTCCTCCTGCCAGTGAGCAGCACGTGCCAAAACAAACACCAACCCCTTTCTCAAATGTTGTTGCTTTCCCTTCATTTTCCGACTGCAGCCAATTCCAGCCTGACCAGCTACACTCCGCTCTTCTAGGTCATTTATTCAGAAGAGGGGGGGGAAGCCAGTGAATAAGATGGTTTTTAATATCTAGATAATTACATCTATTTGGATCATTTATGAGCTGGCCGGGTCCCAGCTCTGCAGCACAAATTGATACTACGACTACTCTCCTTTGACCAATCTACTTCAAAATCGCCTCGTAAAAGGATGCTGAATGTACCCAAGCAGCTTGCTGATGTTCTCCTGCCCCCTCAGGGGCAGCTCAGGCATGGAGAAGGTGGCTTGGAGCCAAAAATGTGCCTCCTTGGACCCCACAGCTGCTCTCCCACGCCTGTCCCTAAGAAAAATGAGATTAAAATACGAAGTCACCTGCCAGAAGTAGCAGACCCCTAAACTCAGGATCCAGCAAATCATTTGAGGCAGGGTAACAGTTTTAGGTGCATCTCCATCCTGCTAAAACCTGTTAGCCTGCCCCTCTGTCAGGTTCTATATTTGCTGAGTTAAATAAAACTGAAGAACGTTTCTTTTTCTCCCCACGCATCGCTGATTTTTACCTTTGCTACACAGAGAGGCCGTGGGGAGGATTAATCCAGATTGGAATTAGTCTGTTTTTCTCAAGGCAGGAATAAATATATGCAGAAATGGAAAGGGAGAAGCCAAATATGTGAGAAGGCAGCAGCACAGAGCGAAGTGATTTTATTCCCTGGGGCAGCCCGTTTGCAGGGACAATGTACTGTCTTTTTAACCAGCCTGGACTCAAACACTGGCTCTTTACACTCACATTTAACCCCTCTTTCACTCCATCCCACTTGCCAGGCAATGTGAGCAGCTCCCCCATCCACCCCAGCCAGCAAAAGGGAGGGCACCGCGACACCCCCAAACATTTAAATTACAAATTAACTCATCCACCCACCACAAACACCCACAAAACCCCTTCTCCCAGAGTGTCTTGCTAGTAATTTTAACTGGGAAACAGTTAACCCTGAGCCTGGGAATAACAAGATAATCCACCAGCACGTTAGCACAGACTTGTTAGCTGTAACACAACACGAGCTCTGCCTGTCTGTTCTCCTGCACTGCAGCAGCGGCTCCAGCACTTCGTGGGGAAAGGAAAATCTCGTTAGCAAAGCATTTTGTCGTGTTACCTGCTCACGCCGGCACCTACAAACCCCCCGGGGAGCAGCTCTTTTCTCCCTCCAAAGCATCTTCTGGCATGGCCAGGGCCGGCAGCGAAGGGTTCGGAGCAGCAAACGCGGGTGGCTGGACCCCAGCCCGTTCCAGCAGTCACAAAGTTGGTCAGCTGAGCTGTGACCTTGCTCAGAAAGCAAACACAAGTTTAAACCAAGAAGCACAAAAGAGGGATTGATTTTCCAACAGAGCAGCCCGCTGCTCTTGGATGACCTTTGCGAGGACGGTTCAATCGCGGTGCATAAAACCGGTCACTTTTCCACGGAACAGTTCTGTCTTTCCCAGAAAACACCGAGCACCAAGCGCTGCCTGGGCTGTCCAAGGGGCTGCTCCCTTATCAGGGCTGATAATTGAAGAGAGAGTCAATAATTAACGGCGGCGTTGTTGCTGTACCTGATGCTGCTGCAGCTGCAGCCGTCCGCATGCTGCACCTCCGGAATGGAGCATTAGCAATTCCACGAGCGCCTCTCCCGAGGAAACGCAGCCGGCAGCCGCAACTCGCAGGCGGCAGCCTGGGGAAGCTGCAGAGGGGCTCAGTGTCCCCAATCCTCCCGGCAGAGCCGCGGTCCCACGTGTGGAGCAGGCACAGCCCCTCTCGCCCTCGTCCCCGCAGCCCCAGGAGATCTGGTGGCACGGGCAGAGCTGTCCCTGTGTCCCCGGTGGGGGGACAGTGGCACTCTCCGTATCAAACTCTCTAGCTCTGAGCTCTGGGGTTATCCATCCAAACTTCCAGCTGGCAGCTGGCAGAGCAGACACGTGGAATAGGCTGCCCAGAGAAGCTGTGGCCGCCTCTGGATCCCTGGAAGTGGCCAAGGTCAGGTTGGACAGGGCTTGGAGCAAGCTGGGATACTGCAAGTTGTTCCTGCCCATGGCAGGGGGTGGAACGAGATTTGAGGGCTTTAAGGTCCCTCCCAAGCCCAGCCAGTCTGTGATTCTGTGATTTTGGGCAGGGTGCTTGTGGCACGTGGCTCCGTGATGGGCAGAGCGCCCGTCCCAAGCCTGTCCTGAGCTCCTGCATTGGCATTCCCCTCGGGCATCCTGGATTGCTGCCCCTCCAGGCTGGCAGCAGGGACAAATCCCTCAGTCTCCACACTGAACTTACAACAACCTCGTGCTTGCAAAGGCCGAGGGCTTCAGGGCTGCAAAACTCTTCCAGGGCTGGGAAAGAAAATCCTGGGAAGCAAAGGCATCCCCTGGGGCCTGGGGGCTCTGCCGAGGGCTCTCACCAGGGACTCCCATCACAGAGCAGTGCCAGCACCTTTCCCATCGCTGAACGAGCAGCACGACACAAATCTCATGCTAGGCAGGAAAACCACATCTTGTCACTGTGAGAGAGCAGAGCTGCTGGCGCCGCTCCAGCCCCCTGCAGCCCCCAAACGGGACTGTAACACATGAACTTTGAAGAAAAGCAGACGAGTTTTGCCTTTGCAGGAAGCCGAGTATCTGGACGCGCAGAGAACCAGCAGCGTTTGTCCTTCTGCCAGCTCTCCCCGAGGCACGGATGGGTTAAACTTCCTACCCGAGGAATGGAGAATAATTTCAGCAGCCGGTTGAGTGCCGCCTTTCCCAAGCAGAGCCTTTCCCAAACGCCGCCTTTCCCACGCGGCCCCGTCCCACACCGCGCGGGGCCACCGCTCGCTGTCGTGGCTTTCTGCTTTCACAAGCAATTACTGAGCCTGAGCTTCAAAACCAGCTCCAGAGCACGCTGGCTCCTTTTCTGCTGAATTCTTCTGCTTTAGTTACGCCTGTGCGTCTTCTCTGAGCACATTCTGCCGCTTGTGTTCTCCAGACAGAGCGGCACGACGGAGAAAATACACGTATTTCTGGATATGGTGCTGATTTCAAAGTCACTCTGAAAGAATTGTTTGGTTTTCCCACTGGACAGACCTAGCTGGAAGCTTTAATTCGGAGCATTTCCTCATTGCAATTGCCCACAGTTGTTCCCACACTTAATCCCTCTGGAACTGAAGAAGTCTGTGACCCCTTAAATAAGCTTTTAATCGGGAGCTATGGAGGGAAGGAGTCAAAACACGCAAATTAATTAATTATGAGCTGGTGCTTGATGGATTTACATCCAGCCTCTGATAGCTTTTCCCAGGGGGGCTGCTGCAGGGTGGGAAGTGGGGAAGGGGCTCACCAAGATTGCTCCCCAAGCATGAGAACTGAGGTCAGGGCCTGAAACTGCTGCTGCCTCACATCAGGCACCGCAGCTGCCGGGGGGTTTTGTCTGCCGGCTGCTCCCACGGATGAGAGGAACCAGACGGCCCTGAAGTGGCCCGAGAGCCATCCCATCCACCCCTCCTGGCCAGCACTGCTGCCTCCCGGGGTGCTGGAAGGGCTGCTGCCTTCCCCTCCCCACAGAGAATCCCTGTGGGACGGCAGGTTTGGGCTTCACCCCCTCTCCTCTCCAGCACGGCTCCATCGCAGAGCGATTCAGGTCAGAAGGGACAGCTGAGATCATGCAGTGCCGCCTCCCTGCTCCAGGGTCATCCCTGAGCACCCAGTGTGTCCAGACACGTCTGGAATATCTCCAGTGAGGGAGACTCCACAGCCTCTCTGGACGGTCTGCTCAGGGCTCGGTCCCTGCCCAGGGAAGAAGTTCTGCCAATTTCAGGCGGAAATTCCGGGCATCAGGTTCTGCCCATTCCTCTTGTCCCACTGCTGGGCAGCACTGAGCAGAGCCTGGTCCATCCTTGTCCATCTGACACCTCCTTTTGGATCTTTATACCCATGGGTGGAGTCTTTTCTCAGACATCTCTTCTTGAGACGGACCAGGCCCAACTCTCTCAGCCTTCCCTGGACACAGGGATGCTCCAGACCCTTCCTCATCTCCACAGCCTCCACTCCAGGAGCTCCACGTCCCTAAGGAACCCAGGGCTGGACACACAGCCCTCCAGATGTGCCTCCCAGGGCTGAGCAGAGTGGCAGGATCACCCGAGGGTGACCCACAGGCAGAGCTGCCCCTCGGCACCCGAAGGGTTACACCCAAACCTGCTCCATGCAGGCGGTCTGGATTGCACAACAACCGGCGCGAGCTGCCACTGCAAATGGACATACCAGGAATAAAAACGGCCTCTCGGGGAATATTTATTGTACGGATTTTTCTATTCTGTTTTCACTGCAAAGGAAGAAAAATAACCCACTTCCAGTCTGCTGGGGACGTGCACACGGGTGGGATCTCTGCTGTGATCCGCCGCCCGCTGGCACAGCCGCGGGAAGGAGTTTCCCTCCAGGAGGAAAAGAAAAAAAGAGGATTGAAAACTTTGTGGGATTAAGTAAATACCTAGATAAATAAAAGCAGTTTAAAGTCCTGGTTTGCACTGCAAGGAGCTGTCATGAGGTTTCCCAAAGTGAGAGCAAACAGGATTCCTTCTTGCTGGATGAGATCTGAATCCCAGGAGCCCATCAGCCACCTTCCCATGTGTGTCTGGCATCACAAAATCCCCACATGCCCCACAGCATCCCTTGGAACAGCAATTTGAGGGCACAGAAGGCAGCTGAGCAGACCCAAAATTAAAGTGAGGAGACCAGACAATGCCTGAGCCACTGCTACAAACCCAGCAGCACCCAGGAGGAAAAGTTTCCAAGCCGGATCCATCCCAGCCTGCAGCCACACCACACGTGCTGGGCGGGCTTCCCTCGGTGCTGGTATCACCCAGGGCACGTGCTGAGGCAGAGCAGGACTGGATTTAGGATGCAAAACCTGTTACTTATGGGAAGAGCCTTCATCCTGGGGCCAGTGGATGCTTTCAGCACACGGCTGATGACAACGGGCGCCCCGCAGCACCGGGATCTTATCGAGGCCCAAGAGAAATCTCCCTCAGCTGCTGCCTGCCTGGGGCACCTCCAGAGCAGAGCTGGGAGCAATTTGGGAGAGCTGGAGAGGGACGAGCTCTCTCTGCAACCCATCAGCTCGGGGCTGATGATGGAGAGGTCCAGGCTGGCCTCCCACCCTCCCTGCGAAAGCAGCAGCGGAGGAGGAGGAGGCGGATGGGGCTGGAGCTGGGGGCTGTGCGCATGGAAAACATCCTGGAGGCGTGTGGGGCCTCCCCGGGGTCTGAACCGAGAGGGTTCACGAGGAAGCTGAATAATGAACCCGGCACCACTCAATAAAGAAGAGGATTTCTTTCAGCAGCCCCCGGGTGTGCAACCCTTGGTACTCGAGCAGCCATTTCAGGCCCCTTTCCCGACGTCGCTAATAAAGCTGTGTGGACACTGATTTTATTAAAGCTGCTCGTTGCTGTCTAATAAATGTTATGAGCTTCCTGCCAGCATTTCCATTAGAGACGGGTCAGACCTGGAGGTATCAGATATCCAAACTCCTTCCCTCTTTTATGGCTTACCCGGAGGGGAAAACGATCACATTCACCCCCTCCTCTGATAACCTCTTTTCCGACTGACCTTCAGCTCATTCCAGCCCCAGACTTACAAAAGCCTCCGTCGATTCTCCTGATTTTATCCCGTGCCTTGAAAACTGTGGTGTTTTCCCTAAAGCCTTCTTTGCCAGAGCCAAGTGATCACAAAAAGCACCCAAAGCCTGACACAAAAGTGCTCCACAGTCAGAAGGCAGACAAAAATCTGAGGTGCCTCATTTCTAATGTTCGCTCTCTTTGCCTCAACCCCACAAGTTCTGAGGGAAAACAATGAGGCCCTGCTGTGGCTTCTGGTCTCTTCCAAGCTGCTGGTTTCTACTTCCTTGACCTTGGGACAAGTCAAGCATTGCTGCCATGATACTGAATAACTCCCACGTGGCCAAAGTAGGAAATTTTAGGTGCTTTTAGGAAAACCCTACTGTCTGCATTTCTCTCCTCCTCCCTGGGCAACCACCGCAATCCCCCACGGAGACACGGAGCCATTTCACATCGATTTCTGACCCGAGCCAACAAGACTTGGATTGATCACACTCCTGACAAGTTTAGAAACCTCTTCACACAGGAACATTTCTTTTTCAGGCCACCTGAAACCACTCTCCTCATTGATTGGGACTGCAGAGAGGGTGGATGTGCCGCCCTCCTCCTCTGCTGGTGATTTCTGTGTGGATAACGGGAGCTGGGAGCCCTGGAGCAGCGTTTCCCACCTCTCACCCATTTAGGAAATGGGGATTTTCCTCCAGGTTTTTGACCAAGCCTCAGCCACATATTGCTGGTGTAGTTTCAGCTTCCTCACTCACACCACATTCAGCCCTGATATCAGGGCAGAGGAACCAGCTGCAAAGACAAATTTAAGATATTCTCCCTTTGAAGGTGGAGACCTCTGAGTCTGGGTAGGTTTTTCACCATATTTCACATTTCTGACTCCATCAAATCGTCCATTTGAGCAGTGTATTATCTTAATAATAACACCACCTTCTTTTTCATGTGCTGTTTAAACCCTGGGATGGGCAGGACTCGAGGCTTCCTGAAACAGGAATTCCACTGAGGTTTAAAATAAAAACAGGGCTGAAGCAGGAGCTCCCTGCAGCCAGCTCCTCCCCACTGCTCTCCCCTGGCACTGGCACTGTGAGGATTTCTGCCCCAAGCCACGGGCTCCTTCACACCCCTGGAGTTGGGGTCAGGGTTTTATTGACCAAAATCTGCATTCCACTGCTCTGGAGCCAGGCAGAGTCACACAACCCCTGTCAAGTGGGGCACAAATGGAAAATACAATAACCTTCCATATTGACTTTTTTACCCTCATCAATGGGGCCACGCTCATCCCTGTGGCTGCTCCCAAAGCTTCCTCAAAAAGATTCAAGATTTGATGAGCTGGGCTGCAACACACAGTGATGAAAAACTTTTAAAATATTTGGCAGCTGTAAAACCACCAAGGGAGGGACCTGAATCGGGCACCGAGCTCGTGAATGAGCCTGTGTTCATCCAGCAGCCATGTCCCAGGATCCCAACACCGCTCCTGATTCAAGGAATGCTTTGAGACCAAAACTCTCCCTCCTGAGAGGATCCCATGCCAGAGGTTGTTTGATGGGAAGCAATGTCATGTTCCTGCTTGGTGGCAAAGAAATAAGTGGGAATGGGACAGTCCCAGCACTGCATGAGGGGATGATACCTGGGAGATAAAACCTTCCTCACAACAGGACTTTCTGGAGAGGAGCAGAAGAGTTTTCCTCTTCACAGGAAACTGCACCAGGAGTCTGACAGAGCCCACAGCAGCAACAAACTCCCTGACATCTCAACTTCAGCAGCAACAAACTCCCTGACATCTCATCTTCCAGCTCCAGGACTGTTCTAATGAATCCATTCCCTGATCCCTCCTCAACCACAGATCTCCCAACCAGGTCCTTGCTCATTGGGCTGTCATTTCAGCAGATATATTTATTTTTTAAATACTACAATCAAAGTGACAAATAATCAATGATTAACGTGTGGTTACAGGTTCCCTCTCCTCTTTGCCATCTCAGGTATCATTTAAGAGATCAGCTTTTCTCATTTAGCCCATCCAAAATCAAACACACACCACCTGGAAGACTGTAAAACACATCCAAAGGCAAATGCTGATTTTTTTTTTTCCACATTGCTGTGATTGCTACCCTTGCCCTGCATGAGCAATGTTTTTGGGTGTTCACCAATTTTATTTGGACAACACAGCTAAAATATTTAATATCTGGGGTGGCTGTGGACAAGGGAAACCCTTCCTGGCAGTGTCACATCCCAGAGCCGTCAGGAAAATGAGACATCCCTGAAGAGTCCAGACCCACTTCCACCCCTGGATGGTGAACATCACACCCAGAGCATCCAGACCTCGACTTGCTCCATCCCGAACTCACGTGAACTTCCAGCGGAGATTACCCAACCCCCGTTCTGCCTTCACCCACCTCCTCAGGGAGCACCGTGCTCAGCGATGTGCACCCACCGCAGCAGCTCGGGGCTCCCTGCTCCTGATTCCTCCCGGAGCACAGCCCGAGCTCTCGGGCCTGAGGGAAATCACCAGCTGGCCACTGGGAGCTGGGGAAAGCTGCCCGGGGCACGCCTGCTCCCGGCAGAGTTGGGCTGCTCAGAAATGCCCTGGCAGCGAGGAAGGGCGATGCTGCCTGCGAGGGAGAGGCGCTGCCCGTCCCTCCGCTCCTCCCTGTCCCTGTCCCTGCTCTCCTGCCCGTTCGGGACACGGGGAACCGAGCACAGCCCTGGCCACAGCCTGAAATGAGTTACGGTGCCTGGAGCTGCTCCGTCCGGGAACGCCGGCAAGGAAATGGGGAGAGGCTGCGGGCAGCGGGGAGACCACGCTCAGCCTGCAGGCTGGGCTGGGGCTTGGCTGAGCCTCATCTTCGGCTAGGCAGGGTTTTATGGTTCGGCTGTGAGCCTAAACACAACTCTGGGGACTTCCACTGCGATGCCCAGGGCCTGGGGGCCCTTCCCAGCCCTCACACGGTGACCTCTGCGGGTCTCACAAGGCTCGGAGCTTTCCTGCCCTCTCCCAGCGGCCCAGCCACTCTCAGCGCCTCCATCCCGGAGCCAGGGGTGCTCTGGAAACGCTCCTGTCCCGAGTGAGCCGCGGACAGGCATGCGAGGGGCCAAGAACCCTGAGCACCCCTGGAACAGACCCAGGAGCACCCCCGGAGCACCCTTGGAGCACCCTTGGAGCAAAACCAGGAGCACCCTTGGAGCAGACCCAGGAGCACCCCCGGAGCACCCTCCAAAGCGCTCCCGCACATTCCCTGAGC
>VXBU01000724.1:396651-501309 GCA_013400315.1 Bombycilla garrulus | reverse complement strand
TGCGGGGGGCGCGGGGGGGCGGCCCGAGCCCGGGGCGGGGGGCGGCGGGACCGCGCTCGGCCCCCTCGGGGAGTAAATGGCGCCTGGTGTGCGCGTGTGTGTGTGTGTGCGCGCCAGGTGTGAGCGCCCCGGCCGCGCCCCGCAGGAACCATGCCCGGCGTCCTGCCCGGCGACAGCGCCAGGGCCAGCCCCTCCAAGAAGAACCGGCTGTCGCTGAAGCTCTTTCAGAAGAAGGAGGCGAAGCGAGTGCTGGATTTCATCGAGGCGCAGGAAAATGAGCCGAAGGGCGCGGAGTTCCGAGGCGCCGAGATGTGAGTGAGAAGTTTCTGTGGCGATGTTTGTTTCTCGTTCTCGTGCTGCTCCGCTCCTTTCGCTTTCGTGCTCTCGCATAAATAACCCCGCTGCAGCACGCGCTAAATTAAATTAAGGTGCGCCTCAATTAAATTAAGGTGCGTTTACGTTAAATTAACCGCCGAGGCAGCTTCATCAAACTGAACCAACTAATTACTATTTCCAATTTCTGTCTTAAGAAAGCCGCTTTGCCCCACCGGGGATGTTTAGTTGGCGCGAACTTTGGGATCGCTCGCTGAAGTTAGTTTTTAAAGCCTAATTAATTGCTGTAACCAACTTCCAATAACTCTTTTAGGGAAAACAACTTTGCCCTCCCCCCGGGGGTGTTTAGTTGGCACAAACTTTGGGATCAGTTGAAAAAGTTGCTTTGCTTCACTTTAATATAAGTAGTTATTGTGTCACTCAGTTATTTATATTATTATTTATATCAAAATTTAATTGTTTGCAGGATGAGCTGTAATGAAAATGTGTAGGATCTTTAATTGTGGGGTTGTTCTGTCGTTCATTGAGGCTTTTCAGGCCCTGATCAAATCTAGAGACTCATTTCCTTGCTGGTGAGGGGATTTAAGTGGGAAAAATAAAATTTTGGTCAGTTAGAAATAGTTGGAGACTTTAAAATTGGGTTTTGTTGTGTTATTACAGTGTATTAATCACTGCTATTAGTGATTAATAATAATGATAATTGCTGTATAATGTGTCAAGTTTATTGGTTTATTTTTTTTAGATTTTTTTTCTGGTTTTAGGCTTTTGCTTTGCATCCAGAAATGAAGTGATGCAAAATACATTTTAAGCATGTTTTTTTCTGCCTTGTGAATGAACAAAGAGCATACAAAAGTATTTAAACATGAAATTTTGGACCCATTAAATCAGTCCCTGGTATCTGATGTGTTGGAACTTAAAGCACCTGCGTGGTTTTGGGTGGGGAGGTGAGGACTCAGAGTGAATTCAGACTTTGCCACAATTTTAATCTGCATTTCTCAGTGTGGGGAGAGATGAGGGAGGAGTTTTCCAGAATTCTTACCCCATTTCTCTGTTTCCAGTGACCAGGTGGTTCCTGCAGCACAGCCCCCATCCCTTGTCAGCTGTGAGAAAAAAGACAACATGCTGCCTTTTGTGGGCTTGAACAACCTGGGCAACACCTGCTACCTGAACAGTGTCCTGCAGGTGAGCCCATGTCCAGGGGGCTCCAAAAAAGAGATTTTGCTTGAGCACAAATGGGTGAAATCAGTTTATTCTGGGTGCAGTTTAAAGGGTATCTCACTGCAGCAGGGAAATAAAAGATGCTGCTGCAGGAAATGTGTTCTCTGTGGTTGTCCTGATTGGGAAATTCTTCACTTTCCATCCTCAGGGCTCTTCCCTGCTGTGAAAAATCCTGGGTTTTTGTGTGCCTGGGGAGGTGCAGAGCTGTGGGGATTATAAATGTGCATTTATGTGTGGAATAATTTCTCACTCCAGTTATTCTCGTGTTTTCAACTGTTGCTTTCAGGTATTATATTTTTGTCCTGGCTTTAAAACCGGAGTAAAACATTTATATAACATTATTTCAAAGAAGAGAGAATCTTCAAAGGATGAAGGAGAGCAAAAGGCAGAAAAGGTAACAAATCCCCACATGTTCTTTATTTGTAACCAGGCTGTCCTGAATGTAGGGAAAATTTAACTGATTTCTGTTCTTAAGAAGCTTTTTTGGGATTGTTTTCCACACTGGTACTTGAGGTGAAGATGTATTTGAATGGTTTTAAACTTTAGCACAAGTTTTAAAGTCTAGCAGAAGAAATTTGGGGAAGATACCTGAGCATGCTTTTGGCACAAAGATAATTGTGACACAGTTCCTGGAGCTGATGGAAATGGGAGTTTGGCAAGGATGGTTTAGGATTTTAAACTAATGGCTAATTGGGCTTTTATGTTTGTTTCCTACTTGAAAAAAAAATATTGTTTGAAGCCCACCTGCCTCACACAGCAGACAAAAAACTCAACCAAATACAGAAAACCAAGGGAGGGGAGGAGAGAAAAATGTTAATTTGTGACGGGTGTAACTGTTGCAAATGTTTTTATTCCTTTTACATTGTTGTTGCAGGGAAGCTGTAAAGAAGATCCCTTGGCAAGTTATGAACTGATCTGCAGTTTGCACTCCTTGATCCTTTCAGTTGAGCAGCTTCAAGCCAGTTTTCTGCTAAACCCAGAGAAATACACGGATGAATTGGCCACTCAACCCCGGAGGCTGCTGAACACCCTCAGGTACAAATCCCCTAAATGCTGACAGAATTGTGTCCTGACATTTCCAGGCATTGCCCAGCTTTAGAGGCCTTAAATTTGGGGTGACCTTATAGGAAATAAAATTTTTGTGTTTATCATTGGCACCACGGTGTTGGAAATCTGAAAATAAATTTGGATTTTGTAAGAATGTGATGCAGAAGGGGTTTAAACAGTGCTTAGAAGCAGAAGTGTTCTTGAAGTACAGAATGGTTTGGGTTGGAAGGGACCTTAAAAGTCATCCAGTTCCACCAGGGACACTTTCCCCAATCCCAGGTTGCTCCAAGCCCTGTCCAGCCCGGATTTGGACACTGCCAGGAATGGAAGGATCCCCTTGGAGCTGAGGCGCTCCACTGCTGGGTGTGTGTAATTCCTGAAAGCTGAACCTTCCCCAGCTCTGTGACAGAGGGAACTCCTCCCTGTGCCTGGAGAAGATCCTCCACGACTTCTAAATCCCCGATTTCAGCCCCAAATCACATTCCCAGTTAGCAAAGGACTCCAAGCCTCATTTTTTGCCCCTCTCTTTGCACAGGGAGCTGAACCCCATGTACGAAGGGTACCTGCAGCACGATGCCCAGGAGGTCCTGCAGTGCATCCTGGGCAACATCCAGGAAACCTGCCAGCTGCTGAAGAAGGAAGAGCTGAACAAACTGCCTGTGGAAGAGCCTGCAGCTAAGCTGGAGGACAAACCCAGCCTGAACTCTGAGAGCAATGGATGTGTGAGCCCTGGCGAGGAGGAGGAGCCCACCCTGGGCGGCCACGGCGGAGACGCCGCCAAGGAGAAGCTGCTCAAGGGGAACGGGAAAAGGAAAAGTGACGCCGAGGGCGGCAACGCCAAGAAAAAATCCAAAGTCTCCAAAGAGCAAATTGCAGCAGAAGAAAATCAGAGACAAACCAGATCCAAGAGGAAAGCCACGGGAGAAAAGATGGAAAACCAAATGGATGCCATTGCCAAGTGTTCCGGGGAGAGCGAGAGCGCCAAGCCCACGCAGAAAAAGTCGCGCCTTAGGTTAAACTGGTTAAAATCTTCCTGCAAACAGCCCAGCATTCTGTCCAAATTTTACAGCCTAGGAAAGTTAACCACAAACTTGGGATCCAGAGAGCCAGGGAAAGAATATGACTGTGAGTTTGAGGAGTCGGCTGTCAAGTGCGAAAATGGTGACAGTAAAGAAGAATATCGTGAACCGGCGTCTCCCGTGGAAAGCCATCATGGAAAAGGAACTGAAAAAGAACCAAAAAAGGAAGGTTGGTGCACAAGTGGATGGGCTTAAAATTAGTAGGATTAAGAAAGTACAATGCGTGGGAAGTCAGCCTTCAGACTGCGCAGCCTGCAGAGCTCTAAACACAAAATTAGAATTTTTCAGGAATTGAAGATGATTTTTTAGGAAAGAGAATTTATTTTTATATGTGTTTGTAATTTTTTTTTCTTCTTTTAGAATTTGACCTGTTTAGCTTAGATCTCGAGGCATTTCTCTAACGTTCTGTAATCTTTGTACAATATGTATAAAAAAGGCAGAATATTACCAGGTTTGTATTTACCACTAATTTTTGTCATCCATAGAAAGAGAAGTGGATTCAAGATGCAAAGGGATGTTTCTGGCAGGAGCCAACAGAACCAAACCCCACCAGCTATGGTTTTACAAACAATATCCTCTTTTTCCCTTCCAGTTCCTTAATCTTTCCATACTCCCAACCTTCCCAAGAACCAGGAAGGACTCAGGATGTATTAAAGATCTAATCTATTTAGATCTAATAGATACCAATTAGAAATGCTAATTGGCTGGCAGGTCTGGATTTTGCTGATGTCAATGAAACAGGATACACGTTGAGGGAAGGGCCTCAGTATGAATCCAGTACTTACTAATTTGGAACTTTCCACCCACTAATTTTTTTTTATAAAAAATTTAAGGACTGAAGAGTCTTTTGAGTTCTGCATTTCTTCTGTAGATTTGGCCAAAAGCGGCCAATAGATTTAGGAAGGAGGAGAGGACAGAAATAAAGAGAAAATAAACGAAATAATGAATTAATGAAATAAAGGCAGACCCCCAGTGTGGTGCTCCTTGAGGAGGCCAGCAGATGACAACCAAATATTCCAGAATGTGACACTGTCACACTTCAGGTAGAAAACAAGAGCCCAATCTTAGAACAGAAATTAAACTCTGAGGCCCAAAACACAGAGGGTCCTTATTTACCTCCAGCCAGATGATACCATGAAAACTGCATGTGATTTGTTTTGCTTTTTAACTCCTGTGTGAGATCCCTGCAAGGCCATGGCTGTCTCAGGGATTTTCTGGGGATAAGCAGGATCTGAAGGCTCTCTGGAGCAAAGTGCCCCTCGCTCAGGGATGTGCTGTGTGCTCTCTGCAGGTGCAGAGCTGGCTGTCTTTGAGCTGGTGGAGAAACTCTTCCAGGGCCAACTGGTGCTGAGGACGAGGTGCTTGGAGTGCGAGTGCTTCACGGAGAGGAGGGAAGATTTTCAGGACATCAGCGTCCCAGTGCAAGAAGAAGAACTTTCTAAAACTGAAGAGAGTTCTGAAATATGGTAATTCCCTCAAAAAAAAAATAAAAATAAAGAGTTGTGAGGTGTGTTCCTGCCTCAGCCTTCAGGGGAAGGACAGTGGTGCAGTTAGGAAGGAGCACGGCTCCTGTTTGTGCTGGCTAAAATTAGAGGCTGTTATCTCCTGTCCTGATTAACTTTAGACTTTGGAAACGTGGTGCTGATAATGTTGACAGAGCCAGATAATATTCACATTGTTCCAGATCTTAACACATAGCCTGGACTGCCTACAATTCATCACCTGTTTTCCTGTTTATGAATAGGAATTTCTTTTGATCTGAGTCTTCGTTTTTCTTCCTGGATAACAAATTTTGCTTTTTCTTCTTTTTATAAGATATATTTACACTTTTTCTTAGAAAGAAAAGAAACAAGAATCCAATTTTTTCCTTACTATGAAACAATTTTAGAATTTTAGATTGTCACCTTAGTAACATTCATATTCTGTTTGTAAATGTTAGTCATGTGGTCTCTTTCACAAATTTTATTGATCTATATGCAGTTTTTTAGCTATTTTCAAAAGGAAGCGTGGCAGAAACACATCTTCAAACACAGAATTTTAAGGGAATTAATTTTAGTTGCCATGGACTTAATTTGGAGCAGCTTTTTCCTGCTTTTGCTCCCCGTTTTGCTGAAGGATTCAAAGGCAAATGTGTGGAGGGATGTTCGTATGTGAAGCGCTGCTGACAGGGTGATCCTGTCAGCACTGTGAGGGTGGCAGGGGAGGCAAAATGCAAGAAGTGAGAGGGAACTTTGTGGTTATTTTGGGGGTTTGCCTTAATAAGTGAAATTCTGGTCTCATCCAAGCTCTCCATGTCCAGACACGGCAACAAAATTGCGTGATCTGAAACGAGCTTTGGAAAAATCCTCATTTTGAGTCATGATATCCATTAAGTGATGTTTTCACGCCCTCTAGAAACGCTCCAGAGATGGGAATACATCACATATTTCACACATACTGAGTGTTCTTTGCAGTGCTGCAGGTTTGCAGTGCTCTGAACTTGACACGTTTGGTTTTGTTGCTCTTCTGGCGGGATGCATTGGAAACGTAAATATTGCCCCTGAACGCAGCGATTCTCTTTCCTAGTTTCTCCAGAGCCAAAAACAGAAATGAAGACTCTGAAATGGGCAATTTCCCAGTTTGCCTCAGTGGAGAGGATTGTGGGAGAGGACAAGTATTTCTGTGAGAACTGCCACCACTACACGGAAGCCGAGCGCAGCCTCTTGTTCGATAAAATGCCCGAAGTGATCACGATTCACTTGAAGTGCTTTGCTGCCAGTGGCTTGGAGTGAGTATGAATTGCTGTCCTACCAAACAGGGCCCTGCAGCGAGGGAAATCTCAGCCCAAGAGCTGGGAATGCTTTGCAATCTTTCCAAAAGATTCCCAGATCGGAATTCCAGATTGGAATGGAATTGTTGGGATGCTGCTCCCAATACTTTGTGTTGTTCCAGGTAGTGGCAGAAATTCCCTCTAGAAAAATTGACTTTTAGGAGACTCCTTAACAAAAATTTTTAGTTCTACTCTTAGAACAATGTGGTATTTCTTAAAACTTTATTTACTTTAAATGACCCCTTATTTAAGGGGATATTTAAGTGAATAAACTCTGAGTTCAGAGGCAGCTTTAAGTGGTTTAGCAGAACAAGTAATGAGAACAAATCTGCATTTTATGGTCAAAGGTTGTCTCTGCCTGAATGTGAGTGGGGGAAAAAATATAATCATTTTATATTATATAAAATAGAATATTTAACACACTTTAAAGAGCCAACACTCTTTACCCTAAAATTGACCAATTCCTTTAAAAACACTTTGGTCTCTACCTGAACCTGAACACTGAAATTCTGGGGAAAAAAATCAGCAGATAAACATTTTGAAGAGCTAATACACAAAAAAAAACCAAAACAATTACTTTGAAAGCACAATAGCATGAGTATCATTGATATTCAATTACTGAGTAATCAGTTTAGTATTATAATTGTAGCAATACTTATATTATGAAAGAACCTGTGGGAGTGTTCTTTATAATTTTTTTTTCCCAATACTTAAGAATTTAGGAATTTTTTAGGATGAGAGGAAACAAAGACAAATCTGTCCCTGGGGCACTGTGCAGGAATATCCAGGTTTTTGACAAAGCAGAAAGGAAATTTCCTTTGTCTCTGCAAAGTCTTTCCATACAAATCCAGGATCATAACCTACAAAATTTGTCTTTTCAATGATCTCCACAATATTTACTTAAATATTGATTTGTATATACTGACTTACAGCTGCACACTTAGAAATCATCACAGTTGAGCTGGAAACATGAAAATTTTGTTCTATTTGCTCCTGTATTTCCTATTTTTCTTGTTTCCATGAGGAAGGAGCCGTAATTAATCAACCTCTCCTGCCTCACTCACCTCTTCTGTCCTGGTCCTTATTCCAAAACATTCAGACCAATTTCCAGGTCACAGTGAATCCAATCTCTTGTGGTTTTCCTCATGTCCTCTCAGTCATTCCATAAATTTTCTGCCAAGTCAGACATTAAGGAATTCAGGGTGGAAAACCTGACATAGAAACAAACCTGTGATGAAGCTGAAACTCTTCAGAAGAGTTTCTTGATTTCTGGGTTGGATGGTTTATCTTGGGCAAAGCCCTGTCATTGCTAGAAGTAGTAACAAACTCTTCTACTGGCTTTAAACTTTATTTTTTTTAAGGTAAGAATCTTCAGACAGCTTTTAGCTCCCACAAAAATTTGGGAATCTGCTCTGCTCAGTTGTGCTCTACTGAGTTCTCTGGTGACTGAGTTGTAAATAAATGAGAAATGAAGGCTAGTATAAATATTTGCAGTTAATAGGGATTTTATTCATCTTTTCTAGATGCTGCTTTGCAAAGTGTTTTGTTCTAAAATAAAGCAGCCAGTGTGAAAATCTCCTTGCCTGGGGAGGAGTAATTCTCTTTGGCAAGTGTGTGTGTGTGTGGGGAAAAATGCCAGGCCATGTGTGAGCAGACTGTGAAGCTGTTTAGAAGGAATTTGTTAACTGGTAACATGTAATTAAGCATGTCCACTACAGAAATTTAACAGTCTGTATGAAAATCAGCCTTTTGTCTTGTGAAATTCAGTGCAGTGGGTAAAAATGTCACTAATTTAATGGTCTCAAAAGATGTGGCTGCAGAAATCACGTTTGCTGTGTTTAAAGTGCATCAGTCAGAGCAGGCAGAGTACTTGGCATGCAATTTTTCTGTCTTCAGATTCTTATCATTAAGAAGAACAAAAAGCTAATAGGAAAAGATTTCCTCTCTTATTTCCTCCTCTCCAAATCTTTCTGATGCTGGATGTCATTGAGAAGAAAGGTAGAGCCTGTTTTTTCCTGTTTTCTGTCAATATGGTTGTCCCAGTGTGCTGGAGTGGAACTGGATTTCTAATCCAGGGAATCAGCCAGCAGTTCTGTGTTTCTTGACTCTCTTCTGAATATCTCGATTTCTGGCTGCTGAAAATTGGGATTTTCAGAAGATTTAAGCTGTGTTCTTTCTGATTCTATGCTCTTCTGTGTTCCTTTTGGTGGAGTGAAATGTGTGTGGTGAGAGGTCTGAAGTGAGGGTTCACTGAGTGGAGTGACTGAGGATCTGTGTGTGTGTCACTGTGTTTATTCTGTGTCTCAGGGCTCGTGGCTCTGAACAGGAGTGAAGCAGAACCAGGAAAACAATGATCAGTTACTGCAGCTCTAGATTTAAGAGTTATTTTTCCCTAGGATCAGAGCAGTGAGCTCTTGGCCAGCTCAGTTTCACAGGGCTTGTCCACACTCCCCAGTATTTTTCCCTACAACACCCTCACAGTTGAGTAAGACTGAGTCATCCCTGGAATTTATTAGGACATCACAACCTATTGTTAAATAAAGGGGTTAATTGATCTGGGCTGATGCAATGTGTAAGTCAGCAAGAGCAGAATCCTTCAAGGAAGCTGATGCACAATAATGAAATCCCAACACTGACTTTCTCTTCAAACTCTGTAGAAAATCCTTATAGTGAAAGGGTTTTTTTTCCCCTCCTGGTAAATTTGTGTGCTGTGAACAAACCAGTGACTATTTATGGAATACCAGAGGCTTTTCCACAGTAAATTAGCTACAGAATTGTTTGAAAAACTAGAATACCCTAAGCCAGTGAGTGAAGAATCCCAGGTGAGCGCCCCTGGCACTACTACAGCGCACTGAGGGGAACTGAGGAGAATTAGTCACAACCTCTGATATTAAAGCTACTTGAAAGTAAAATAAGTAATGTTTTATTTAGCAAATAACTCTTCAGGAGAAAAAAAACAAACCCAGCCCTGCTTGGTTCAGCCCTGGCTGTTGAAGAGGTTTTTGGTTTGTTTTTGAACGGGATGGTGAGAGAGAGAGACGAGGGGGAGTTTGTGCAGAGAGAGGAGCAGGAGTGGTTGCAATCAGCTGAACTTTTATCACCACTCTTTAAAAACTATCTTTAGCTGATCCTTTAGAAAAAGGGGATCTCTGAAACAGTTAAAATTTACAATTGCTGGGCTGTAAGCTTCAGCATTACAGTCCTAAAAATGCCTTTCCTGACCATGGGTGCGGGGGATGCTGGTGCAGAGCCAGGGAAGCAGGGAGCAGTTCCCATCATCCGTATCTTTGAGGAGAAGGGCTCTGGATGCACCTCTGGGCCACCTGCAGTGTTTTTTGGGAGGTGCTGTGCCCCGAGGTTTGAGCTGCGTGTCCCTTGCCAGGTTCGACTGCTACGGGGGCCTGTCCAAGATCAACACGCCGCTGCTGACGCCGCTCAGGCTGTCGCTGGAGGAGTGGAGCACCCGGCCCACCAACGACACCTACGGGCTCTTCGCCGTGGTCATGCACAGCGGCATCACCATCAGCAGCGGCCACTACACGGCCTCGGTGAAGGTGACCGACGTGCAGAGCCTGGAGCTGGACGGGGGCAGCTTCCCCCCCGAGCCGGGCTACGCCGCGCTCAAGCCGGAGCCGCTGACGGAGGAGGAGGCGCGCGCCCTGGCCGAGGACCACGACGACGGCGAGGTCTCCTTCCGGCCCAACGGCGCCGCGCCGCCGGGCAAGGTGCTGGGCAAGAAGAGCGTGGAGGCCGTGGGACTGCTCGGGGGGCAGAAGAGCAAGGCCGACTGCGAGCTGTGCGCCAGCAAACAGCCCAACCCCGAGAAGCCGCTGGGCCCGGCTCCCGAGCACCGCGGCGCCCTGCCCGGCCCCGAGCGCGCAGAGCCCGCGGCGCCGGCGCCCAACGGACTGGAGAACAAAGCTCTCTACGTGCTCCAGAGCCTCAAGGAGTACGAGGGCAAGTGGCTGCTCTTCGACGATTCCGAGGTGAAGGTCACGGAGGAAAAGGACTTCCTGAATTCTCTTTCTCCGACGTCGTCGTCCACATCGACTCCTTACCTACTGTTTTATAAGAAAATTGTAGAGTGATGCTGTACTTGGACTGTAAATATTTGGGATTTGCGTACACCTCTGGCTCTGATTTGCATCCAGACTCTCTGCGAGGAACCGCCGTTTGTTTTTTGAAGCTACTGATTCTTCATCTTTCTGGGTTTTTTTTTCTCTTTGGTGTCAAGTGGCTCAACTTGAATTAACAAAACATGACATAGGACTTGACTCACACTGTAACTTTTCTGCTGGAGAATAGTGCTTTGACCTTTTAGAAATACCAGTTTGTATAGATTCTAAACGATGCCTACAGCACCCAGTAGTGGTTTTAATGCAGCTCTAGGTCTCAGACATGCCTATTGTATTACTAGCTTTTTTTCTTTTTTTTTTTATTTCTTTTTTTCCTCCTTTTTTTTTTTTTTTTTTTTTTTTTTTTTTTTTTTTTTTTTTGAATAAAAATTATTTGTATTCATACCCTGGAGTAAATGTATATTAACTAGCAAATTTCATCAGAAGTTGTGTATTTTTGTAACTTGGGAAGTAACACTTTAAATTTAGTCTTTGGGTAACGGACGTGGTTTGTTCTCCTGCTCCAGTTCTTTCCTGCTCCTTGCCACTTGAAGCACAAGGAGAAGGGTTTGGGAACTGAATTGGAGGGAACTGAATTGATGGAAGTGTTTGACTGGTCGAATTTGCATCTTGCTGCATAGGTGTTAATGAGCAAAGTGTAAATAGGTGTGATTAATCCTTCAAACCAGGGGCAGAGTGTAGTGTAATTAAAATAATTTTGTACTTCGAAGAGTGAAGCCCTCAAATCTGCATCTCTGTTTGGAGGGGTTGGGAACTTAGTGGTGACCGAACTGAAGTTAATTTGTACCTGGAGGTCACTGAAACGTGGGGGGAAAGGAAAATATTTGGCTTTGATGCTTTGTTAAGAATGTAAATATGAAATAAAAAAGTTGCAATCCACACCTGAGACAAGCAGATGAGCCCGTTGTGTTTGGAGAGGGGAGAGCAGAACAGAAAGGGCTGTGGGAACAGTTACAAAAACACTTGGAATTATCTTAAAGAATTAAAGGGCTTTTAGAATACGGTGTCTGGTTTTAGCTGGTTCTTGGATAGGATCTCCTGCCTTGAAGGTGCTTTTTGACTGCAGCTGTGAGGTTAAGGGGAAACACTGCAAAACCAAAAACTTTTGAACAAAATTACTAGAGATAAAAATCCCAAACTGTCTCTGTCAGAGACCTGAAGGCGACTCCTGTACACTGATAAAATCTTAACAAATATGACTCTAAAAAGGAAGGGGGATTTTTGAGTGGCCCAGGAGGGATGGAATGACATCAACTGTTACTGCAGGCTGGATATATTTAACCTTTTTCCACTACAAATTAATTTATTTACAGGAACGCCCCTGAAAACCTCTGCCTAGTCAATTCTGCAATACTTCATTTTTACTATCTTTTATCACAATGTTTTATAAACACAGAGGGGAGGCAGGAAACAAATCTCTTTTAGTGTATTTTCCATGTTAGGTTTGACCTCTGACTGTTGTACAGGCCTTGATTTTGCAGCATTAAAAAAATCTGCAATGATAAAATACACTTTCCCTTTTCCAAAGCATTGCACCACAATAATAAATAATTTCAGAGTCTAAACCAAGAAAAAAGCTACATAACAAAAATATCAGTAATCTTACCTTGCAAGGCAGCCCAATCCCATTACAGAATGCAATTTTTAGGCTTTGCTGAATTTCAGCCTGCAAACGAAAGTTTATTTTTCCACACCTGGTGCAAGACTTGATCTTTTTCATTCAACTGCAGCATCAGGAATGTTCCAAGGAAACAAAACACCATAATTTACACCAAACTAGGATGTAAGGAAGAGCCAGCTGCCTTCCATCATCCCAGTACAGCTTGGGAAGAGATTGTTTGTGGCAGCTGAAGAGCAAAATAGCCTCAGCTGGAAGACGCTGAATGAAAACCTCTCCTCTGGCACATGGAGAGGGACTGGCGCTGGATTTTTGGGATGTTCACTCCAGCACCACTTGCCAACGCCCTGAAGGTGTTGTCAGTAACTCCTGTCCTGGAGCAGGACCGCTGTAAATTAAAGTTTCATCCTTTCGTGGCTCCTGGGATTTGTTTGCACTGTGTAAACATTTTTAATGCCTCTTCCTGTAAATCCCTTCCAAAGCCGTTCCATCCTTCCTTAATATTTTCCATTTTGAGATTCCCTGACTCTTGCAGCAGCTCCAAGTCCTTGTCAGCACCCCTGGGCTTTGCAAGAGGCCTCAGAGTCTCCATAAAATGTTGGAGTTTTCTTCCTGCAGGAAACTCCGTGTTCTGCCCCTGACACAGAACTAATTCAGGATTATTCTGCTCCAGGGAACCTGTCAGAGCTCCTGCTGGGATAACAGAGCATGGGAAAAGCCCCCAGTAACCTAAAATCACTATCAGGAAGGAAAAAAAAAAAGACCCTCCCCACCCCAAACCTTCAGTGCTGCTGCAGAAGGGGGGCACTTCACATATAAACACATTTTTCCTTCTATATTTATATATATATAAAGAGTAGTTTATCAAATTCAGGTTTTGTGTGTATATCTGTTTTTTTTATGCACATTTAGGTATTTATGGAGAGAGAATAAATGTGTTTAATCACACACAACCTCTTCCAGGGATTTTTTTTCACCACAGAGGTGAAAAAAAAATATTAAGGACAAGAGTTAGGAGTTGTGGACTCAGCTCCAAATCTGATGTTTCCTTGAAATGCTGTGTTACACCCCAAAATACCTGCTGTAAAAAACACCTTTCTTCACAAAAACAGCAATGCAAAGAATGCTTTGTACCATTTTAAACCGTGATACCATTTGAGGTTCTTTTTGCCCTGTGAAATGAGGCTTTAAATTAAAAAATGGGCACAAAATCAGTTTAGTTCCATGGCCACTGCTAATTCCAAGGGGTGAGGAGATGTCCATGAACACACAGAAGTGAAGCTGAAACTTCACCTGAAGGAGGTGAAGAGGTGCCAAACTGTGCCTCCCTCTGCTGCTGGCTACAGGTGGAATTATTTCTTGTTTGCAGCAAAAGAACAGGGATAATAAACAATCAGCACTTGGTTAATTAATGTTACCATGACTTACCTTGCTCTGAACCTTTTCCCCAAGGATGCTGAGCCCTGAAGTCCAACGCACAGGGAATTAAAGTGTAAACATTCACATATTTAATAGTACCATCAAAATAACCATCAGCATCATCACTACATTAAAAACTTCCAAAATGCATTTGCGTATGGTCCTAATATAAATTAAATATAGGAACTAAAAGTAAAATAAATTTAACATTAGGTAATGCTATAAATAAAGGTAAATGCGTTTAGTGTACCTTTGAGTCATAAAAATGCCTTAAAAAACAGGTAAGTTTACAGCTCATCACCAATACTCTGGATACCACTGCCATGATGGTTTTTTTTTTTTCTTTTCTTTTCAAACATTGAGAAGTCTACATTTGACAATTCAAAATTATTTTTTGGCCACTGAACACTTTGATGGAGGAAGAGGTGTGTGGGATGTCCAGGATGAAGTCCAAGTTTTATTTCACAATAAAACTTCTTTGATTCCCAGCGCTGATAACAAGGCTCTTTTTCTTTTCAAAACCTTAATTTTTTAAGTGCTTTTTTTTTTTTTATTTTGGTTTTTAACTCGTTTAGATTTCCATTTTGCGAAGGCTCATCCTGCTGAAGGAGTCTCTGAGGGAGAGAAAATACAATGATGAGCTCAGATTTTCCGTGGTGAAATAAGAAGCCTCACCACATGAATGACTCTGAACTGATTTTCAGTATTTCCTGGAGCTGGTTACAACAAAAATTAAGTCCACTGGCATTAAAACTCGTTGCTTTTTCAAGGAATTGGGTTTGGTTTGGATCTGGGATCACCCAGAACACGGACAGAAAGTTTAATTCCTATGTAACACACAGAAGCAGCACAAACCACCTGCACAACTGAAATCTTATTTCAATCTTTCCAACACATCCCTAAAGCGGAAATTGCCGGGAAAACTCAGAGTTGGACTCGATGATAGCTGTGGGATCTTTCCAATTCAGGATATTCTTTGATTTTTAGATATTTTATGTCACAGCTGTCCTAGTCTCCCTGCACAGGACGATCAGGTAATGATTACCACAGCAAAAGCATTTGCAGAGCTCCTGGCTGGGTGGGGAGGGAAGCTCTGCCATTCCCATCCTGCCAGCCAGGAAAATTTGCCAGGGAACAGCTGGGACAGAGCTGGGGAGAGCTCCCAGCATCCCCAAGCTGGGCAGGGAGGGAAGGGCACCTTCCTGCAGCCCTCACAGCCCCAAGACCTGGAGGTTTTGGTCACCCCATCCCTGGAATTTTTCCAGGCCAGGTTGGAGCATCCCGCTCTGGAGGAAGGTGCCCATGGCAGGGATGATGTTTCAGATCTTTCCAACCCAAACCCTTCTGTGATTCCCACACAGAACCCAATCTCCAGCTTCCTGGTCTTCCAGCACAGAAGACATCAACAATTCCTCCCTCCTGGAGCACCCGCTCCCAGTTTCATTTGGAATAAAATCCTGACATGCTCAGGGTGCTTTTGCATCTAAAAAGAATGGGATGCAGGATGGAAACAAATGAAAAAAAAAACCACAACTGTCCTAGCTGAGGAACAAAAGGAACCTGTCAACCACCACCTACCACAGCTCCCGGGAAGGGAATGTGCTCTGAGGAGGGACAGAAGGGAAAAGGGCTCGGCCAAGAGAGCCAGGACTGAGAACAAACGGACGCTGCAGGATCCCGGGAAGTTCAGAGCCCTCAGTTTCACACCCTGTGCCCCAAAAGAAACCCCAAATAAGCACCTGTGGCAGGTGACAGGCAGCACTGCCTTGTAGAGCTGCGGGATCTTCCTGTTGATGAGGGGCTGCAGAGCCTCCTTCAGCCGGTGGTAGTTGCGCTCCAGCTCGCGCTGATATTCCTTCTGGTCCGGCCCGATCAGGCTCTTGTTCTTCCTCAGGGCATCCTCACACCTGTGAACACAGCCTGTGAGAGCTGGGCACAAAAACACCCCCCTGCTGCAGGACTGTCCATCCCACAGCACAAAAACATCCCCTCTGTCCCGCTGCGATCACAAGATCCCTTTATCTTCTCTCCTGGTGATCAAATGAACTCCCTTGGTGCCCAGGGGACAAGGAGAGAGTGTCACATCTCCAATTCCCAGAGTGACAACTCCTTTTTTATGGTCATTTACTCTCCAGTTACATTTATCCTCTCTGAAGAGAAATGAAAAGCTCATTTCCACAGAGCCACTTCCAGTCCCAGAGGATTTAAAGATGGATAGAATCAGGAGAGATGAAGAAACAGCAGCCTGGGATGTTCATCAGGAACTCCTCTGCTTGCAAAGATATAATTTAAATAAAGGGTAGGAAAACAACTGTATCAGCAAAGCCACTTATTTCACAAGGGAAAACTCTGCTTCCACTGGATCTATTTGCTCACAGCATTTTCACTTCAATTATTTTGGTAGTTTTTTAAATTTCTTTGTGCTGTAAAGGATTAGGATTATAAAAGGTGCTGGACTGAGCCTGCAGTTTGCACGACTCAAGGAAAGTAGAGCAGCCAGCACATTTCTCCAGGGAATTGTGCCAGCATCCCTCCACTCTGCTTGGAGAAATTCACTGCAGAAGGAAATTTCATCTCCTGGCCAGCCCAGCAGCTCCTCCTGACCCTGCCAGGCTGGGAGCTGTGGCCTGCTGTGATTTCTGGGACATTTCACAACTGAGCTGGGATCAATTCCCTCCTGAGGAACAGCAAGACCCCTGAACCCACGGAGCAGCAGCCAGGGAAGGGCTGGGCAGTGAGGAATGAGCTGCACTTGGAACCTGGGCAGGGGGAGGGACCCCAGGACAGCCCTGGGTCACCCAGCCCGGGGTGGCAGCAGTCTCTGGGTGCCCTGGGAACCTTTTCCATACCTTTTTGTGAAGTCCTTGAAACACAGGCGGAGTTTGTTGTGGTGTCTGAAGAGCTTTGGATCGTTGGGGATTTCAGACAAGAAAACTTGTGCAACTTCTAATGGTCCCTTTAGGAGAAGAAGGGACACAGTGAGTTTCTGGGAAATGTCTGCCATATCCAATCACTGAGAAAGTTCAGCCACATAGAAAACATCCACAAAACACAACGTTTCCTTACACAAAGCATCCTGAAGAGCTGCAGCTGGGAAATCTGGTGTAAATCACCAACCTCAGTGACAACTGAGTCTCTTCTAGGCCTTGCTTTGTTTTATTTAAAACCCTGCTTTTGGAAAACAGTGTGAGAAACTGCACAGATTCTCAATTTGTTTTCCTTTATAAGGACTCCTGACAAAGTTTGCTCAACTCACAACTAAGGCAAAGTTTAAACAATGCAGATGGAAGCCAGGGAGTGTTTGCCAGCACTGCAAACTCAACCCAGCACTCAGAACTCCAGCTGATTTTTTTTTCCAGCTTGTGCACTGTGCTTTACTCAGGCTCTTTCATTTTTTCCCCAGTTTTTCTCCAGTGCTTTCCATTTTGTTGAAAATCCACAGGAGGACACAATCCTGGCCAACAAAGGGGAACTTTCAGGGAAGAGGAGCAGGCAGAAACAACTGCAAGTGCCAGGTAGGAGCAGTAACTGAGGGAGGGATGTTTCTTCTCAGCTTCTTTCCACATTTTCAAGACTCTTACTCAAACAGCAAAATCACTGGGAACAGCTGGCCTAGACCCACCAGTGACCTTAAACATCCCACAGACAGAACAGGGGAAAAATTCCAAGGGAATTGAGAAACAAGGTCCAAGGCTGACACTCCCAGAGTCCAGCTGGGACAGCGATGCTCACCTGATTCACTGTGGTACCTACTGATCCCTGCAGCACCATCTGCAGCATCTTGGGGTCTGAAGGGTCTTGGTGGGTGGCAAAAGCCAATTCCTGTGTTTTCTTCTGCATGTCCTCGATGGCGACTTCGATGGGGGTCAGAATGATCTGAGCAAGAAGCCAGAACAGGATTTGTGTTATGGCTGAGCTTTGGGACCAGGCACAGACCTCCAGGAACACCCAGGTCACAGCGGGGTGGCACCACAAAGGGGTGGAGGACACCAACAGGACTGACAGAAATGCATGATCGTGGTTCAGTGACATCAAGGTTTGATTTTCAGATGTGCTCCTGGGCACTCCAGAGCTGTGTGAGATGTTTCTGAGTGGCACTCGTGTCCCTTTTTTGGGTCACTGCAGCGCTGCCAGTCCCTGAGCACTGCTCAGTGTCCCAGTGACCACATCCTGGAAAATTAACAAACCTCCATCATCACAGAACCACGGAATGGTTGGGTGGGGAGGGTCTTTAAAGCTCATCCCATTCAGCCCCAGCACAGACAGGACACCTTCCCTACACCACGCTGCTCCTACACCAACCCAGCGCGGCCTGCAGAGCTCTCCAAGGGCCCCTGCACGTACAGCTCTGGAGTGGGGGGCAGATCCACCCCTAAACCAGGCTGGGCTTAGCTTGGCTTGAATGGGAACGGGGAGAAGTCTCTAGAACTCCTAAGCTCCTGAGGGAAGCTGGAATGGAGCTGAATCACAGAATCCCAGAATCTCCAGGAAGGAAGAGACCTTCAAGATCGAGTCCATCCCAGCCCTAACTCCTCACCTAAACCCTGGCACCCAGGCTCTTTTTAAACACATCCAGGGACGGTGACTCCACCCCCTCCCCAGGCAGCCATTCCAGAACTTTATCACCCTTTCCATGAAAACCTCCTTCCCGATGCCCAACCCAAATTCCCCTCGGTGCAGCTGGAGAGCGCAGGAGCCTCCTGCGGCGCCGGGCCCCGTTTCCCAGCCAGGCACAGCCTCACCTCCTCCTTGTGGATGACGTTGATCCTGGTTTTGATGTAGGGGAAGGCGTGGGAGGTGGTGAGGATGGTCTTGCGCTTGAACTGCTCGTGCAGGTCGCCGTGGGCGCGGCCGTCCAGCGTGAAGGGCGTGCAGTACATGAAGCGCCGCAGGTTGTAGTTCTTGTCGAAGTAGGTGATCCTGTCCTTCATCTCGTACGTGTCGAAGTAGGGCTCCACGTAGGTGATCTGGATGTAGGCCTGGGGCCAGCAGGGAATGTGCTCCTCAGCCGCTGGCCCCGTGTCCTCCCAGCCCCACCACTGCACAGAGCAGCCCTGGCTTTGCCTTCAAAAACCCCGCTGGCACCGCAGGGACGGAGGTGCTGCCGCCGCTCTGGGGGCTGGGCAAAGCACAGCTCGCTGTCCTTCCCTTCTCACGCCTTCCACACCATGGAGTTGTGGAATGGTTTGTGTGGGAGGCACCTTAGAGCCCATCCAGCCCGCCCCTGTCACAGGCAGGGACACCTCCCACTGTCCCAGGGTGCTCCAGCCTGGCCTCCGGCATTGCCAGGGATCCTGGGGCAGCCACAGCTTCTCTGGGCACCAGGGTCTCACCACGTCTCAATTGATTTCTCCCCAGTATCCAATCCAAACCTTTCCCTGCAGGTCATGAGCCACAGTCCTGTTTCCCAGGCCTGCTCCTGCTCTTTCTGCTGCACTTAAAGGACGTGGAATAAGGAGACAGAACGCTGCAGCTGCACAGCAGCCAGGGAACGGCACAGCCCCTCCTTCCTTGCACCCAGCAGAGCAAGGCCAGCACAGCCTCTGTCCTTTCACCTCCTCCCTTGCCACCCACCACCAGCAGGGCAGGGAATGGCCAATTCTGCATCCCTTGCTGGAATTATTTTCCCAAACTCTCCTCCCAAGCAGCCACGAGATGCTCAGTACGTGGATTTTGCTGCCCACATGGTGAAATTCAGGGGAGAATTTGTGCCACCGCATTTTCACCCATTCAGGACCAGTTCTACACCTGCACTGGTGTCCCTTACCTTGTTGGGATCAAGTTTACATTTGTCCACAGGGTTTGAGTCCTTGATCACTTCCAGCACATCCTCCCCAAACCGTTCTCCATAAAAGCCCTAGGACCAAGGAGAAAGGAACTGAGAGCAAACATCAAATGCAGCCCTGATGGGGCTGGGGGGCAAAGGGACATTCAGGGGAGGTGAAGCTCCACACGCCTTTGACAGAGTGTGATCTGCTGCACCCAGGACAATTCCAACACTCACACTGCAGGGGGAATGGGAAAAACAAACCCTGGAAAGCAGGAGAGCCTTCCAACAGTGCCCAGTTCTGAGCGAGGCATTTGGGTTTGTTTTGTGGCTGTGCAAATAAAACGGGTCAGTTTGGGATCCACTGGTGTTGGAAACGGTAAAATTTTAGTTCATTTAATTTTAATTTACATTTAATTAACATTTAAATTAACTGTTTCAATCATAACCTATATATATGTAATAATTATCAGTACTGTGTTATTCTTAAATTACTCTTAGCCAGCATTTAGCAGCGTTGTCACAACTGCTTTTGTGGGAGCACAGCCTGGGAAAATGAATGAAGCTTTAAGTTTTGATAAACCAACTCTGCTGAGCTTCAATGAACAAAGCCTGGGGGAGACAGAACTGCTGAGGTTGGACATCTGGAATGCAGAATTTATGGACCACCAGGACATTCTGGAGAAACCAGAAGATAAAGAAGAGATAAAGTTGACTTCCAGTTCTCTCTCACCTCCAGCCGATGGGAGATTTCAGCCAGCTTGGTTATTGCAGGTTCCTTGTACACAAACTCTTGCTCATCCAGGTCTCCAAACTTAGTTCCATAAAAACCAACTCGGAAGTAGGTGCCAAACATCCTCTTTCCATCCTGGGGATGGAGAAACAAGAGGTTATTTCAGGGTGGAGACACACACACCCCCAAGCACGGCTGCAGGCAGGCTCCTGAATTTATGCAAAATGAAAAGAAATTAAAAAACAAGGGAAAAAAATTAGAAAGAAAGAAGAGAAAGAAAAAAAAACAACAAAACCACACCTGGAACTCAGCATGGATGCATTTAGCAGCAAACACCACAATGGAATTATAAACTAACATGGAATTGTATGGATCAGTTACGACCATCAGCCCAACCCTGCAATGACTTCTCCCAACCCAGGAGGAGCCTGGAGGTGCCATCATGGAATTCTGGAGTGGTTTGGGCTGGGAGGGACCTTAGAGCCCATCCAGTGCCACCCTGCCATGGCAGGGACACCTCCCAGTGTCCCAGGCTGCTCCAAACCCCATCCAGGGATCCAGGAGCAGCCACAGCTTCTCTGGGAACTTGAGACTCCCAGGGAAGAATTCCTTCCCAATATCCCATCTAAATCCGTTCTCTTTCAGTTTAAGAAGCATCAGATATCTCTGAGAGGCAGCCAAAGGCAAATCCCTTTGCTGGGATCATTACCTGAGGCTCTCCAAGGCCTGTGCAGAGATCCTGCAGGGCTCAGGCACCCCTGGAATCACCCAGCATCGGTTTCCCTCAAATCCCCCCTCCAGGAATTGCAGGGTTGGGCCCAAGGCCATGTCCAGGTCACTCTCACACACACACACAAGTGCTTTTGAACCAGCATTCCAGCTGGGAGGTGTTACACTCTCTAGGAACTGCCTAGGAGAGAGGGCCAAAGTCACTCCTGGTGAAAGCAGATGCAATCCTGTGCCATGTACCTGCTTCCAGGGGAGCCAGTGGTGAATTTGGCCCCGAAACGCAACAAAAGGAGAGAAACAAGAAAGATATTTTGCTGGAAAGGCAACGGAGAAAATCTGATTAAAAGAGAGAGAGAGAGAAAAAGAAGAAAAATGCTTTAAAAATTAAACACACCTTGCTTTTGTTAAAGAACTCACGCTGCATGCACAAACCAGGGATGCCTTTCAGCAAGAAAACTCCAAAATGTTCACCTTTACTCTCGTGACAAAGTGTGATGCACTTTAGGACACTCAGTGTCCCTGAGCTGGGTTAGATTTTGGCTTCAAACAGCCCTTACAGGTGTCCTGGCTGCCAGGTTTTATTTTAGTCTTTTGCTATGGGAAAACTGATCTCTTGTGGTGATGGTGAACACGATCTATGGAAGGCAAAGAGGATAAATAAGCCAAACTAAAATTAAAAAAAAAAACCCTTCAGGCAAACTCCAGACTGCAAAAACCACTGGCACGGCCACTGCCTTCTCCTGGCTGGAGGAAACTCTGGAGCACTCTCCTGGAGGTGCCTGAGGGCCAAAAACTTCCTCTTCAGAGCTGAGCTCTGCCCTCATGAAGGTGTCTGGGGTGAACAGCAGCTCTCATCCCGAAAAAACAGCATCTGGCTGTGCCCAGGCTCCCAGAGCCTGTCCCTCTGGGAATCCTCCTGCACAGAGGGGCTCTCCTCACTCCTCAGGATCCCAGCAGCAGGCCCAGGGTGGAACTCCAGCTGCAGAGCTGTGCTGTTTTACTGCATGTTGCCATTTCCCTGGACTCCCTGTCTGTGTCCAGTGCCCCTCGCTCTGGATCCATGCAGGACTGAGCTACTGAACCCTTTTTTCCTCATCACTACCCTTCCAAAGCCAGTTCTGGAAAACATTATCCACACGAAAATCCCTCAACAGCCAGCATTTCCAGCTTCTATCTCGCTGTCACAAACAGAAGACTGACTCCAGACTTTCCCCAAGTCCTTCCCAAGGTGGAAGGTGGGGCTGGAACCTGATGCTCTTTAGGTCCTTTCCAACCCAAACCATTCCATGGCTCCGTGTGTGCCTGGGGGAGCTGCCCCATGGATCAGCTCCCCAGAGCCAGCACAAGGCTTGGCCCTGCTCCACGGGGAGGTTTGTGGGATCCTGATTTCTAATCCACAAGCTTTTTCCTTCCTCCTTGGCCAGGGGTTTCCAGAGGGTGAAGCATTTGCAGAACCAGATCCCTACAAGTGAGTTTTTGCCATGGACTCTGCCCAGGCAGAGGAAAAATACTAAAGGAGGAAGAGAATGCTGTCTGTTGATCAGCATAAATCACTGAGGAGTTCTGCTGGCTTTTACTAAACACATAAAAATAAGAGTTTTGGGGCACTGGGGAGCTCCAGGGAAGCCTGGTGAGATTCCCTGTCCCTGTGTGAGGGCAGCTCCCAGCTCATCCCCATGCAGAGCAGCTGCTCCAGCTTTCCCTGCTAAACCCAGATGTGGAATCCCAGTTAAAGGGATCCCAGAGGCAGCAGTGAGGAGCAGGGTTCTGCACCCCTGATGTTGGGAATCTGTGCCTGGAAGCAAGGGAATGGGAGGAAATCTCTCTGGGGGAAACACTTCCAAGGATATTCAGGAGCTGCCAGTTCCTTGGGATCAGCTGCAAGCCCGGCATTAGGGACAGGGCACAGCTCTGGACTGGGATCTCTGAAACTCAGCCAACACCAAACCACTCCCCAGCCACAGCAGGGAAACCTCAACAAATAACTTAATGCTCCGTGGTCCTGTTTCTGGCAAGAGCTAAAAATGCAGATATGAGGGAGGAATTATTAAAAGCATCGTATCTCCTATTATTTTATCCAAAAATAATAGGATTTTGGGAGGAGAAGAGAATGAAGGTGAACACTGAATAGCCATCACACAACTGGCAGAGCAGGTAACAGCCACCATGACTTATGAAGGTTCATGATTTGTTATTATGCATGGTAAATACCTTTCCAAATTGCTGGGAATAAAGTTTTGGGGTTATCTCTTGCACGCACACAAAAAGCTTTGCCAACAAGATTTGGGGGAGGGAAAAAAAATGATCAATCAGATGCAAGAAGGATTATCTGCTTCCTTCAGAAGACAGCAGCAGCTGCCTGAAGGAATAAAAGCAAAATTCTCCTTCAAAATGCAGAATCCAACTCAACTTTACCAAACTCAGCATTGTTGTTTTCCTGCTCAGTTTTAACCCAAGGTTCTTTGCAGTGTTGCCAACTACTACAAGTCTTCCAATATTGATTTTTTTGGGAAAGAATCAGCTCCTGGAGCCCTGTTATCTTCTGGCAACCTCCCCCAGCAGAGTTTAAAAAGAGTTTTTAAATTCTCGTGGCGAGAATTTTTCTTGACTTTCCCAACTGGAAAGCAAATAGACAGAATGAATTAATTCAACATTTATTCCATGACTAAACACACAAATCCCATCAGCTGGTGTGTTTAAGGAGAGCTCAGGAATGTTCTGGTGCTACTCAGAACACTGCAATGCTTGTAGTTGGCAACACCACATTCCTTGTGCCATGAGGGGGGTGCTGCTGTTGGCATAGCTCTTTGCTCAAAATGAAACTGGGGGTTCCACAGTGTAAAACAAACAAACAAACAAAAAAACAAAACCAAAAAGGGGAGGTGGGGGGAAAAGGGGCAGAGAAAGGGGAAAAAAATTCCACAAGTAGGAACTTACCACAACAGACAATAGTAAGAGTGGGGAGGAGGGTCAGCAACCAGGGCGATAGAGGAGAAAACAGAAAGTACTTAATTAGGGAAATTCCATAAAACAAACAAGCAGCAAATTGGCAGCAAATAAATTTTAAAATTAAAAAAAAAAAAAAAAAAAAGGGGGAGCATCCATTAAAATATTTAAAATAAGGGGAGGGGAAAAAAAGGGCAAAACATGCAACAAACCTGAAAGCTACAAAGCACAAAGGTCAGAAAAAGTGTGGCAATGAAGGAGCACGATGACAGACGAGAGCTGAACCCACGGTGTCTTTTACCATGCAGTAAAACATGACCAAGTGGTGTTAGAATCATAACCAATGGCAGGAGTCTCTCCAGGGGTCGATTTAGGGGCAGAATAATAAAATAGATGCTCACAGGCCTCGTTGGCTTGAACACTTTCACATCATTTCCACACCTAGCACAGAATCTCTGCTGGGCTGTGTCTGCCTGCACCTCGTGGGGACAAGGGGACAACTTCCAGGGCCAGCCCTGGGTTTATTTTAAGCTGCTCAACTTCCTTTTTTTATTTTTTTTTGCTAGGCTGGAATTGAAACTGACATTCAGACATCACCAGCCCAAATTATGTCCCAAAACACCAAAGGTTTTTTTGTCTCAGCCTCAGTTCAGTAAATGTGTGGTGGAAACCTGGAGGGAGGTGGCCCAAAATGAGCTGCCTGATCTTTAGAAAAGCAAAAATAAACGGGAAAGATGAAGCCTAAGCGAGTAACATCATATTCACAGAGCTTTTTAGTGCTTTCTGAGACTTCTCCATGTTCATGCACCCACTGTGCCAGCTGGACAGGGGCTGGAGTCCAAGTGGCCCTGCAGATTGATCAATTGCTTTGTCCATTTTTAACCCAAAAGCGTGGTTCTCGTGGTGTGCGTTACAAAACTGTGAGCACACAGCCTCCTCAAAAACCCAGGCAGCAAAACTGGCCTCAGCTCACACAACTGAGCCCTTTTACTGCCAGATAAACCCCTACAGAAATTGTTTGAGAACACAAGGAAGCGGCTTCTCCTCTGAGATCAAGGGTGCACCTGCAGCAAACCAGGTTTGTGTTTGGTACCTCTGAGCATTGGTGCTTAAATCGACCCCTGTGGGTGGGGTGAAAACATGGTATGGAGGGATGATTTTCTGTGTCAATGCTGATGGAAAGAAATATAAACAAATTATAAAAACAAACTAGTGATGATACAGTGGCTCATTCACCAAAGAACCTCATTAGTGGAACACGTCAGCATCCATGCACTACCTACAGCTGCTTATGAAGAAATTCCTACTACGACCACGGTTTATTGGGATTTCTTTGGTTAATGAATTGTTTTAAACAGCAGACAGCAACAGAAATACCCACAGCTAGCACATGTGGGCAAGCGTTGGCGTGAGTCATCTGGAAACTCAATTAGTGTTCTTTGCTAACTAAGATGGAGTTACCTACCTCCCAGCCAGTACTCTGTGTGATAAAAAGTAAAAAGGGCATGTCACAGAAACCAAAAAAAAAAGTTTCAAAGGCCAAAGCATGACCAGCAATAACCCTGCAATGGTTTCAATGGTTCTAAGTCATCATGCATCCAAAGCAGCCTCCTCTGGCCCAGCACAGCCAGGCCTCACCAGCCTTAAGCTGGTGGCTTTTGCACCATCCGAGTTTGGAAAGGTTCCTAAAATTCTTTAACCACCAAGTGAACAAACAAATAAACCCCCCAGCATTTCTGGATGTTACCTACCAGGCTAAAGGCAAGGTACAGTGGGTTTTCCCAGCATGCAAAACACAGTTTAAAAGAACATCTGAAAGGGTAAACTGGAATTTTTAAACTCTTTAAACTCTTTAACTTCTGAAGTTACAACAAATCTTGGTGTGTGATGTTCTCTTGTGTTAAATTCCACAGAAAAAAAAACCTGTTAATGATCCTTGTATTTACTGTGGATCATCATTTGGGAACTCTCCTGGAACCTGAGAATAATGGTTTTTCATTTTCCTTGCACTGAGCATTTGAAGCTTCTTCACAATTCACCCTGCAGCTGAAAATTCAAACCATTACCTGGTGAACAATCTTGCTGAATGCCTCCTGCAGTTTACCATGAATAGTAGACAACTTCTTGGCGTCTCTGTTGGCTTCATGAATAGGAATAAGGACTTTGTAAACCTCATTAACTGCTTCATACATGCCAGCCTACAAAAATAAGGCCCATCAGATTGCTCCATCAATTCAACAGCCAGAATTACACACACAGCATTTAAGTGACAAAAGTGCAAAATGAAAAGGTTAAACTGTGGGATAATCGCATCTTTTCTTAAAATGTACCCAGAGATAAAAGGAATAAAATCCTCAGTTACCCCTGAAATCAAGAGCCTGGTGCATTACACCTTGCTGTCAGTAATTAGGATCATTAACGTAACGAATCCTGGGATATTTTGGATGGATACAGGCACAAGAGCAAAACAAGCTCCTAAAATAGGATCCTAACCAAATCTATGGGAATTAAATATGGAAAAACTTAAGTGCACATTTCAGCTTTTGCTGAATTTCAGCCCACATGACTTCTGCATCCACTCCTGGCACACCAGGAGAGATGGACTTTGGAAGATCCTCAGATTCTCTCTCATGGAGTGAGTCCAGCCCAATGTGGGCAGTCACTGCATACACTGGCTTAGCAGGAATTCCAGAATTTATTTATTTTATTAATTTCTATATTTTATTATTCCTGGATTCGTTGCTGCTTCTGCTTAAGCCCACTGAATGAACACTTCCTGTTGTGTAGTGGGAATTAATTCACTCGTTTTCCTTGGTTTACTCCAGAGGGCAAATCAGGCTGTCTTAAACAATTAAAACTCCAATTGCCCCATGCAAATTAAGCATTTACAATAGAATTATACACTCAGAGAAAAAACATTTTCCTTCCTACTGCTCAGGTAAAGAAATGAAAGTCTTCTACCATGGAGAAAGATGCTGCAGCCTGTTCCAGCAATCCCACCAGACCAGCTTCTGTAAAATACTTCCCAGAACAGATTCCTTCTTCATCTGGGGACACGACATCATCAGAAACTGCTGACTCTTCCAGAACATTGGAAGAGATATTCTGGAGAGATAAAAGAGATAAAAAAATACATTTACTCCATTTAAACAACACTCAACACTGTCAATACTTTGAAAGGCAGCTGATTTGCAGTCAAATCCTGGAATTTCTGTAGAGGTTGTTTTCTGTTTTTGTAGAGTCTGTATGTAAAATACAGCTTTCTATTTCTGTAGAGTCTATATGTAAAATACAGCTTTCTATTTCTGTAGAGTCTATATGTAAAATATTTCCATTTTTGTAGTGTATATGTAAAATATCTCTATTTTTGTAGATCATGTGTATAAAATACACATTTCTGTTCTCTCAGAGCAGCACTTCATTCATGCAACAAGCAGCAAGCACAGTTTGAGGATGCAGGCACAGAACTCCCAGCACATGGCAACACTTTGAAGCTCAGCAGCAAAGCCCAAAAACCCCTGAGGGAGGATGATGCCCACCTGAAATGTGACACAGCCCACAGGGAGGTATTTCCTGTCCTCCAGCATGCTCAGGTACTCGGCCACCAGGGCAGCAGAGTGCACCAGGCACTGGGCAGACTCGGCGTGGTTGCTCCTCTCCGAGTGTTTCCCTGCCATGTTCTGCAGCCACGTCAGCCGCAGGTCGGGGGAGTTCTGGTAGCCCTTGGCAATCCTAAAGGGAGAGAAAACCTCTGTGACTCCACGTCCTTTCCTTCTGAACCAGCACAGCCCTTCAGCAGGGTTCCTCCACACTGTATTTAGCCACTTCTGCTTAAACACCAACTCCCCCCTTAGTGCTGTCTGGAAATTCCTGAGACAAGAAGCTGTTGAGATGGGAATTCACCCTGAATTCACAGATTTTTGTGCCAGTTGGTGCTGGGTGAGCAGTGGGTGATGCTGAAGCTCTTGACCAAAGCCCATCTGTCACCTGACACAAGGTGTGGGACAATCAGCACGCCTTCCTGGCTCCCTCCAACAAAACCTCTGCTGACCTCAGGGCCATTTATGCAGACAGCACCATGAAATTTGGCACCTGGAAGCTTCCCTTGGCTCTGGAATATCTTTTGCATATGGACACCACCAAAAAGCCTTTTGGGCAAGCAGGTGCTGCAAACTCCCAAGTTTTCCCTGAAGCAAGCAAGGAGAGTTCTCTACTCAGGTGGAAGATGAGATTTCCAGGGATGGCTGGGGAATGAAAACTACTTTTATCCAAGATAAGATGACTAAACACCAAACAAAAGCTCCCAGCACCACATTCAAACACAACAGACAGGCACATAGTGGTCTGTGAGCAGTGAGACCCAAAACTGCTCCAAAATCAAGTCCTGTAAGTGCCCAAATGTGCAGCATCTGGGCCCAAATCCACATGGAGCATTGACATCTCCCTACAGTGCCAACTGTACCTGTACATCAGGTCAATCAGCATTTCTGGATCTTCCTGGTGCTCCTTCATTTTAACTGTGTCTGACAGGATCATATGGAGGTTGAACACTAAATCCTGGACCTGTGAAAGATAAGCTGTTGTAAAGAACTGGCAATGGGAACTGAGCTACACATTGTTACGTGAGGAACACGCTCACTCCAAAGATTTGTGTGTTTGCAGCTTGTCAGAGCTAATCAAAGACCTGAGTTTTATGTGATTAGATGATTAAAAAAACCAAAACTCAAACCCTTTTCAGGGAATGCATGCAAATAATTCCAGTTCTAGATGGAGGTTTAAGCACAGCCTGCTAATGAATTACATATTACTTGTCTTGTGGTTTATGTCTTTTACCTGGTCAGGAAATGTTGTCTCCCTAAGTTCCAGATCTTCTTCAGCGTATGTCAGAATAGTCTTGAGGGAACGCCTCAGAAATTCTTCATTGAAGTTCTGGGATGTCCCCACCAGGGATGAGAGGGACATGGTCACCTGCATCTTCACTCTGGCAAAGTTCTGCAACAGAGATGTTGTTATGGTATTTCAGCAGCCTGGAGACAGTGCAATACCAGTGCTTTGGTCACGGCACCCTCCTCCTGACATGACAGAGAAAAGAAAACTGAAGTTTTGCAAGAAAAGCTGTCTCAGAGCAGTGGTTAGAATAAACCTAGTGCTGCCAAACTTTATAATCTGATGAGTATTTAGCTCCAGATAAAAGTTCTCCTGTAATAACATCAGTGTTGTCTGTTCCCACATGGTCCCCTCTCACACATCCTGAATGATGCTCTCATGAAACATCTTTGATCCCAGTTGGTCAAGCCTAAAAACAGGAATCCCATGATCTTTGCTGCTGTCAATCCCCTCACAGTCCCTGGCCCAGAACCAGGGTGTCCCCCATTCTGTGGGGGCTGTACCCAAAGCCAGCAGCCCCCAGCCCCGTTATCTGCAAGAACCCAGTGAGGAGCAGCAGGACTCACGTTCCCAATCTCGAAGTTCTGCCTCATGAGCAGGTACAGGGAGGCGCTGGCGTGGGATCTGATGGGGCCAATGCTGCTGCTGCAGTGCCTCAGGAGCCTCAGGCACAGGTCTGCACACTGCTCTGTCTCCTCCTCAAACAGCAGCTCAGGGAACTGGAAAACAGCAGGGGAGGAAATCGGTGCTTGCACGGGCAGGAATGAGCACTCAGACAAACAGGCAGCAGTGAGGGTGCTCTGGAATGAGAGGGAGCCCAGCCTCTCTGTTTTGAGGGAATGATGCTCATTTGAATCACTTTACAGTAAGGCAAAACTGGCATCACTGCAAAGCAACTCATTTTACCTTCCCCTCCAACTTGCTCCTACATCTACACCCTCACACTGATTTACATCACTCCCAAAAACTCAGGCTTAAAACTTCAAGCTTCTCCCAGCACACCTACAAAAAGTGGGAAACAAATCCATTTAAAGTGAGATTTGTCCAGCTTAAACCCCACCTGTGCCTTGAGCTCCCCGCTGAGCAGGTGCCTCTTCCCACTCAGTGCCAGCCAGCAGGAACCCACATCCCATCCATGGTGTGTGAGCTGCACTTTTTAATGCAGCCAACCTCAAAATGCAGAAATGCAGGTACTGCCCATGAAAACCAGGCCTGAAAATTAATACTGCCCAAAATAATAATTGCTTGGGGAAGTGACCCCACAGAAAGGAAGAAACAGCACCTTCCTCCCTCAGAGGGCTGCTCAGGGTGGATTTCAGCCCTCAGACGGGACTCACCTTTGAGACCAAAGCTCTCTGTGTGGCAAAGCAGTGCTGGAGGTAAAGGGCACTTTGGTTGCAGGCCATGCTGTGCAGCAGCACCTTGAGCACCCCGCCCAGGATGCTCTCCTTGGATTCCGTCACGGACACGGTCTGCAGAGGGAAACCAAAATTCCATGAGGAAAATGAACCTCCTGTGTGCCTGTGTGTGTGGGAGAGGGCAAACAGCTCTGACCAAAAGAAAAAAAAGCCCTTTGCATGGGGAAAGACCCAGTTCTGAGCCAGGCCCCAGGTGAGGAACACCATGGATAAAGCAGCAGGTGGAATGAGGATTCTTTATCCCCAGTGAGGCTCTGGCCTTTGGGACATTGTTCTGCCAGAGGGAATGCCCACAGCTGGGCTCTAGCTGGGTTATTCAGGCACAAAGCATAATCCTGGGGATTCCTGGGTCTCTCTGCAGACTAGAGGTGGATTTGGGAAGCATGGTCCTGCCTGCTCCCAGCCCAGGTTCATTGGTTCAGAAATCAGGGACAAAGTGAGTACAGGCCCAGGAGGCTGACCTGGATTTGAGGCAGGTTTGGGAAGAACTGGAGGAACTCTTTGGGATAGGGCAAGATTTGGAGATTTTTACATTAGTTCGCTCCTGAATAGCTATTTCTTGTAGTACAGGGAGGGGAGAATCTTCAAATTCTCAATTTCAAGACTGAAGGAAGGTACTGCAATGTAAAATCAGATTGCTCCAGGCTGGGATTAGGAGAGGCATCACCTGCTGCAGCTGAACAGTTCTCTCAGCACTGAGGCAGTTTTATTTAGCAAAGTGCTGCCTGCCCAGGTGACTGGAATGCCATCACGTCTCCATTTTCTTATCAACCTCACCTGTACAACTATCTCTAGAGTATCCAAAATTATCAGGTTGGCTTCTGTTGCAAGATTCCCATCGATGAGTGCCTCGTGTTCTATCTCTGCCCTTGACCTGACCAGGGAAAACAAAGCAGTAAAATTACTTCCTGATTAAGGAACAGATCCACATATTTTCCAGTCAAAAACGTTCTCTCAGTAGGAGGAACCTCCCAGTTACAATCTGTGTATTTACCACTGGACCCCCTGAGAGGAAAACTGCAATGCACCCCAAGAGGAAAACTCAAGTTTTTCACAATACAGACTTACAGAGGCTTCACACTCATCATGCTGGGAGAGCTCACACTGCTCTCTGACACTTCACTACTCTCCCAGGAACACAACAACAGTTCAGAAGCCCAGTCCAACTCCAGTCTGGCCCAGCAGCATCGTCAGGCATGCGACAGCACAACCAGGAGCAGGACACGTGGCTTTATGCTGCAGGCTGCGGACACACGGTGGTGCTACACGAGCTGGGAACCTGCACTCCCCCTGGGAGCAGCACAGAGCAGCCTGCAAGGCTGCAATCTTCTCTCTCCAAGCTACTCTGCACCTCATCCTTGAAGCACAGCTGACTCTCTGAGGACAGAGTTTTGCTGCTCCACGCCAGGCACTTGCTTTCCTGGAAAGCTGCGGCTCCGGGGATTCAGCACTGCCAGCGCCTTGCAGTGGCACAGCTGCACTGGGCAGAGATCCAGTGGGGTACTGAAAAAACCAACTCTGGCCTGCCCTGCCACAGGTGCCATCTCTGCCAGGTCAAATCCCAGCAGGGGGGTGACCAAAATCCCAGAAAAATACACAGAAAAGGAGAAACGATTTGGCTCTTGGAGCTGTACTGCAGCAGCCTTTCCCTGCCACGCTCCATGCTCTGGGAGCTGGCTCACACCCCCAACATCTCCAGGACAGGAAGTTTTGGGACCTAGCCCCACATGAAATAGTGCCATCTGTATAAAATGATAGCAGCTGCAAGCTGTGCACAGCTCTTGGGGTGAAAATTCTTGTTTTTGGGGTTTCAAAGGGGCAGACACAGCAGATCCAGTCACAGCAAGCAGGGGTTAGAAAGCAGCTCTAGAGAGTTTTACCTAAGCAGCTCATTTTGTGAGGTGAGACACCATCCTTTGACCATCAAGAATTCCACAGCTGTTAAATGTGTCCTTGAGGTCCTTCTGGGAAGGACAGGGCTCAGACCCAGCGATGGCAGAGAACTGATGAGCGTTTCAGGCCAAATTTTAATCTGATGTGACTCTGGAATTTTTATGTACATCACTTCATCAGCAGATTGAAATACCCTGGTCATTTGGCTTTCCCAATGACTCAACAGGACTGGAGCTTTGGACAAAAAGCCACTACTTGTCGTAAGGAGAAATTACATTTTTGTGTGGGATGAAACAACTAAAGGCTGTGAAGAATTGCATTCTACTCCAGGAAGAGCCAATGTCTGCAAGAGTAAAATTTGGCCTGATCTCCATCTGGGCTCTGAGGACCCCATTCCTGTTTCTACAGAGTTTCACTTGGGCTGAGATTGCTTCCCTAAGATAAAGAACAATTCTTTTGCTGGGAGGATGGAGACTGCAGGTTGCAATTTGAGGAGACAGAAAACGTGCACAGCAAAGCTCAAACACAACTCCTGAGCCCTCTGGATTAAACCACAGCAAGAGAGGGGAATTTCCAAGGAAATGGGTGTAATAAGCCAAAAGAGCTCACTGCAGTCAGCTGCACACACACATGGAGAAGTTCTGCCAAGCATCACAAACAACGCTGTGATGATTGAGTCTGCAGATGTACAAAATGGCAATTTATAAGAACTGCACACCAATGCTACAGTACCTGGCTGGTTTGTGGCTTCTAAAAGCACAGCACATGTGGAAAAACAATCAAAGTGATGGATTAGGAGAGGAAAGGAAAGCGAGCTTTGAGAACTCCAGAATGCTCTTATGGAATAAAGGAAATATGACATGAGATATAAATGCTATCTGTGGAAACTCTTAATGGATCTAAATTACAGCTTAGGGCAGGGTTTTAAGATAGCAATGAATTGGATAAATCTCTTTAAATCTGATCTGGAAGTTTAAGGACTCAAGGGAAAGTGGAAAGGCAAAGAGTTGGGAGGGCAGTGTTGGAGGAAAAGCTATTTGCTTTGTTTGTTTTGCAATGCCAGCCCCGTGCATCTGAGGGCTCAAAGCTGCTGGCACAAGGGCTGAGTGGCTGCTGGCAGTGACCTTCTGTGGGGAGGGGGACCCTGCTCTCACAGGCCCTGGCAGGTGGGTAGAGCAGAAGGATAAGGCAGAGTTACTTGTCAAGCTTCTCTGTGTTCTGCCGCCAGTGAGTCATATCCTTTCTCCATCTCAGATTCTCTTGACTTCCAAAGGCACTCCCAGAAGGGCTCCTCTCTGCAGGGTAAGAGCAAAACAGCAGCAGTCAGCTGATGCTCCTTCCTGCTGCACGAGCAGCAGCTCCAGATCTGCTCACAAGTGACAACAGAGATGGTTTTCTAGAGCCTGAGGCTCTGTGGCACTCACCCAGGATGTTTACACGTCCCTAATTCTGTCACTGCTGGGTGGCACAAGACACAGACAGGCAGCTGAGACACTCCCTGGTGAGAGGAGTCCCTTCCTTGGACAGCACAAGGAGCCTGAGTGTGCCAACCCTCATCATTCCAGCACTGCTGTCCCCAGCTGGCACCCAGGAGTGTTCTCAGGGTGGTGCCAAGACCCCTTTCCCACCTCACAATCTTTTACTCTCATTGCTCAGAGAGCAGGGGAATTTCAAGTAATAAAAGTAATAAAAGTAATCTGGCCACATTAATTAAAAAATAAAGGTTCCCATCTCTGAAGTGATTCCTTAATTATGGCTCTAAACTACTTATCCACCTCAGCCCATGGTGACAGACTCGTGTGGAAGAGCAGGACACAAAACCACAGCTCTGATTCTTGTCCAGTCTCCCCGTGCCACCCTTTGAATTTTGGGTGTTGATAAAAATTACTGGGTTTTACAAACAGTAAAAATCATCAGAAGATGCCTGTTAGCCCAGCTACAGCTACTTCAAGTCTCCTTAAGTCAGCAGAAATGTCCAGGCATTTTCAGAGCTGCCAGAGCAAGATCAGGCAGCTTGTTTTCCTCTCTGATCCTTGAACAGGACACTCTAAAAGATGCTACACTGGAAAAAAATTAAGGCAAGAACACCCCATAAATGAGATGTGATCTCACTTAAAAAGACAATCAAGTAACAAATAAATTGTCTGCAGTTCAGGAAAAGTGTAGAGACTCTGCAGACCCAGGGAAGGGTGCTGCAAACAGCTTTCCTAGGGGCCTCTTTGTATCCCACACCACAGATGGGTGCAAGTAATTGTTGGGGGTGGCAGGAGCAGCTTTTGGAAAAAAGAGATGGCACAGAGGACTCCTTTACTCACCCAGCTGTCCTCTACTTCTTCGAACCATTTCCTGCCTTGCCCCTATGCTGCCCAGAATTGCTTCTTCAAGTTTGGCTCTCATGTCTTTTGACTTCTTAAATGTCAGGCTGTTCATTCTTTCAAACACTTTCTTGCCCTGCAAGTTCCAAACAAAACCATGAGGGAAGATCCTTTCAATTTGGGATATTTGCTGAGAGTTAACAACTCAAAATATCTAAAGACGTGCAGTAGGAAAGGAATACAGATTAAGAATAAGGAATACAGAAAGATTAAGCTGGCAGGTAGCTAAATCACTCAGATTCCAGCACTGCTACAGAAAACTCTCTTTTCAAAGTGACACTGCAGCAGTTCCCAGATGAGGGAAAAGCAGCACAAACTGCTCAAGAAGAGGAACAAGGCACAGACACTCACATGGCTGGAAAGTAAACACGGGAAAAGCCTGGCCTTGGGACTGTGAATAGAGGAAATACTTTGGAGAGCAGGAAATGCCTTTCTGCAGGCGTGTAAAGGATGGGAGTGTAAAGGTCCTCGGCAGGGCCCAGGAGGGACTCCAGGAGGTTCCAGCTGGCAGTACCTTGTACTCAAAGCAGGACACACAGAGGTAGAGCAGGTCCAGCAGGCGGTTGAGCTGCAGCACTGACAGGTCAGTGAACCACTTCTGCAGGACGCTCTCGTCCGCGTTCTTCAGCACCCAGAGCAGGCAGATCAGGAGGCTGCGGCTGGACTCTGTTGAGAAGGTGGAGTGCTGCCTGCCACTCTGAAACCCCGGTCAGGACACAGCTTCACACCCACACCTTCCATCACCACCCACTGAGTTTCTTCCCTTGAGATAACTGTAATAACCTCAGCAGCTTGGGGGCTCCACGTTATCTCATGCATCTATCAGTGTCTCGCTGAGAGTGCGCCTAAATCCCAGCAAAATGGGGTCATGGCACTGGAGTCAAGGCAGGAGAAGGCAGAAATGGAAGGGTCTTCCTGCTACCAGAATCAGGATTCCCCTTCTGTGCAGAAAGCGGGGAAAACGGCCCCTCCTTGTGTTCAGCTAGGTGGGATTTACCTGGGGTAGAATTTGTTCTTAGGGCTTAAAGCTCATAGTGACTACTGCACTCCACAGAGCTTTTATAAGATCGTTTCACAACAAGAGAATCTTTATCAGGAAAGAGAATTCTCACACTTTCTGAGGTTTGTTGATTTCTATCCCTCCTTGGCGTTTTCTTATGCCCCTCTAACACAGACACAGCAACATGCAAACGTGCTTTGTCCTCCCTTGCTGCCCCTCTGCACACCCAGCTACAAACTGTGGGTCCCCACAGAACCTGCTGAATATTTGCTGGCTGACACAGACTGAGGGTCAGGAAATGCAAGAGATGGATTTGTACCGAAGAAGGGAGTAGAAAACTGCTGGGCCTGGTGAGCTGGGGGACAGAAGTCCCTGCAATGGCCATGGCCACTGTCTGGCTGATCATGCTGCCGCCCTCGCTCTCGTAATCGTCCACGGTGACACAGCTCGGCCTCCCCCGCTGGTTGTGACTCTCTGCAGAGAAATACAGGACTTTAGTCAAGCCCCAAATCCGAGGTTTACCCCCCAGACTCCATCCACAGTGCTGGTCTCACTGAACTGGGAATGCAAACTGATAATCATCCCACCCGAGGGGTCCTGCAGAGAACAGGACAATGATTTGAGGCATGAAAGCAAAGAAAGCAATTCCCAAATGCAACCTACACAACCTCAGAACCTAAAACCCTTCTAACAACAGACCTTTTGTCCCTCTAAATACTCGAAATCCTTTCTTGCAGCTTTCTTGTGTCACTAAACTCAAAGGATGTAGAGGAGAACTCTAAATTCCAAACTATTCCTGATTGGACTCCCTGCCCTGATTTGAAATAACCTCTGCTCTCTTTGGGACACTCTGCAAAGCCTCCATGAAAATGAATTGCTGATGGAGCACATGATAGGAGGAAGAAGAGGAACTCTGTTCATCCTTTAGAATTAGGAACTCTGCTTATCCTTTGGATTTAGGGCCTCTGGTACAGTGTGAGGGGTGACTTTTTAAGCAGGTCAGACACATATGGAAGCTGGCTGCGCATTTACATCAGCCAGTGGGATGTAAACTAAAATACACTGCTTTTTTTTTTTTTTATTTCATGCCAACAAGTGGGCAAATGCAACTTCTGAGTGCTAACAGGCATTGAAGGCACATTTTCCAAGTGAAAACAAACATGAAAAAATGTCAAAACCGCAATTCAGAAACAACCTCATCCGCCAGCAAAGGCGTTCACAATTCAGTTTTACAACCCAAAAACCCAAGTGTGGTGAGGAGATGAGCAGATAGGCAAGGCAGAGAATATCAAATACCTGTGAAGTCATAGAGCTGAGGCACAGTTTCCATGATCACGCCAATCAGAGGTAGATACAGCATTGCCACCCGGGCCTTTACCTGGGGGTCAGCGTACCGCGGGTCCGAGTCGTGGCTGGACAGCAGGTTGTGTACCATGTTGATAACCTTCTTATGCAATCCAAATAAACTGTTAAAAGACAGTTGGGTCATGCACATTGGTTAATATCTTCAAAGGAAACCCTCTTTTGTAACTAAGGGGCTTCAAAAAGGAAAAAAAAAATCCAGTTTTTTATTTTTAACTTCGCGCGAAGTGCTGGTGCATGTGAGGTTTTTTTTTTTTGATCTCCCATGGATTTTACAGATGGCTGGTTTTTCATTGTGCCTTGTAAAATGGGCAAAAATATCTTGTGGAATGCACACCCCGTATAATGTGAACACTCTCATATTTTCCATTAAAAACCCCCGAAGTCCAAGCTACTGCTATGTTGAAGCACTGAATCTACTAAGAACTATTAGAAAAACTCAGAGAATATGGAAAACAGAGAGAGAAGCTTTGAGGGGACAGCAGGTTTAGTAAAACTGTTCATTGTATTCTTTTTTTATTTCTATTTGACGCCATTTACAGAGACAAACCCTCCTAAGCCAGAACATTGCTTTAATCAAATGATCAGGAAGTTTCTGCTTCAGCTCCCCACCCCACCCTACCCCATGCAATTACTGAACCAAAACAGGAGACTACAGATCCATAATTCTGAATAAAAAGTGGCAAAGACATGAAGGGATAGAAGGAAAAACAGCCAAAATGGCTCCTGTCATTATTCAGATGCAAACACTGGCAGAGCCCTTCTACAGGGCACCATGTGTGACTGTCCTTGAAAACAAAAAACTCCCCTGAATCTCTCAAGGGCTCTGCTCCTTTCAATCCCCTCAGCCACCACGCAGAGGCAAAACTCTCCCAGAGCAAATAGCAGGATCTCTCTCTGCAGCTATTTGCTTCTGTAGGCAAACCAGCCAAGAAGACACTTTACCCCATGCATGAAGCAGCCAAGGAAGCTCAGACATTAGGCAGTAGCAAAACATAAACTGCAGTGTTCAGACCTGAGGTATTAAAACAAGTGCTGAATTTCAGGCAGTATCCACTTTACCTGAAAAGTAGAGGTGAGTTCTGGTTAAAAAAAAAAAGGTTTTGATTGGATTTTGGGGGGTTTGAAGTTGACTATAAGGCAGCTTGGGAGGACATCAGCTATTGGAGCTGCAGGTCCTCCCTGTGGCTTTTAATCAAGCCATAATGAGATCCTACAATTGCTTGTTTGTGTAATTAGTGAGAGCCTTAACAACTAGGAAGGAAACACTTATTTAAGTGACTGGTTCCTTCAGATTAAGGATAAAGAAAAGTCTTTGTATTATTTTGAAGGAGTGGCATCTCAATTATATTTTAAAAATTCAAGGGAAACCATCCCACAGGCCATAAAACTGCAGACAGGGAAAACATCCGAGCAACGCTGCCTAATTCCAACCCAGGGATCCACGGATTTCTTTGTCACTTTCCCAGAGCTGAGCGGGCTCTGTGGTGGATGGATCCACGGTGGAGAGGAGGAAATGCAGCCCCTGCTCTTCCTGCCTGATAAGGCAGAGAATCGATCTCACCACCCTCCCTCCCTTATCTCAGCCCTGGCCTGGATTTCTGTCAACACCCACCCGCACTTCTGCAAAACCGACTCTGGCACTGAACTCTGAGGGCTGAATTCTGATTTTCTCACTTCTGGTCTGCAGCTTCAGCCAAGATGGGCAGCGTGGGTGCTGTGTGTGATGGCCAAAGCACCCCAGCAGTGTTTGCAGAGACAACTGTGCAGGGTCCAGCTGCTGGGACTGGCACGTTCATTTCCCGCGTTCCCCTCCCCTGCACGTTTTGTTTGTCCTGTTTTCCAGGCTGCAGGTGCTCTGCAGGGCTGTCACACTGTCCCCTGTCACACTGAGGGATGTTCCCAGCACACACCTCCAGGAACCAGGGAGCTGACTCCTTTCCTGCCCAACTCAATCCAAAGAGTTCCTAAAAAATGAGCTAAAACTAAACACATCTTGCTAATGGAGCACAGAGAGCAAGGACAGAACACATTTAAGGCTCTGGATCACCTATCAAGGCCTAAAGCAGGTCTCTAACACAAAAAGCAACTAGATGAACAGCCCTTTCCACTCCTGCTGCAGGATAATGAACTGGGAACAATTCTGAGCTTTCTCCAGTGGTGGCCACAACATTTTATGGAAGGCAAGTGTGAACTCTCTGCTGGTGATACTGTAGGACTGTTAAAAGTCTTCACAGCAAGGGAAGAGCAGATCTGAACACACTTGGTTTAATTTATCTGATAGATCTATCAGGAGAAACACCCAGTGTTTGAGCTTGAGAAAACTCAACAACTCAACAAACCTGAAACTCCAGGTTTTTCTGGAAAGCAGTAAAAAAATATATGTTTTCCAGGTATACAACTGCCCCCAAATTCAGGAGTTCTGATCAAAACGCATCTCCAGAGCTGAGAAAAAAAAAAAACTTGGGGCTTTTTCTGGCTAGACAAAGTTTGAGAAAGTTGTCTCCCCAGTGGACACCAGCAAGCTCCTCTGTGCAGAGATTACCACCCTGAGGCAGGCAGGTAAAGAACAGAAAGTTTGTGAAGATCAAGGGCAGACACACTCAGAGACAGAGCCTGATTTCTAACCAGTGAGCAGGACGCTCCTCTGGCACAAAAAAGGATTTCTGCAGACAGCACATATGGATAAAGATTTGCTGCTTTTTCCGTTTCAGGACAAACAAATGAGACTGCAGTGTGTTATGTATATATACAGGAAAATATTCCAGTTTATGGCATCACTTTCTCCTCCAAGAGGAAACAGAATGAATGTTTAACTCCAGAGACCTCTTGGCAAAGGGGCAGAATTAACCATGAATCATCAGCATTTGTCGACTCGGCTGATATTTCTGAGTCCACCTTGAGAAAAATGTCTGTGAGGGAACTCAGGACTGTGGAAGCAATCAATAATTTCCATTGCAACCCATTTTAAAGAGGCAAGGCAGAAAACAGCCCTAAATAACACAAGGAACAGACTGGATGTCAGGACTACAGCAGAAAATTATTTGCTGCACAAGCCAGGCAAGTCACTGACAAACTCTGCATGCTTGACTCTATTTGTCTATTTGTGTAACCCACAGGGGCCTCATCAATGCATAATTTACAGTTAAAAAGAGCTGGGAGAACCACAGGCAAAATATATTGTAACGTTTAAAACCAGCAGCAAGAGAGGCTTCCTAAATGTTGGGAATTATTTTCTTGTTACATTTGAGAAAAGCTATTTTCATTTCAGAGCTCCAGAAGTGCCCCTGTGGCATCTGGAGGCTCCAGCAGGAACCTCTTTCCCTTCTTCTCAGCTGGAAAAATGTGATTAAAATCAGGTTTATAGAGTCTGGGATAAGGAAGAAACACAAGGGGCAAGAAGAAAGAACATTCTTAAATCACTGTTCTCTTATTGTAGCTTACAAATTTATATAAATTTTGGCCACGCCAGGGCTTTCTCTGCATCCACCATCTGCTTGGAATTACAGAAAAACAAAACTTTGTGAGGATTTACCCTTCTGCATCAGGATCTAGAATGACAGCCAGTTCTGTGAGCACCAGCCCAGCCAGGTAATGCTGCTGGCGGAAAGGCACAGACAACTCAAACATATTTGCAATCTTCTGGTCTTGGACATTTGTGGAGAACCCAGAACTCTGAAAAAAAAAAATCAAGTTTCAGAAGCTGCATCATGAACAGAGTCAAAGCTTAGGAAATAGAGAAGAGGCAGTTTTAAGAATTAAGGACAACCTCATGCCTTTTCCCTTTTTTGTTTATATCAAGGCACATCTACAGTTAAATTCCATTCCAGCCCAGAAACTCTTCCATTAATTCTGTTTGCTGTTCTTGTCTTCCTGTTAGGAAAGTTAAACCGAATAACCTTTAAAAGTGGATTGGTTAAACTTGTAAGTCAAGGATGCTCTTACTCAGGCTGAAGAAGGATTTAATTTGATTTAGTTCATGCGATTTTGCAACTAATTAATCCATTTGAGTGACACACTAATTCAAATTACTTTTTCTGAGCAGGCCAGGACTAAGCTGCAGGGAGCTCAGTGTTGCCAGAAAAGGGTAACACTGGACCAAGCGTTTTCTTTTATGGTTTATTTGTGTTTGTCCAACACAAGAGGGACCAGGTCAAGAAGGACAATGTGTGGTCACTACCAGGAGAGGAATACAGGCACTCTTTCCTCAATAATAAAAAGATCAAAAAAATCAGAACCTATGTGGCAGGAAAAACTGATTTCTAACTAAACACTTCCAAAGCTATGAGCAAGAGGGACTGAAGGTACAACTGCCTCAGAGGATTTAATTCTCAGCTTGTATTTCCCAGATTTGTCAGTACCTGGGAGGTGGCTGAAGACACGGATGGTGATGGAGATGCAGGTGGTGTGAGCAAGCTGCAGGGTAAATTCAGGGTGACATAGTGCTCGTGGCTGCAGATGATGCGCAGGAAATCCAGCTTCAGAGACGCCAGGTTGCTTGGGTTTGATAAGGAATACACCTTTGAAGACACCTGGAAAGTCCAGCCCACAGCATTGCAGTCAGCACCAAAACAGAGTGTAACTCCAGAGTGAGCCCCCCTGCCCACCCCTGCTCCCCAAAATCACTGCCAAAGCAAGAACCTGGTATCACTAAATGGTCACACCCATGTCCACAGCACTTTTTTGTGCCAGAGATTGTTCCTGATGTGCAGGAGCCACACACATCCCACACATATCTCTCAATACAAGATCTATACACCAGTCATATTTAAATGACCAAAGGAAGAACTGGGGACTCTCCCTGTTGGGGGTTGGAACAAAATGATCTTTAAGGTCCTTTTCAACCCAAACCATTCTTTGATTCTGTAATTCCCACATCCTGTTGATTTCAGCAGGGAGTTGTGAGGACCACAGTGTGATGCACTAACAGCTCCAAGATGCAGGCTGGTTTTTATACATACATCTTTTATATATAAAAATATAATTAGTGACATATAATATACAGCAGGCAACCTAAAATCTTAAAATGCTCTTGCTGTTCTTTTGCCCCTTGTAGAGAATGTTTTAGACTCTACAGGGAAAATGAATCTAAGCTTAATCTCACTTCTCTCACTGGTCCCCTGTTATCTCCTCTGCACACAGAGTCAGAATGGATGTTTGTAGTCAAACAAAACTTTGTGGTTCAGGGTGATTTCCCTGTCACACTGCAAATAAGGAGCTCTCATTTTCAGGAAGGACACCCTCATCCCCCAAAGGATGGAGCCCAGTGATCAATATGATCACCCAGAGTCACCATGTCCTTAAGAGACCACAACAGTCTGAGCTCCCTCACAGAACCTCCCACTCATTTTTGATTCAATTACTCTGAACGTGGTGAGCAGAGGGAACAATTCTCCCTTCCTGCTGCGTGTCCATTCACTCCAGGGAGTGACTCCTAATTCAGTTAGGAGTGTAATCAGAGAGCTGTAAACCCTAAATCACCTCTGAGAATGCCCTGCTCTAAGAAGACAGAATTCTGTGTTCATATTTTACTGCCTGTCCAGAGAAATTTAACAGTAACATTGTGGCTCAGTTAAGCCACAATGTTTATCTGCATTCACCTGTTTGTAGCAGGTCTTAATAAGAGCAAAAACAAATCCTCTGTCCATGATGGACAACAAATCATTGAGGAAAAACGCCAGACTGGTGTTGAGCCGCTCCACCATCTCCGTGTCCTGGAGAGAAGGGAAGAGAAAACCAGAAAGCAGATGAAGAACCCTGTGTGTTTTGAAGCAAAGGAGAGGCAGGAAGGCTGGTGGCTGAGCTGGGCTCAGTGTAATTGTTTGCCATCACCTTCTGGAAGCGGGAGACTATATCACCAGCGATTGTGCTGACCAGTGCAGTCACGTCATCCATGAAGCGCTCCGGGAAACGATTCTTCCTCGGCGCATCCAGTTTGTCAGCAAAATACAGATGATGCACCATGCTCTTCACCTGTGGGGATATAAATTACAGCACAGCCACTTGCAGCTGCTGCTGGCTCTGGCTGAAAGCAGGGGCTGGGAGACATCGGGGAGGTGTTTGCTCACCATCAGCTCGAAGAAGAACCAGGCCTGCTGCAGGGCCGCCTCCCGCACGCTCCCGCTGCACACAACCCACTGCAGGGCCAGCTCCTCGTGGAAAAGCTACAGAGTCAAACCCAGAGTCAGCAAGAGCCTGCAGAGCAGCTCCCAGCACAGCCCCCCATGAGAAATGTCAGCACGGTCCATGGCAAGTATGGCAAACAATGAGTTAAGCAAACTAAGTAACTGAGGACGTGACAGCAGTGGTGGCATCCCAGAAAGAAATCCCCAGCTAACAATGAGGGATGAGGTTATGACATGTGATGTGAGAAACGTTTCACAGCATCTCGCTCCAGGATTGAATCTCAAGTGTCAAAAGAATTTTCCGCCCGCCCCCAAGAAATAATAATTAAAAAAAAGGTTGGTGCTCGAATTAGTTTAGTTTAAAAAGTCTACCTTTCTGCCTGGTCTGATTTTCGCAGGAAAAAGGAGTAAAAAGCGGACATATAAAGTGATTTGTACAAAGATGTATATTTACTGTGAGAAAGGACTTAAAACAGTAAGAAAGAAACATGGGGCTCAAACAGCTCTTGGATTTCTTTTCTCGGGACGACCAACCCACACACTGACGGTGGCAGCAGCCACATTTTCTTTACACAAAAGCTCTGGCATTTTGCCTTTCTGACATTGTTCACAAGGTCCTCATTTCCTGTACAGGAGTTCACTTTCAAAGTGACTCCCACTCCCTTTCTGGAGTCTCTTTGGATTAATACCTGGATAAGTGAGCTCAGCACACCGAGCCATCCAACACATTTTCATTTTGCACACAAAATGTATCATTTACGTGTCTAGACAGTGCTATTCATATTTTTTGAAAGGCAGTAATAAAGTGGCCCCAAACACTATGGCCATTAAATCAGACAAGCAACTCCTGATCATTTAATTCAACTCCAAATACTTCACACTCCTTACAGCCTGGATATTCAGAGGTGTTAAGCACCAGCAGTTCCTAATGACCTCGGTGGGGGGAAAAAAATAAAGTCAGGCTATAAATAAAAGAATAAATTGCATCATGTTTTCCAGAATGACTTGACCTCCCTGCCCCACAACATCAATTGTCTCCACTGAAATCTACCTTTTTGGTTGGTAATCGTCCTGTTAATGTTTGTAAGAAACTTGACGTCTCAGTGTGCGAAGACATACGATTACAACTTCGATCCGTAGCCTACGGAGTGGAGATGAATGAATGATGACAGGACATTAAAGTTTGCCGTGGATGGGTTTTGCAGCTCAAGGACAACGAAACGTTTACAAAAATACTCTTCCAACTGTAGGGTTTTTTTACAGGTTTTTAAGTATTCTTAAACTCTTAGGCATTTAGAGATTGGGTCAAAACAAAACGACAGCGATTTGGATTGGTTTTAAGACACACAGGTTATTTAAAGAACTGCATGTTCTGATGCACAAAGACAATGCTGCAAAGCATGAAACTTTTCCATCGTTGCATTTTATCAACATGCAAAGGTAATACTCAGAATTTCAGCCCATACCTCTCAATCTACCAGAGGCCAAGCGTGGGGGATGTACCCACAGCCACGCTGCCACGGGCAAGGAGAAAATCACTCAAGTTCTGCTACTGATGGAAATAATTTGCCATGAGAGCAAGTGAACTTGGACTAAATATTTTGGGAAGGTTGATAAACTGGGAAGGAGGAGCAGTTGAGAGGTACGTTCAAGGCAACCATGCAGTGCAGAGCAGCAGGCAACGGGGGCTTCCTGACTGAAGCTGCTGTAAAGTTTTCATACTTTGCAACACAGAACAATACAATTGGCCCTGGCAAATCACTGCCTCCAGCACTCAAACTGACATGTTTTAAGAGAGAATTTCATATGTGGCAATCAATTTGGGTTCACAATATTCCACTCAAACAAGTCATGAAGGATTACTGGACGATGAGTACTAAATGCTCGATGAGAATGGCAAAATGGTTGACGACATCGAAAGGAATGGCAAACATGGACAAAACTATGAAGCTGTGATTAATGTTCCCACTTAGAAAAGTGCTCCACCTGAAGCTGAAACTAGTGCGAGAGAAAGAGAAAAAAAAGAAAACAAAAGCAGTCACAGCATTTACATTTCACAGACCAGCAACCACTGAAATGAAAGGAGGGGGCACGTTCACGCGATCAGAGGTTTTTCATGCAGTGTGGGGGGGTGGTAGGGGAGAAGATGAGAATTTATAAAATCAAACTGAAAAGTTTTCAAATAAACAATAATGAAAAAAAGAAAATGAAACCACCAAAACTGGAATATGCACTGAAAGGAAGATATTCTACAGGGGAAACATCAGGGAAAACAAAGGCAGAAAAACCTCTACCGAAGACACCACCTGTGTTGGCTCTGCACTTGGGCTGGGGTTGGATCCCCATGGGGCTGCTTTTGGACCACCAGTGTTTACCCAGGAATTGGAGCGGTCTAAGCCCTGGGCATGTAACAGAAAGCAGTTGGGAAAGGAGAGAAATATTACAGGTTGCATGCCATACACAGTCAAAGTTCAGTCCTTACAAGCAATCAAAGTGGGTACACTGCAAACACATCAGCACTTACAACTGTTGGGGCAGCCTGAGCTCTCAGTGCCTCGAGACATTGAGTCCTGGGGATTATTTTATATCTCACATACATTCAGCTCTGGGCCTGTCCTGCCTGGAATGCTTGACATTCAAAAACTCTCCTCCTGCTGAAAAACCCCACCTGAATTTTGCTCAGTTTGAACCCATTCCCACGGAGCCAGGTGAGATTTACACTGGTGCAGAGGTGTGAGGATGCTCTCTGAGCTTTCCAGCATCTTCAGGGCAGCCCAGAGTTCACAAGCTCTAAAATTCTTACAGAAATGCTGAGAAACTGAAGAGGCTGACTGTCAATCCTCACAGGGCTCCCTGCCTGTGGAACAGAAGTCCAGCACTGCTGGCAGAACAACCCATGGGCAGGATTTCACACGGACAGGGGCATTTCCTCTGGGCACTGGGGCAAAGGGAGGAAAGAGCACGTACCTTTTTCTGGAACCAACCTGCTTTGCCAAGCAAAACATTTGAAAAATCATCCTGCTTTTCAAAAGCTCAATCCAGCCTGTACTCCAAATTCTACTGCAATGGATCGTTTTGGCAAAATTAGTGTGGATCCCTCCTCTCTCTGCTCTCCTCTTCTTGAGACACTCAGAAAGGAGGAAAAATTTAAATTTGTGCTGTCACTCAGACTGCTCCCAAATCAGGACCATTCAGGGGGGATGGAGTGGACTTCCCTGGGTCCCAGGAAGCAGCTCTGACAGACACAATTCCTTACAAATACCACACACTGATTTTGACAACCCTCACCAGAGCAAGAGCTTCCATCCCCATTTCTGTGCCAACTTAGGGCTTTTTCCCAATATATACAGCAAAGTGCAGCCCATTTCATCCCAGTGATCAGCATCAGCTGCAAAGTCCACAAAGCCAAATCATCTGTTTCTCTCAGCAAACTAAAATCCACCTCAAGGTTGAACCTGGCATGAGAGCTGTAACCTGGGATTCAAACCATTAATCCACCGAGCTCCTCGAGGCAGAGCTCAGCAGTGCTGTAATTTTGCTTAAGATGTCCAATAAAAAAAATACTGAACACATAAGGAGAGTGTTTTAATCTCAATTACTTTTTGGCAGGAATAAATCAAAGCCCTGTGCCCTGCTCAGCCCCATAAACATGCTTTATTTTGCTCACGGTGATTTAAAGTCGAAAGGGCTTTGCAGAATGCTGAACTAAGCTCTTGTTTTGTAAAATCAGGTCTAATTTTGAGAATGCCTTTATCCCCCTCACATTTCTCTCTCAGGGTTTCCTAAACTTGTCACTCTGGTTCTGAGGAGAACAATTAAACACACACCGTGTTTGCAGAAGTAAAAGTCATTTGGTAAAAAAATCTGGAAAGGGAAGGATTCTTTCCTCTTCAGAAAACAAAACAGTGTAAGAGCTTCTTACAGCTTGGCAGAGTCACTCCAGAGTTCACAGAGCTGCTGTTAAATTCTGTGCTGCCCCTGGGGTTCCACCTGCAGCAAGGTCTGTGCAGGAACAGAACCCACATCTGTGAAAATCCACTGGCAGAGCAATGAAACCCCACAACGTCTTCTGTTTTTTTTCCCAGCACATCTCCAGCATTTCAGCATCACTTTAAACATGTCTTTTTAGACATTTAATGAAGTTCTTTTAGTAGGGAATAAAATTTACATGGTTTCAAATCACAAATGATGGTAAAACAAGTGACAGACCTAAGACCTGCTCTGCTGTGACAATAAACAGACATCTTCCAAATCCTATGAAGAGTTTTCAAAATTAAGTAAGAAGGTAATAAGGAAACTTATCATCACACCTCTAAATACCTTACATTAGAATAAAAAATAACACAAGACTGGACCTTGAAGACCTCCCTCAAACAACAAATAACCCTACAATTTGTTTTAAAGCAGAAAAATCCCTGCAATAGGGAACCTGCACTTCAAATTAGAATCTATCTAGGAATATTCCTGAAGCCATTACTTGGAGAAACAATAGGGATTTTTGAACCCTTTTCCTCATGTCAGCATCTCAAGAAATGTCTTATTTTTGTCTACTGATATTGAGAAACAGAAATAATTATACTCAACCAAAAGTCTGGATAGCCAGACTGAGGTTAATTCCTGATGCTCAGACTTCCCTAAAGGAAACTCTCCCCTCAACAATTATCCATGGAACAGGTTTTCCTTTAAAGCCTGGAGTACAACTCTGGAAGAAAATCTCTCTTCATTTTGTACTGTGACATTATTCACCAAGCCAGCACACGTTAAACTGCTGCTAGCCTGGGTAAATTCCATATGCACATCAGTGCCTGTGGCATTTCACAAAAGGTCAGGCTTGTTTAATTAGCAAGATACTGAAGTGGTCTTTAAAATATTTCAAGACTTCTAAGTCCAGACTTTGATGTAAGAAATAATCATTTGCCTACCCACAGTTCTTCAGCCTTTTATTGGATCAGCAAATGATGTTATTATTCATTAAAAATTGGTAACCTCTTCCTCAAAATGTGTTTTTCTTGCTCTTATAAAACCCAGCATCAGCCATGTCAAGCCTGTCTGGTCAGAGCGGTGGTTTTGGTAACAATCTCACTCCCTAAACTTCCAAAGGAATTTAACAGCTCCCTGGAAGGGCTCAGGAATTCACCTGGGCTGGAAGAGTGAAAGGTCATGGTGGAAAGAGTCTCACCCTGGTGAAGCTACCACAGTTTGAAGAATAAAACATCAAAAGAGAAGAGAAAACCCCAGAGCAGCCCAGACATCCCTCTGAAGGGAGGGAATTACCAACACTGCCTTGTCCTGGCTCATCCCACCTATCTTAGGCACAAAATGAAGGGCTCAGACTGGGACTGTGGTGGTTCTGTGTAGTCAGAAGTCAGCAGGAGGAGATGGATTAACTGAACCCTCGAGAGCCAGAGTACAACCATGCTGGATTCTCTGCATCCACACTGCAACGTCATTTCTGGTGTGGGGAGTCAGGGTGGGAGTCAGCCCCCTATGGCTTAGCTGGCCACACTGTGCCTCTCACCAACGATCCCAAATTCTCTCTGGGCCACACAGGGAGCAGGAATATCCCTGCTGTGAGCAAGACACGAGGAGTAGAGAAATCTGAGCAGCTGAATGCAGAGGAGAGGAGTTTGGGATTGGGAAGGAAGAGTGGGGTAAGAGGGTGCAAGGTCTGGGGAGACACAACAGAGCTGGGCACAGGATTCGGCTGCTGGCCATGCAGAAAGTGAGGGGGAGACAAATCCAGAAGGACTCCTGCCCTCAGCCCCCACACTTGTGGAAGCAGCACTCCAGGATGGCTCCAACAACTCAGAAACAATTCCAAGGAGCAGCATTCCTGTGGTGCCAACAGCAACTGCCAGGAAAGGGCTGAGGAGGGGCTGGAACAACCCCCAAGCCCTTCCCTGGTATTCAGGAAGGAATGGGAGGTGCTGGGGCTCGGAGGGGCCCCTGGCAGGACAGGACGGCCGTACCTTGGTGCCGATGATGGAGCGCACCTCGTCGTCGGGTGAGGTGGGGGTGCCGGAGATGTCGGGGTTGCTGTTGCTGAGGCTGCGCGAGCGGTTCAGGTTGAGGCTGGCGGGGCGCACGGCCGACCTGGCCATGGTGGCATAGTGCACCGAGCCCCCCAGGCCACCAGGACCTGCAGGGACACCTGGTCAGTGTGGCCAGCCCTCGTCCAGAGCCCCTCAGGACACCCAGCCCTGCTGGTCAGTGTGGCCATCCCTCACCCAAACCCCTCAGGACACCCAGCCCTGCTGGTCAGTGCGGCCATCCCTCACTCAAACCCCTCAGGACACCCAGGCCTCTCCTGCATGATCAGTCTGGGAGTTCTTTACCACCCAGAGCCCCTCAGGACACCCAGCCCTGGTCAGTCAGTCTGGCCACCCCTCACCCAAACCCCCTCAGTACATCCAGCCCTGTCTGGTCAATGTGGCCATCCCTCACCCAGACACCCTCAGGACACCCAGGCCTCTCTTTCACGATCAGTCTGACCATTCTTTATCACCCAGAGCCCCTCAGGACACCCACCCCAGCCCAGGCCTCCCCAGCATGGGAATAAAAAGCTCTTTAATCCACTGGGAAGCAGGAGGCTCCCTGTGGGACTGTCTTCAGCTAACGGGATGTTTTCCACACCTCACACTCAAAACCCACCACAGGTGGGCATGGTTTTAGGTACAAAACCTTCCAAACACATCTCAGAGCTTTCCCACTTTGTGCATGAACATTCCTTCCAAAGCCTGGTTTTCTATGATTGTCACTAACACCACCTCTTCCCCATCCCTTGCTCTCAGCACGGCTGGGATTAATTTGTCTCCCTCCTGTACCCACACATGTGTTTTCTAGTATTTTACACTCCTGCTTTTCTGTATTTTATATGTATACATAAAATAAAAACATATAATTTATATATATGTATACATTAAAATATGTAAAATATTATACAAATAATAAATGCAATGAATTTAGACTCTATTTTTGTAATCAGCCCAACTTTGGTGATCAACAGCAATGGTAACAAGAGTCTTTGTTTAATTGATGGATAATACCCTTGGGATATCTATTCTATCCAGCCAGTGTTTAAACTTTTGCTGGAACTGGATTAAAGTATAAAAGTTCTTGTGAAGGGGACTGGGAAATATGACAGGCCAGAAGTGCATCACGCCTGTCTCATAGAAAAAACCCTACAACTCCAGTTTTTTGCTGTAATTCACAATCCTTCAGCAGCGACCCTGTTATCTAAAATCATCAAACAATTAAATCTCTGACAAAACTAACAGTAATTAAACTTATCTTTTAAATGGCTACACTGGCAAATTAATAACAAGGCCCTGCAGGGAAGCAGTCATACAGCTGGAGCTCAGGAGCACCTGCCTGCAAGTGGCTTCTGCCTTCTTTTAACAAACTTGAAATAAAAAAAAAACAAAAACCAAAAACCAAACAAAGCTACCTGGTGATGGTGAGTTGGGGTAGGTGTTGGGTAGGCGAAAAACATAATAAATATAGGAAGCAAGAAGGCTGTTCCTGCCATGCTGGTCCTGGTTGCCATCCAAGTTCTTGTGAAGTCTGTTTATGATCGATGCCATCGCTTCGAAAGATGCTTGGCCCAGGTTAACTGAAAGCAAAAAGTGAGGAGCTGGGTTTAGACTGCAGCAGGAGCCAGGGAAATCCTAAATGTGCTGTTCATCCACCTCCTGCAGGGTCAATGGTGGAGCTTTTAGCAAGCACTTCTCATCCCAGACTGAGCCCTGGTGTTTGAACCAGGTCTAACCAGCCTGAGAGCAGGACAGATGTTCCAGTGATCAGCTGCCACTTTTATTAATAATAAATTTAATGAATTTCAGCTCCATTTCTGGAACCAGCCCAACTTTGGTCATCAACTGCAACGTTAACAAGATCAAGTCTTTGTTTAATTGATGGATAATACCCTTTGGATATTTATCATGCTTTTCTGAGTTAATTATTTCCTCTACTTAAGCCTTAGCCAAAATACAAACTGTATCAAAAGAACAATTTCATTTTGTTTCGAGAAAAAAGCTGTTCTGAAAATGAGCACAAAAATCTACACACAGACTGAAGTAGATACTCTAGGAAAATTAAGGATGATGAAGACAGTAGCTAGAGAATGAAAATCTTATTTTAAATAAATCCAGTCACTAATGTCCACAGTATTCCATACAAACCAACTAAACCAATACAGGACATTGAAAGAGTGAAAGAACATTAAAATATAAAATAAAAATGCAGGTAAATTATTTCCCAGAAAGACTAAATAAATAATTGATAAAGCTAAGAAAATATTTTTGCAAGTATTTTTAAAACAGCCTCAGATCCTTATATTCCACCATGTCCAAACTCGATTTTTCTACAAAAAAAAATCATCAAAAACTGCTATTTTAAATACTAAGGATCTAATACAGACTTAAACTTGAGATTTTTTTTGTACTGCCAGAGCTTAGCCCTTCAAGGGAGCAAAATAAGGGATTATTCCTGCTGGCAGTATCAGATCCACAACAGAAACATGCAGCATCTGTATTTTCTCACTTTACCTACTTTCAGATTTTCTAAGGTGACTGTAAGGTTGAAATCCCTATTTTCTGTCAGAATAGGGACACCTTAACAAGCTCCAGTGCTAAAAACATGCTGAGCACCCAGGAAAATCAGGTTCAATTTGGACACCCAATTCTTAGAAGCTTTCTATTAAATATTAAATATTGCTCCCGTGTATATCACCCCAGATCTGGATGCCAGCATGTTTTATTTGGGAGACACTTGGTATATTAGTGGCACTAAAAGAAAGCATAAAAATGGACTTTTTTTACTTCTACATAAATATGATAAAATTGGAAGTGTCAAACTTTCAGCCATGTAATTCTCTATAAAACTTAAATAAAATACCTATTTGGCCTGCAATGACAGGAGGTCTTACTACCAGAAGGATCAGTTTGTCAAGCAGGAGATGAAGAAATCGCACTACCGGCTCCAGTTGAGAGGAATTTAAAGCTGAAATGCTGCTCTTCAGTTCATTTTCCAAGTTGTTTTCCATAATTCTCATGTCTCCTATTCGCACAGGGAACATGTGCTCATCCAGAGCATGGACAAGTGCAAAGAACTTGTCGAGGTAAGGGTCCTACAACAAGCAAAAAGACAATCAGTAGTAAGAATCTCCAAAATATCTTCATTTTCTATGGATTTGTGTCTCACAGATGGGTTCTCGCCCTCATTTTTCTATCTGGCCATTTAATCTCACAAAATTAGCAGAAATTCAACACTTTAGGAGATCTGTCTATATTTAATTCTAATTCAAGTTTAAAAGTTATCAAGGCAAAACCAGAGGACACATCGACTGTGCATTCTTAGAAAAAAACAGACAAAAATGCACTAAAATCACATTACTATTTACAGCACCAATAAAATACACACACCCCACCAAAATGACACAGTGGGAATTAATAAAACAAAAGGTGAAATGAATAAACAAAATGATTGTCACCTTTATTTTCAGATCAAAGGCAGACAGAGGGAAAATGCAGGGAGTAACAAAATGGGAGGAGGGGAAAGGGAAGAACAAGAAAACGAGAACAAGAAAACTAGAGAACAAGAAAACAAGAACACAATTTGCCTGGGCTGTGTTAGAGCTGCTGTATCAAACACAACAGGCTCAAAACACTGCTGGCCATTTACCCTCCTGTGAATAAAGGCCAAACTCATATTTTTTCAGCAGAACTTCTCAAGTATACTCACAGCAGAATGTGGAAAAACAGGTGTGCTGGCTCAGAACTGAAAATGAGATTGCAATTTCACTACAAGGGATTGTTGCACCCTTCAGAGCATCAACTCTGACAGTGCTTCAGCTGTCAGGAGATTATTTTATTCCAGTGACTGCTCTCAACACCTACCTGAGTGTGGAGGGATGACACAGCAACAACTTCCACATTGAAAACCCCTTTGTGGTTATCCACCCACTTCATCCCAGGGAGAGGAACCTGCAGATTCAGGGAAGAACGACAGAGGATGTGTTTAATTTAATTTTAATTAAATTAAAACAAAATTTAATTTATTTTCATTTATTTCGGTCAGATCACACACAAGCAGTCACACACAAACACTAAAATTCTGTCTCAATTTAATGGTATTTAAGAAATAAATAAACACACAGAGAGATATGTACAAATATGAGCTCTCATTTTTTTCTCATGTGTATTCTGCTGGTTTTCAGCAGGCAGAACTCAGCTCACCTCTGGAGAAAGCACTGAATAAGCCTGTGGTGGCTTTTCCAGTGACACGGGAAGACAGAACTGACCCGTCTTCAACCGGCCATTCTGAAGCATCGGGATCCACTGGAAAGAGAAGAAAACAACAAAACCACACATTTCTTAAGGCTTTCCTTGAGCTTTTGCCAATTTCTCAAGCTCTCCAATGGGATAAGAGCTCACAGGGATGCTAAACAAAGAGCCAGCAAATGCATTTGAATGAACCCTGTGCTGAAAAATATAAGGATGGGAAGACACTCACGGTGTAGCCGACTGGAGTCTCCAGGGGTGTGTTTTGTTTCTGTTGGCAGCTGACGTGGTAGAAAGTAAAAAGTAGGTGGTGGTGGTCTGTCAAAGTGGCTGGAAGCTTAATCTTGATTTCCTCGTGAAAATCAGGAGATCTGTGCAGAGAGCAGAGCCTCAGCTGAGTCACACACAGAGGTTTGCTACCTGGTGCTCGAGACTGAACCCTTGGAGTTAAAGGATCTGCAGGGAAGGGAGAGTGTGGGCCATCCCAAGGGATTAAAGTTCACTTTCCGATCACCAAGGACTGGAAAAACTTCTAATCCACAAAAAAATGGGCAGCAGCCTCCTCCTCACACAGGCACTGAACCACAAGAGCAATAAACTCTTGTCTCAAGATGGACACTGCCACAACCCCAACCTGCAGGACAGGAATCTCCCCTGCAACATCTCTCCTTGGCAAAGCTGCAAAGCCAGGAAAATATTCCTGCTGGATTCAGCACTCCTCATCCAGCTGCAATGGAAATATTTTCAAGACCAAGTAGTTGTCTAAAAGGCCTAATGTCTAAAAGACTCCAAGAACACAATGGGGGCAGCTACTACTGTGAGTTTGGAACATAAATCTTCATGACTACTGGCTGGATTTGTACTTGGAGCATCTGCTGAGCTGGGCTATGTGCTCAGGATCACACAAAGCTGATTTGTACCACAGCAAACAAAGACTCTGTCTCCCAGTTGTCACAAAACTCTAAGGACAGCATCAACTGGCACTGCAGTCACTGTGAGTGCTGATTGTTAAATAATTAACACCAGTCACTGGTGAGTAACTGCACTTCCACATTGTGTTTTACCTGTTGTGATACACCACAGCTGTGTATGCTTCTTTGGAAAACTCGGGACAGCTGGATTTGCCAAAGATGACCTGCAAAAAGAGGAAAAAACCCCAGGAACCCCCCCTATAAAATGCGCCAAGAATTTGTTCCATAATCCTGCAGAGACATTTCGAGCTCCATTTATTGTGCACCTGTACTGTTACACCTGTTTTACTGAGTCACTGAAAAGGCACAATTTTAACAACCCCAGTGACACCTGGACACAGACACGACAGAAGAACTGATGGATGTCACCACCCCTGCATAGACCCTCCCTGAGTGGGGATCACTGCTGGCCCTGAACAAAGCTGTCACCTTTAATTCTTTTGTCATGGAAGCAAAGCTTCTCTTCCAACACAAGCAAACACAGAATCTCAGAATGGGCTGGGTTTGAAGGGAATTTAAATCCCATCTCAGGAATGAGACAGGGACACCTTCCACTATCCCAGGGTGCTCCAAGCCCCATCCAACCCATCCTTGGACACTTCCAGGGATGGAAAATCTCTCTGGGCAACCTCTGCCAGGGCCTCCCCACCCTTATCACCAATAATGTTAAAATTCCAGCTGCTCCAACATTACCTTGCAACCTCTACACAAATATTCTCTTTGCCCTGAAATACCATTTTCCATTCCTCTGAACTTGTTAATTTGGAAAGCATTTCACAGTGAGGTTTTAACACAGGATTTCCTGACTGCAAGGAGCGCTCTGCCCTTCCCACAGAGCATTCCCCTCACCGGCATGGCATTGCTGGGATCCTCTCCATACATGAACTGCACTTTCACTGTGATGTTCCTGGCAGATCCCTGCCGGTTGGCAAAGTTAAGGCTCTGTGGATACACATACAGGAGGTTCCTGCAAGAGACAAAGGCGGCAGGTGATGAGAGGGGTCACACCCTCATTAAAGCTGCTACTTAAACCTCTGTGGAAACGCTCAAAGGGAAGGGTTTGACATTTTCTGTTCTCTCAGAAATTTGTCTTTGGTAATGAGCACTTATTTCAGACATCAAAAGACATCATTTTGAAACTCTCATATTCTGTAACAGTTCTTGTCTGGAAGGGTGCTTGAAAAATCCTTCTAAAAATTTCCCAGTGATTCTACAACCTGAGAAGTTCAAGTGGAAAGAAAATATATGAATACAAAAGCTTTATTTACTTCTACTTTATATACTTTATTTGCTCAACACACAGCACCTGATTTCTATTAAATACCTTCCTTCTTGTGGCCTGTCCTTTTTTTTTTTCTTTTCTTTTTTAAGTCAGACATCAGGAAGACTTTAGGTTACATTTCTCCTCTGAGAATGGATTAAACTTAATTAATATGTGTAGTTTCAGGTAATGACAACACTCCCAGGTACCTAAAGAACTGCTTCAAAGTCTGAAGTAATAAAGTGCTCATCACATCCACAGGAACGTGGCAGAAGGTAATGGGAGGAAATTGCAGCACAGGAGATTTAGGTGAGGCACACAGGAAAATGTTCTGGCTGTAAGGAGAGTTAAAGCAGTAGAACAAATTGCCCTGCAGGGTGTGAAACCTCCATTTTCTGGTGGCTTCTCAGGACAGGTGAGGCAGACACTCTCCAGATGGGTTTAAAGACAACCTCAACCTTTGCTGGGCAGGGGACATTTTCTGGAAACTCCTTCCAGTCCTGCTTCCTCAAGTCTGTGATTACTTTAACAGCCATGAGAGATGCAAAATTCGGCAGTATTTTCTGTCCTCTGAGTCCTGCTGGGCCCTTGCCAACAAGGTGAAAGTTGGGTTCACATTTCATCAGCAAAACTGTCCTCTACAAACCCCTACCTGTCCTTTGTGCAAGTAATTCAGACCTACACAAAGTTCCTTGATGTTCTTTTAAAGACAAAAAAAAAGCAACATCCTCCACAGACCTTTCCACCCCAACGCTCAGTTATTCAAAGGAAATGAACTTTCTTGTGCTGCCAAACAAATCTAAATGCATGAATTGTTACACATCTTAAAAAAAACCAGCCTGGAAATCCCCAGTCCATCTCCCAGACTGCCCTGCCCACCACACCAGCATCATTCCTCCTCGGCTCCTGCAGCTCCAGCCAGGAGATCCAGGAGGGATGATTCCTTGGAAGTGTCAGGGATAAAGGGCTGGCACGCTGCATTCCGCCCAAACTCTGCAGAACCACCCCTCTAACACCCCTGCCTTGTGAGGCAAGAGGAAAAAGAGGTTCCCTTCCCTCTGGGAACTATTCCGTGGGTCTGAACACAAGTTGTAAGTAGTTTCCAACTGTTCCTTGTCCCAGAGAGACAAAGAATGCCAGATGGGCTCAGAAAAGTGAAGCGAGGAGCACAGCAGGACAACATTTAAGGTGCAGTAAAGCAGCTGCTGTCGAGTGCTGGCAGCAGGAGGCTGACAACAAAAAGGCTCTTTTTTGGATTCTCAGGAGGGCAGTAACTCAGGGAAGGTACCTGGTGCCTTTTAGATGCCAGGAGTTTCCAAAACACCTGCACTGCTGGGACACACTCCTGGAGGAGCAGCTGCAAAGGGAGGCTGCCCCTGCCTGCCTGAAATGGCATTAATGACAATATTTTGGCCAATCAATCCCACCCAAGGACTTGGTTCTGATGGCATTTCCATTTGCTCCCCAAACAGCCCCATCTACCCAGACTGCTGATCCCAAGGAATTCCCCAAGAGCAGCCCAGCTCCAGGGATGTCTGGGGCAGCCTTTTGCACCAGGCTCTGCCTCACCCCTGCAGGCACAGGAATAAGCTCAGCAGGCAAGTGGGAATTTCTTCCCTCTCAAGTCCTTCATGGTGAATTAAGTTTTTGAATCCCATCCCCACTGGTCACTTTGCCAAATCAACGCTCTCCTACTATTTCAGAGGGGGCCGGGGCCATTTTTGTGACTCTCCTAAATTACTTTGCTCTGCCATGAATACATTTGCTGCTTGATGTTCTTTTTAAAATGAAAATGGATATGAAAATTTACTCTAAAATGTACCTTGCTCATAAAACTTTTATTAAGTATTATTAGTGCTTAAGAGAAGGATTTAAGGTATTTGTGAAGCCAGGCTACAGGATCCCTATATTAAAGGCAGGCTTATGCAAAGAATTGATTTATGCTGAGGAAAGGGACAGGTTGCTCCCCTCTCCACTGCTTTTCAAGCCTTCATTAAGGGGATTTCCCTGGGAAGAATCTCTTGGTGCTGATGGGATTTGAGATGCACAGATCCCGCAGGAACAGGGGATGTTCAGGGGATTGTTCCCCCCTGGTCAGGCAGCCTTTCTCCAGAGAGTTTCCTATTACAGGCCTCTTCCCTTAGCGGAAAACTTCCATGGAAAAAGGGGAAAAAATGCCCAGCTTGCAAATCAGAACGTGACCCCAAATGGAAAAATCCTGTTTTACCTTACCACAGAAGCCCAGGCTGGTTTGGGTTGGAAGGGATGTGAAGATCACCTCCTGCCACATTCCCCCCCCTGCCACATCCAGGGACACGTTCCACCGTCCCAGGCTGCTCCAAACCCTGCCCACCCTGGCCTTGGACATTTCCTGGGATCCAGGGGCAGCCACAGCTTCTCTGGACAAACTGTGCCAGGGCCTTGCCACCCACACAGAAATTAATTCATTCCCGGCATCTAATCTAATCTAAACCTACTCTTTTTCAGGTTAAAACCATCACCTCTTTTCCTGTCCCTCCATCCCTTGTCCCCAGTTCCTCTCCAGCTCTCCTGGAGCCCCTTCAGGCCCTGCCAGGGGCTCTGAGCTCTCCCTGGAGCTTTTCCTCTCCATCCCCAGCTCTCCCAGCCTCTCTTCTACCCTACATAACTAAAAACCTCAGATATTCCAATCTAAACACACTTAAAGGAGTCATGGAAAGGGATTCATGGCTGAAAAAGTGACAGGAACATCAGAAATGTCTCGATTTCTATCAATAAAAGTTTCAGGCAGGAGCTTTAAATCCAAGGACTTGAGTTTGAAGCTTTTATTAAATTGCTCGGCCAAATATATGCAAAGCTTATCCTATTATCTCAAACAGATCTCAAAAGTACTTTTACTTCCATAAAATAAATTGCTAAAGTGCAAAGGCTTCCCAAGCCATGGAAATAATGGCACCAGGCACTCCTCTAAATATTTATGTAACATCATTGCAGCCATTTTGCAATATCCTTCACAAAGGTATTAAAACATTAAAAGCTGCTCCTAACTCTTAGGGGGAATTTCTAACTATTATGAAAATTTCCCTTTTCAGTAAAACCCAGAGACCTTTTTCTTTGCTTTATTCCTACTATAAAAATCATTTAAAGCCCATATAACCCGGGTCACCCAGGTGCATGAAAGATCTTCAGGATCATGTTTGTTACATACATCTTTTCCTGACAACTCTCAGAGGTACGATTCCCTCCTAGGGTTTCCACAGCTCTTGAATTTTATGGTTTATTCATGCCAGAAGCTTTTCTCCTCTCTGCTTTCCTGTGTCCCACTTTTTTTCTGGACTCTGGGACTGTTGTGACATCTGGGGGTGTTCTGGAGGGAGTTGAGCACTGCCTGACTTTGCTGCCCTTGGCATTAATATGGAAACGTGCTTGGCAGCTAATTAGTGCTTTATTAATATTTGACATCAGGGCCTTTTGGCTGCCTTTTCCCTTTGGAAAACAAACCTTTTCCACAGGTGCTGCCGTGCCCCAGCAGCACAAGGGACACAAGTTGTAAAGAGCTGGTAGAATGTCTGATCCTCAGCTGCTTGGTCATTGCTATTTCTTGAGTAATTCCTCAGATTTTTCTAAAGATTAAGCCAAGAAGGAAGATTTTTAGAGGCTGATGGGGTTAGGAAGAATTCAAAATAAACCAGAAAAATTCCTTGTCTGAAATAGTTAAAAAAGAAAATAGTTCCTTTGAAACCACATAAAACCAAAGCCACTTAAATACAGTGAAGTGGACTGAAGAATGTCTATTCATTTGGTTTAGGTTTGGTTTATTTTTTTAATTTTACAACCCGCTCTTCAAGTTTTGCAACCCAAAATCCCTGTGTCAGATGCCAGAGAAACAATTCAGAATTGTTTGTTTGAAGGAATCTCTATTCTGCCCAGAGCTGGGCCTGATCACCTCCCTGCTTCTGCTGTTTTTCCATTCTTCAGGTACTCCAGTAACTCTGATCCAAAGCCTACTGGCACAAAATATTCCCCAGCAATTAATCTGAGATCTAAAATACTTTCACAGTATTTAATTGTGAAGGGGAAGGTTACCTGCATATTACCAACCCCTGAGCCCACAAAAAGTTCAATATATGAGGTAAAAAATTAATTTCTTGAATGTTTTTCCTATGAATGCTTCATATCATATGTGCATATGTACATGAGCAACACAACAAAAGTCCACAGGAAGAATTCTAAACATACAAGAATTTAGCAAAAAAACCTGAAAACTCTCCAAAGCACATTGTGCAATGCTTGATTTTGATTTCTTGGATTGCTATGAATGAGTCCGAAAGAGAAATACCTTTCACTCACACTGCAATACTACCCAAAAACCCCCACGTTTCCATGCAGAGACCCACTGCAGAACCAGGCATTTATTTCAGAGCACTTGCAGCATTTCTTTATGCAGTGTGAATCTTAAACAGCAAGAAGAATGGTAAGGTGAGAAATGCAAGCGAGGTGTTATTTATCTCACCCACCTCTGGAAAGCAGCTCTTAAAAAATAAGTTTTATATGGTGTAAATTACTGCACAAACCTTAACACAGCAGAATCACATCCAGGCAATCTCTGGACCTAATTCCCTCTTTCTCACTTAATCTGGGCTCAATGACAAGTAAATCCACTGCAGCACAATGAGTTACATCAGAAAACGGCCCCAGATGAAAATCAAGCGGTGTGAATCATCTGGGAATATTCTGCCCTTCCACAGCTCATCAAGGAGCTTCACAACCCCAACATCCAGCGCTCTTAAACATGGTCAAATCCTTTCACATTCCTGAGGCAATAAAGGGAACCAAACAACACAAACAAGGAGCAATTTAAGCCCTTCCCAAGATTATGACCCAAAATTAATCTATTTAAAAGAGTTGAGTGAAGAACACGGTGTCATCAATAACATTTTACACCGGAAGGCCTGGCAGATGGAGAAGTTCAGAACCAGTTTAATCAGCAACGTGCCCGTCTCTCAATTTTATCTTCCCAGGTACCAACCTACATTCAGGAGGGGTTACACTCGTTCAAACACACGCAGCTTAATGATCAACCCACTGCTCTGCCTCTCCTAAAATAAAGAGGAGTATAAATAGATCAAGTTCTGCAAGCCACAACTGCCACAGAGCACCAGCTACCGCTGGGAAGAGTCTCTGCATCCTGAGCAAAGAGAACCAAGAGCAGCAAACATGAAGATCATCGCAGTTTTGCTATTCCTGGCCCCCCTGGCTCTCCCAGCTGGAGCTGACAAGGAATTTTTCTCGGTCGGTTCCGCCGGATCTCCCGAAACAAAATCGAGATTCGCGATGCTGGACGACGTCCGGATCCTGGCCAACGGGCTCCTCCAGCTGGGCCACGGCCTCAAAGACTTTGTCCACAAGACCAAGGGCCAGATGAACGACATCTTTCAGAAACTCTACATTTTTGACAGGTCCTTTTACGAGCTCTCCCTGCAAACCAGCGAAATCAAGGAGGAAGAAGAACAGCTCCGGCAAACCACGGCCAGGCTGCAAATCAACAACGAGGAGATAAAGAACCTCTCCCAGGAGATGAACCTGAAGATTGAAGACCTCATCCAAAACAAAATCCAGCTGCAGGAGCAAGTGTGGGGACTGGAGGACAAGGTCACCAAACTGGCCATTTTCCAGCCTTCGGTGCAAGAGACAAAAGAGATTTCTTCACTCAAAGTAAGTGACTTGTGAAAGGCCCTGACACACTGAGCCAAAATACACTGTAATGCCATTATCAGTAATTATGCAATAGAAGCTCATGCTTTCCCTTGCTGCTCACTGGAGAACCAGTCTGAATCTTGAGAAAGAAATCACTCTAATAACCTGAAAAAAAATCACTGTCTTACTCTGACACAGTGTTAATTTTGCAGTAAAATTTCCCAGCAAAATCAGTGAAAAACTGCGGAATTATAAAGCTCTGTATAATTTATTTGCAAATCAGTTTTAAGAAATTCTGTCATCAAAATGATTAAAAAGCTTTGCAATCGGGAAAATTACAAGATTCCTAAGCCCATGGGTTTGTACATCACCAGCTCATCCCAAATCAATGCAGTGGGAACTGCCTGCTCCCTGCAGAAACAGGGAACTTAAACCTTTAGAGAGGGGGATTTATAGCCCCTGTAGGACTCCAGAACCAAAGAACCTTACAAGTGTTAATAAAATTAATATGTTAATCATGCAAGCAGTTAGGTGGGTATAAGGTTTTCTGTAGAAAAGGAAATACTAACTGTATTTTGCTGAAGTATAAAAAGGCCAAGCAATTTATAGGGTGAAATACTGGTTTTTGTGTCAAAGCAAATAGATGAATCCTGATCTCTCAAATCCCAAGCTGATACCCTAAATGCTGGGAATTTTTCCCTTTTTTAATCAGTGCCATTTATCTAGTTTGAATCAAGGGCTGATTCCACAGCACATAATTGTTCTGGATGTGAAAATGGAAGGAAAAGACCAATTCAAAAAAGAGCCTACAAAGCCACCAGCAGTTTGTCTCAAAAAAAAAAGGGTGCTCACTCCAGAAACAAGGAAATTTTTCAATTTAGAGGCAAAGCTTTGGAGCTGGATTTGGATGATCCTTGTGGGTCCCTTCCAGCTAAGGGATATTCCAGGATTCTCCGGGAAACGCTCAATGGTTTGTGCCTCTCAAAACTGGTCCCAGGACGAGAGTTACAGAGGCAGCACCACTGCTGAAGGCCTTGTGCTGCTCCTAACCCTCCTCCATCCTTCCCTCCCTGTCCTCAGGCTTTCGTGGAGCAGCAGGACAATGACATCAAGCAGCTCCTCAAAATCGTGGAGGAGCAGCACGTGCAGCTGGACAGGCAGCACAACCAGATCATGGAGCTGGAGGACAAGGTACAGGAACCACCCCTGCTCCTCCTTCCATCTGTGCTGACACTGAGGGAGCTGAGGGCCCAACCCCTGGGGTCAGGCACCCCCTGTTCAGATTGGGGTGGAGATGATTTGAGGATTTGGGGATGATTTGAGGTACCTGTTTCGGGGAGAGGCTGCAGCACTGGCAGGCAGGAGCTCTGGCCAACAGCAGCTTTGAGATCCTGTCTCTCAACACCAGGCTGCTGCATTTTCTGATTGCTAATTTGGGGTTTTTTTTTCTCTTATTATCTAAAACATTGTTTTCTTCCATTGGTCTGGAAGTCTCATTGCTTTCTACCTCTTTCTTAATTTCCAAAATCCACTCCCAGACTGGAAGTCCAACATGCATCACTGTGATACAGTACAACCAACATGCTCAGATTTCATTTCTTCTGAGAGGGAAATGCATTTCAGCCTAAGGAACTGTGGGTTCTGTCCTGCTTAGCTGCTGGTATTATTTATCTGAGGAAATGAGTTCAATCTGTTTGCTCATGAAGGTGCACCACATGAGAAGGGGTCATTTCCTCCCCTCATGAATCCTGCCCTGTCGGAGCAGTGGCACAGTTGGCATTGCCACATCTAAAATCCACCAGAGTGGAGCTGAAGTTATTTTTATGTGGTAAATTGGGTATTCTACGGGACTACACCCACAAGAAAAATTATTCTCTGCATGACATTGTCTTGACCCATGAATCTCACCATTCCAGAGCCTTGGGAAATTAACAGTGTAATTGTGGCTCTTCCAGCTAAACCACATCGAGCTCCAGGAGCTCCTGGAGAATTCCTTCCCAGGGGAGGAGCAGGAGCCAGAGACCATCCCCTCTGCTGTGCACAGGCCCACGGCTGGGACGTACAGAGCTGATGGTGAGACCCATCTCTGAGATGTGACTACAGCACGTGCTGCCTTCCCAGCACCCTCGGGGACAGCCTGGCATTGCTTTGTAGCAGGCAAAGACTAAAAGAAGTTTTTTATGCTATACACTGGGCTGTGGGAAGGAACTAAATTTCCTTCTTTGGGAAAAAAATGTCATTATCTATTTAGCCCCACTCCAACTGTGCTTGTCTCTGGGGTGACACACAGGAACAGAGTCCAAAAATGCAGTAACAGGATCGATTCCCCTCTGGTGAACAAGCCGTGACCAGCTTTTACCCATGTCCATCTAGGGGAGCCTGAACACAGAACTCATTTACTCCACACTGGCTAATTAGAAGAATAAGAATTATTAGAAAAATAAGAAGTCCTTTCTTTGAAGTTGAAAGGCACTGATGCAGTGCAGCAGTGGGCATGGTGTTAACTAGGAACTTCACAAGGGGTAGGGAAGCCCATTTGCCAGAGTCTAATCTTAGGCCTTAGAAACTTTCCAAAATCCTCCAGATTGAAACCCTGCCTAACTTAAAAAACACAGGCACTCCAACCTTTGTACACCTTGGCAGCTGCACCAAAGCAGTCTGCCCATTCTATGACATTTATGGATGGAATTTATTCATTTTATTTATAATTACTTTATTTTATGGATTTATTTACCAATACGATCATTGCAATTTTTTTGTCCTTAGCTCTCAGCTCAGCACACCCCAAGCAGGATTTCTAACAGCTCTTTGCTCCCCCAGGTGCTGCTGCTGACTGCACTGCTCTCTACCACACCGGGGTGCAGGCCAGTGGGGTCTACACTATTCAGCCCAATGGCTCAGAAGCTTTTAATGTCACCTGTGAAACAAAATTTGGTAAGAGCTGTGCCAGCAACACTCTAATTTTCACAGAAATATCTTCCTCTAAGCCAAACAACTTTGTCTCCTCCCGAAGTACACGAAAACTTATGATTTATTTATCCTCTTGACTTCTCTTAGTGGCCTGTCTGCTCTGAACTCAGGTTTCCCATGGCCTGAAATCTTCTATCACTGCTCTCAGTCTTTACTCCCCTCTTGTTTATAACAAAGAAAGGACATTCAATCATGTGACATAAATTAAGGATATTCAAATCCCAAGCCCTGTTAGCCGCAGGTAATGAAAAAGGTCATTATAAAAGTCATTATAGGGCAACCATGAATGCATTTCCCAGAGAAAAGCAAACAATTTGCTTTTACAAAAGTACAATTTTGTTCACTAACAGGCTCTGCTTTAGACTGAGCCGTGCCAAACAGAGAAGTGAGTCAGGACAGGTTTCCTGTGCCATGTTTGGGTGGCTCAGCAGCCACGAACACAATAAGGAACCCAAATCGTTCCCTTTGCCACCAAGCTCAGCCAGTTCCCTCATTCTCTGGTCTCTCTGCCTGTCCCAGAGCAGTTCTGTGCCTGCCCCACATCCCCTTCCCACTGCCCTCACACCAGGGAACGCGTGGGGCCGCCTCACGTGTCTGGATGTGCAAACACAACTCCCAGGGCTCTGCAAAAAAATCTCCTGTGCTTACATCTGAAGTGAGGGTGTCACGACCTGGGGTCAGGTCAGGAGAAGACCCCCCTGGAGCTGCAGCCCCAGCGCCTCATCCCTGCCACAGCTGTGCCAGCAGCCAGAGTCCCACCCTCTGGGCCAATGGCTGGGCCTTTCCATATCTCTCCTTTATCAATTTCTCTGTCTCTCAGCCCTCATAAACAAGTGAAACCCAGCTGAGGCAGCCTAACAACAATTCTGTGAGTGGAGTCACCCCAGGTGTGGCCGAGGACTCTGGAACAGCCCTGGGTTCTCTCCAGTTGGGCTCATTTGAATTCCCTTCATCGAGACTTTAATTAACTCATTCTGCCTCAAAATGGGAGCACCCCAGAGCACACCCAGGGACAAGTAAAGAGCCCAACTGTGATTTATTTCTCCTTTTCCCAGGCACATCCTGGACTGTAATCCAGAAGAGAGTGGATGGATCACTGGATTTCAACCAAACTTGGGATGCCTATGCAAATGGTTTTGGTGACCTCAATGGTAAATATCCTTTCTTTTATGTCTCTTGGTATCAATTGATTTGAGAAGCTGAATCTTCTTATGGAAAGGAAATCAGACTAAACCTGTAAATAACAGCTGACTGATTTATTGGGAATACCAGAAAGTGCTTATTAGAACACATAACTCATGAAATTCTCAAAGACATCCCTTCAAATGTGTGTTTAGAAACCGAATCAAGGCCAGAATGCTTGAAACACTATTTTATCAAGATTTTACTACTTATAAAAGCATCTCCCAAAGCCTTTCAAATATACACAAAGGCAAAACCTCACGAAGCTGCTGTCACTGCTTTGTCTGACCCTTCCTGCAATCCCTTAAAACCACATCAATGTTTCCAGGCTCAGAGAGCCCCGGGCTGTGTGTGCTCCCCTGGGCAAACACCTCAGGCTTCTCCAGAGCGGCCAATCCCCTCCCTGGCTGGATAGGGTGAGGGAACACCCACGTTCCCCTGTTAATCATCAACTCCAAAGAATTTGCAGCACCAAGTGCTGCCCAGCAGCTTCCTCGTCCAGAATGTTTTGTTTTTCTCAGAGGAGAAAAACAAAATGACTCTTGTTTAGGAAATATTCTGACTTCCTAAGCATAGCACAACAAACTCAACAAGGTGAGCAGCAATATTGACTTATTTCCACATCTTTTATAAAAAAGAGCTGCTGTATCTCAACTCTCCCCTCAGTTTTGGGACAGGAGCTCACAGCTGAGGCAGGCTTTCACCTGTAAAGTTTATCTGATCCTCCTGGATGCTTTAGTGGCTCCTTGATTGGTCTCCAAATTCCCAAATACTGCACCAAGATGCAGCCAAATATTTTCAGGGTCGGGTTTTGCAGAGAATCACTGCTCTCAACTGTGTCCTACTCAGTGCTCTGCTGCATCTCCTGAGGTGATAAAATAAACCAGGTTACAGCTCCTAACTTGGAAATTAGAGAATATTTTCATCAACCATCTTGTGTTCTCTGGCTTTAAATGCCAGCTGTGTGCATGGCACTCACATTCAGCCCCATTTTGTACATGTGGCAATTACCTGCGCTGCTAATAACTACTTAATGAATATAATATATGAAACCAATTAAACTAATGATCAGAAATTCCAGCAAAAGAAAAATTCCCTTTGTACATGAGGGTGTTCAAACCCAGTTTGGCTCTGCAGCTCTTTCCTCCCAAAATGCAACAATTGCCATTAGGTTTTATGTATGTCATTCGCTTCATTTGTCACCCACTTCCAATTACACACCTTTTAAATGTCTCCAGCTCCCTCTCAGAGTTTCACACGAGGTGGGAAACTTAAAGGGGGAAGCTCCAGTTCATTTAGAACTTTTGCTTTTATTGATCATCGGTGTGCAATTAAGCAGAGGTAAACAGAAAGAATGTAGCAGCAGACCTCTGCAAAGATCAACAGTCCCCAAGACTCGAATCACCGATTTAATTAAAGCAATTAATAAAGCCTTTTAAATACTGTATTTTCACACACACTGCCTGCAGGTTATCCCTAAAATCTAATTCAGCAGCTCTTCCCTCGAACTTTGCAGAGGAATTCTGGCTGGGCCTGAAGAAGATCTACTCCATCACCAAGCAGGGCAGCTACCTGCTGCGGATCGAGCTGCAGGACTGGCGGGGGAACAGGAGGCACATCGAGTACAGCTTCAGCCTGGGGGGCCCCAGCACCAATTTCACCCTGCAGCTGTCCAGGATGTCGGGGAGCATCCCCAACGCGCTCCCGGAGCACGAGGAGCTGCGCTTCTCCACCGCAGACCGGGCTGGGGACACGGCCAGCGACAGCAACTGCCCCGAGAACCACCTAGGTATGGTCATGGAGTGATGTGGGATCTTCTGTTCCACCTGGGTATGGTCACGGAGTGATGTGGGATCTTTTATTCCAGCTGGGTATGGCCTAAAGGGATGTGGGATCTTCCGTTCCACCTGGGGATGGCCTAAAGGGATATGGGATCTTTTATTCCACCTGGGTAGGGCCTAAAGGGATGTGGGATCCCCTCTTCCACCTAGGTATGGTCATGAAGTGATGTGGGATCTTCTGTTCCACCTGGGTATGGCCTAAAGTGATCCTCTGTTCTACCTGGGTATGGCCTAAAGGGATGTGGGATCCCCTCTTCCACCTAGGTATGGTCATGGAGTGATGTGGGATCCTCTGTTCCACCTAGGTATGGTCTAAAGTGACAAGGGATCCTGTATTCCACATGGGTATGGTCTCAGTGTGACATGGGATCCCCTGTTCCACCTAGGTATGGTCCCAGTGTGACATGGGATCCTCTATTCCACATGGGTATGGTCTCAGTGTGACATGGGATCCTCTATTCCACATGGGTATGGTCCCAGTGTGACATGGGATCCTCTATTCCAGCTGGGTATGGCCTAAAGTGACATGGGATCCTCTGTTCCAGCTGGGTATGGTCCCAGTGTGACATGGGATCCTGTATTCCAGCTGGGTATGGTCTAAAGTGACATGGGATCCTGTATTCCAGCTGGGTATGGTCCCAGTGTGACATGGGATCTTCTATTCCACCTGGGTATGGCCCCAGTGTGACATGGGATCGCTGCCTCACGGAATGGTTTGGTTTGGACAGGAGCTTAAAGCTCATCGTGTTTCAACCCTGACTCCTCTCACCACCCCAGGGTGCTCCAAGCCCTGTCCAGCCTAACCTTGGACACCTTCAGGGATGGGGAATCCAGTCTCTCCAGACAGCCTCTGCCCTCACCACCTCACAGGGAAGAATTTCTTCCCAATATCCCATCAAATCCTGCCCTCCTGTGCAAATATCAGCACCAGAAACAGAATGGGCAGCACAGTTTGAAACAACCCTGAGGATCAGATTCCAAACTCTGGAGCAAAGGGCTGTCCCTGCTCTGATGCCTGGTCTGGATTGTTTGATCCCTTTTTGCAAAAAGCCCAAAGACAAACTGACTTTTAACTCCATTCAGGCTACAACCCAAAAGTTAATAATGAGTGAGTTTCCATTCAAAGGCAGATTTTAGCTGCTTGTCAAATATACCCAATATAATCACTCTCAAAAGAGAAAGAGATGCAAGGCTGAGGTCATTTCTCCTTGGAGAAAATTCGGTTACAGGGTTCTTAATTCTGATTTTTCTAAAGCTTTTATATTTGCCAGTTTATAGCCGAAAGCAAACAACTGAAAAAGCAATTAAATGATTAAACCACAGGACACAAATTTGTCCTCCAGCCTCCTGCTTCATGCAAGAAACACTTTGTACATCATCCTAGGCATCCTTGGAAATTGTGGATGCCTGAAAGAATCCCAGCTCATGTCCAGGGAAGGGCCCCTCAGGACAAGGACATTGAGGGAAGGGAACGGGGCTGGGGAAGTGGCTGGAGAATCCCTGAGGAGCTGGGAAGGGGCTCAGCCTGGAGCAAAGGAGGCTCAGGGGGAATTTCTGGCTCTGCACAAGTCCCTGCCAGGAGGGGACAGCCGGGGGGATTTGGGATCTGCTCAGGGAACAGGGACAGGAGGAGAGGGAACGGCCTCAAGTTACACCAGGGGAGATTTAAATTGGTAAGAGGGAAGAATTCTTCATGGAAAAGGCTGCCCAGCCCTGGCAGAGCTGCCCAGGGTGCTGGAGTCCCTGTTCCTGGAGGGATTGAAAAGCCCTGGGGATGTGGCATTTGGGGACATGGGGCAGTGGTGGCCTTGGCAGTGCTGGGAATGGCTGCACTCAGTGCCCTTCCCAACCAGAACAATGCAGTGATTTGGGAATCCTGGGTAAATGCCAATTTAGCTGGAATTTGGGGTCTAAAGCAGATTTATGCTGCATAGAGGAGCTGTTTAGTCTGCCACAGAGCACAGAGAGTGTCTGACATTGCCACATTGCTCCTCAGGAGGCTGGTGGCACAGTGAGTGTGAGGAAACCAACCTGAACGGGAAATACGTCACGCCAAGGTCCAGGGGAAGGCTGGACAGAGGAAAAGGCCTGTACTGGAAGCCTAAGAAAGGAAGATACTACCTGCTCAAGTCAACCAAAATAATGATCCACCCAACAGACTTAAAAAGCTTTGACTGAGTGCTCAACCTGCTGCATTTTAACTCAGAACAAACACACTGAACTTTATTACACCGAAGGACTTGATGCTGTGTTTACCAACAGATGCCACGTCCCAGTCCATGCCCTGCATGGAATTTCTCCAAAACATAAACCTGAGGCATCTGAGATGGTCTTACAAAACGTTTGGTGAGTACTGTCATTCCCTCAAGCCCCAATGTCAACGTGCTGCAACTTTTTGTGGAGCTTTTCCCTCCCCAGGATGAAATTTTAATGCCTAGGAGCCAACCTGTCACATATTGGACAATATTGTTTGGGGGAATGGGTTTCCAGGCTGTGCATTCCTGTCTGGCTTGTGCAGTAGGGAAAACAAAAAGTGTTTTCTGGGAACAAAGGGCTGGCAAAACCCTATGGAAAACATTCAGGGAAAAAAAAAAAAAATTTTGTTCCTTGAAGTAACTAACTGAATGTTTGGTTCACATTTTTGTTGCGGAATGTTTTAGGAGCAAATGAAAGATGGGTGATTCCTTGTTTTAGAGCTCTGGGTATATCCAGACAGTTCTCCAGGATTTCTCCAGGATTAGCTGAGGCCAATCCACCCTCTCTGGAGCACTGTGCTCCCACAGCTGCAGGTGTGAGCACACACAGAGCAGTCCTGCTCCTCTGCACAGCAACCGGGCCTGGCGCTGAGAGTGAGGAGCCCAACTTCAAACCCCCTGAAAAAGCAGGAAGAGATGTGCTCTCCTCACCTGAAATGAATCAGAGCCAAGCCCTTGTGTCCTTTCAGTCCAGCCAAGCAAGGAATTACACAAACAAGCCAGAGAGCACACAACAAAACACCTTTCACGTAGGGAACAGCTGCTCCAGCGGGGTCAAGGGTGCTGAGCCCCAGCCCCAGCCCACGGGACAGGGCTGCTCCAGCTCCTGGGGACACTCACATGTGGAATTCAGCTGCAGAGCACTGAGTGACAACCTGACAAAACCCCAGTCCTGCAGTTCCCCTGAGTCATATTGACTTGTTTATCTTCCCCAGCCCTTGTACAGTGTGGGTTTTTTTATCTCAGCACTCTCAATCACACAGGAAATGGTTTTGGTTGTGATTTGTCAGAGTGAAACTCGGTGAACAGAATGTGTTAATTACAGAAATGCTGCCAAAAAAAGAATCCTTTAACTTCTCACGGGTTTGTAACAGAGATGAGGTCATGCAGTGTTGCTTATTTGTACTGGTTTACTGTAATGTTAAATTACCTGTCCAATAAATTAATAGACAAATAAATAAATGGCTGAGACTTTTCAAAATACAGGATATGGAACTTGACTAAACCCTTCTTGTGAGCTTTGATTTATAAAAACCTGGTTGTATCTAAATTTAAATAAAGGATTTGCTAAGTTGGTGAAATTACTCAGCTGATGAAGACAATTCCACTCAGCCAAGCAATGTCTTCAAAGATACTGTGAAAAAGCTTTAAATGAATAATGGTACATGATGAAAAGAAATCTGGTCCCAGCCTGGGTTTTGTTATAGAAAGGTTATTGTTTCCCAAGATATTTAGAAAAATTTCCTATTTTTCAGGGCTTCAGAAGATTTTTTTGTCAAGTATTGTAAACAAAGAAATTGCTTGGATACCAAAATGGAAATGTGAACAAAGGGATTATGCACTTTCACTGTTTCTATCCCTCACTTTGAATAAAAAAAAGTCACTGAAAGTGACATAAATTAATAAAACCAGTAGGAGAATGATGACTTTAGCAAAGGAAAAACCCTACATAAGACTGAAAAGAACATGACCAAATTCTACCCCGAGTTCTGGGAAATGGAGAAACCTCTCCTGTGTTCTTATTCACAGCCAAGTTTGGTGCAAACCTGTTTGTCCCTCCCCAGCTGAGCATTTCTGCAGCCTGAACCCTTCCTGTGCCTCTGGCCACAATCCAAATTTTGCAACAGCCCCGCTGATAAGGGAGGAATTTCTACACTTGGCAGACTCAGGCCCTGAAAAGTGAAATGGATTTCAAAACTCTGACCTGTATGTGGTGTTTGGGACGTAGACATCCCTGGCAGGGAACTCCAGGATTTCTCTGGTAGGTCTGACTCTGCTGTCTGGGTAAAGCTTGACCTGCAGCAGCTCTGGGGTCAGGCAGTAGTGGGGGTTCTCTGGAGCTGGAGATATGTCAATCTTCAGCTGAGCTGCAAGAAGAAATGGGTTTTTATTAATTAATTAATAGAAATTCATTTTTAAAAGCATAATTGTGCTTTGTTTCTTCAGGTTAATTGTCTATATATTGATTGACATCCTATATGTGAGTTTAATAAATCAAGAAATGATAAATTACAGCTGAAGTGGATTTGGTAACAAGTATCCAACTGATATCTAACTGGGGGACCAGATTAATAAGAACCAACAGAAAATATGCATCTTAACAAGGCCTAGATGCTTTTTTCACAGGAAAACTGGGGAAATGCAGTCCAGATCATGCTCCTGGGAGGCACAGCTACTGTTACAAACAAAACTCCATCAGAGGAAAGGCTGAAAACCTCTGAGATTGGTCAGGCTACAAAACCAAGGTGAACTGATCACAACATTCACGTGCTTGGAAGGTTGTGGTCACTGCCTGAAGCCATGGCAAACCAGATTCAGATTAATTTGCAGCAAGATAATTGTGCAAAGTTTTCTTAAAACCCAACCTGGCTGCAAGGGCCAGCTGGGAGGTGAGCCAAGGAAGAGGCAGGACTGCTGTCCCTGGAAAGTTTTAAGAGCAGGTTAAAAATTGTCAGGAATAGCACAGGGCAGGGAGCAGCTTCACCGAGGTGTGCCAGGGTTTCTATTCCTCTCTCAAACAGAGGTGGAGCCTGTTCCTATTAACCAGGAGAGATCTCCTTTGGGATAGAGTAGGAAACAGAGGTTCCTGAGTTTGGGGCTTTGGGGTTTGCATCTTCTCCTCACAGACACCGCCCTCAGCGCGCCCCGACCTGCCCCAAAACACCCCCAGTGCTCCTGCTGTGCAGGAACTGCTCTGCAGGATTTCTCTGGGGTGCCTGGGGAGGGATTCACCAAAGCCCTGAAGCTGTGAGCCCAGAAGGGCTGGCTGCATACCTGTGATGGGTCTGAGCCTGCGCAGCACCGACGAGGGGCGTCTCATGTCAGCCAGGAACTTGTACAGGTCCTCGTCGCTCAGGCGATCCCCCTCCTGCCCAGGGTGCAAGATTTGGTTACCCAAAACCCCTGCAGGGCTGCCAGGGAGAGAACAAACCCTCTCATCCCACAATCCTTCCCTCTGACATCAAACTTCTCCTTCCCAGAACAAGGTGTTCGCATTAACGTGGTAAATTACATTTCATTTCTTCATCCTTCCCCCTTCCTTCGTCCCTCATTAATCATCCTGACAGCTGCAGGAACTTTTTAATTGAAAGCCTTTTTTCTCCTCATCAATATTATCTTTTTCCAAACTGGAAATGGCTGCTAAAAGATTTCCCAAAAAATACCCATTTTTTAGCAAGTGTAATGGTTTGAAAAAGTATCTGTCATTCAGGAGGTGATCCTCACTCCTTCTCCTCTGCCCTTCCTTTGGGATGAGCCCAGAACAGCTTTATTTTTCAGGAAAGGTAGGAAGTGCAAGGAGTTTGTTGTCAATCTTCCTTCTGCCCCTTCTAATAGCTCAGAGTCTTGCTAATTTTGGAAATATTACAAAAAATGGGACCCTCCCACCCAAAACCAGAAGATATCTGATTTTAAAGGTAAGAATTCACAACATTAAAAAAAAATTAAAAATAAGCAAATGGAAGGAGAAAAACACTGGGTAGTGCTCAGCTAATTATACTTAATAGGAGAAAAGGAATATAATAAAGAATCTGAAATTTAAGATCTTAAATTAATGTTTGGCAGTTTTTAAAGGACAAATTAAATAAAATAAGCTGCTTCAAAGTAAAAATAACCTCAACAAAGTAAATAAATACATGCTTTTGTAAATCATTACTAACTTAGTGATCAGTTTTCCCTTAACTAGATGGGAAATCTTAAAAAAATTTCAGCTCATTACTTTTTGCTAAGCTTAACTAAAAAAACTGTTCCCTTGAATCATGTTTTCCATTCCTCAGGAAAATCCCAAGCTCTGGCTAAGAGGAGCTGCCACTCAGCAAAGCAGCATCAGAAGCAGAATTTGTTTCCCTCAGGGATCCCTGGATGTGTCCAGGAAACTGAAGCCATCCTTAGATCACTCTGAGGAACTGGATTCACTACTACCAGAATGAATATATTATATTATGTAATATATAACTGAAACAGAGTAGGTTGAGATTTGATATTGGGGAAGGAATTGTTCTGTGGGAGGGTGCTGAGGCCTGGCACAGGTGCCCAGAGAAGCTGTGGCCACCCCAAGGCCAGGATGGAACACCCTGGGACAGTGGGAGGTGTCCCTGTCCTGCCAGGGGTGGAACTGGATGGGCTTTAAGCTCCCTTCCACCCCAAACCAGTCTGTTATTCCATGATAATTAATAAATAACACAACAAACCCAGCGAATGCTGCTCAAACGCTCCCTGCGACTGAGGAGCAGAAATCAAACACATCACCAATCAATCCCTCAGCGACCTCACGCGATCCAATATGCCCAAGAAATAACTCCTCAGGGGGACATTTGGCTGGCACACCTGTTTGAAGAAGTTGGTCACTGTCAGGGTGGCTGGCCTGAAGCTGCTCAGGTTGCAAGCCTCGTCCCCACTCGTGGTTCTCTCCAGGGAACGCCGCCCCACGATGCTGGAATTCCGCCTCTCCGACCACGAGCCCTTCCGTTCTGCAGAACACAGCAGTGAAAAGGAAAGGAATTAGAAAGTAAAGCAGAAAAGCCACGCTCCAAGAGCCTACTTTTGCTCCAAGCAGGATTGTTTTCACAGGAGGAGAGGGAGTGGTGCCATGAGGTGACAGAAGAGGTGGTTCTGCTCAGGCAATCCCGCTCTGGAGGAATCAGGAGGCCGTGGAGCACAGCTCCCCTCCCAGCCACCTCACCCCAGTGCCTTCCTGCTGTTATAAAAGTCTTTATCGTGCTGAGATTTATGTATTTCCCTTGCTCTGAAAGATGATGAAGTTGGCAGTTTTGGGGATGCTGAAGAGCAGTTTTGGATGAGCTATGTGGCTCACGAAGATTAATCCACTCCTTTGGAAAATGTTCATCAGCCTGTAATGCTCCCTCAGTCTCACAAGCCTGGTTTTAGGTAATATAACAGATGGTTTGCTTGTAAAATCCTTGAAAGATAAATCCATTTGTTATCATGTTTTAGCTCAACCATGACCCCACAGACCATCGGGGCAGGAAAGCGATAAAAGGAGCAACAGCAGCTACAGGAGATGAATCAAAACCTCTGGATTTGCCCACATTCCCTCCTGTACCTCCTGTGCCAACTTCAACTTCTGTGGAATCTCTTTCCAGGCTGCCAGCACTGCTCACAATGTTCATGAGGTGAATGGCTGTCCAGGCAAAAGGCATCCGGTACTTCCCGAGTCTTTGGCAAAACTGCTCTGCCTGGCCTTTCAGCTTTTCCAACTTTTCCTTGTTCTGTGGGGAAAAAATATTCAGTCCAAGAGGTTAAAAGGAGAGGAAAAGGATCAGAGGTTCATTTAGCAAAATCAGTGAGGAATGGTGGTGTCTTTTCCAACTCCCAGTGATTGTGGGTTTCAGTAGCACTTCCAGAGGAGAATCACCAAGCGCTGGGAAAAAATGCAACTTCTGCTTCCCCAAAGAGGCCACCAGAGGACAGTCAGAACTGTCTTTTGTGTTCTTAACCCTCCTGAACAGCCTGTCAAACCCCAGTGAGCTCATCTGCCCACTGCTCCCTCAAGAAAATCGCAATTTTCCCCTGTGAAGTCTGAAAGGGGCTCTCCTAAAGTGATTTTATGCAGCAGGTGCTCAGATCATCTGGAGTTGTGTGGGAAACTCAAAACATTCCTCAAGTAAGTAGTATCACACATTGTGTCAAGGAAAAAAGTGAATAAAGAGGATTTTTTCATAGCTCTGCATATTAAAGAGAAATGTTTAGAGCTTTAGGGAGAACATATTTTATTAAGAGGTTGATTAAAATTAACAAATCTTCCAAGCTTTTTGAGAAAGCCTACTGGGATCACAAGAAGGGCTGGAACCCCTGCTCTGCCCTTCAGCCAGCCCTCATTATTTCCCTCTGACCCCCACTGGCTCAACCCAACTGCACACAAAACCTCATTTCTGAGGTTCCTTTAGAATCTTTAGGCAGAAGTGATGGGCTTAAAGCTGCAAAAACAGTGGAAAAGTTGAAATTTTTACTGCAAATTCCCACCCAAGGCTGCCTTGCCTTGACCCAGCTGATCCTCTGGGACAGGGAATCACAGATGACTGAGTTTGATGGGAACCACAAATCTCCCCTGACAGCCACAAAAACTGCTGACCTTTAACTACTCCACCCCAATAAGGCATCAAGACTCAAAGGTCTCTGGCTCTTTTTTGGCCTTTAGAATGGGATTAGATTAATTAAAAACAGATCTTTTAAAAGACAGGAACGGTATCAACCGTCCAAGGTAAAGGAAAATGGGTTTAATTTTTTTATCAGAACACCAAAAAAATTCTTACCTTTGCTGCATCAGATTCTTTAAAGATCATATAAGGCTCTGCACACTCCCCAATATCTCCCTGCTGTAAAACTTTTTCCAGCTGAGAAGGGAAAATGAACCATTATAAGCATCCAGCAAGGATTAATAAATTGAACAAGCACAAGGAAGCAAAAAATCCTTTCACAAGAGCTGAAACCTGCTGTGTAAGAAACATTTGCTGCAGAACTTTCACACTGCCTGGGAACTGAAAACACATCCTGAACTCCCCTTCTGACCACAGGATTATTTTTATCCAGTCCAGCCAAAAATCTTGATTCAACCCCCCCTGAATGAGCAACATTTGTGCACTCATGGAATCAAAGGAGAGAACAGAAAATAACTTTTATCTTCGTGTACTTTATCCCAGGAGTGACCAACGTTGCATTTTATTTCAGTTATGGATCTGACTCTCTAAGCAATTTCAGCCCTTAAACACATCTGACAATCTGGCTGGGGGGCATGTATCCTTTTTGAAATGAGGTTCAGATCAACAGATATTTTTAAATCACTGACTTATCTGTCATTTTAAGGAGTCAGCACATTGTTTTATATGAAAACCAAGGTCAAACCCCAGAAAACTGATTTATACCATTACTGAGCTGGTTGTTACAAAGGAACTTTATGAGAATATTTGAAATAAAGCAGCACTGTTTGCACTTTGGAGAACAGAAATTCTGGTTTATTTTAAATAAAAACCAAGAGACCACAATAATTTCAATTTCCATGGCGTTTCTTACCTTTATGACTAGAAAGACATCTTGGGATGGGTAGGTGATAGAAAAGATGGCAGATCTGGCCAGGGTGGAAATAGCAGCAGGGGGGACGTGAGGCCGAAGCATTCCCTTCATTTGCTCAGAGTTTAAATCAAAGTAGAAATTCTCTGAAATCTAAGGAAGAAATTGGGTAGTTTCAAGCATTAGTTATATATTGAGTTATTTATTGTAAATTCTTCATGAACAATTTAAAATTGTTTTAAAATATATGTTAAAAACTCCTCGTTTTAAATCATGTGTGAAAAGAAAAAGCTTTTTGATTAAGAAATCAAGGCAGGACAGTGAGAAAGGAAATGGAGGAAATACCACAAACTACCCATAAAATTTCCTCCAGCTCCTCTGAGGTGTGTAATCCACCACAGGATTAGGAATTACAATTATTAGCTGAACCAAAAACACCAAAATATCAAAATAGAAACAGAAAAAGAAAAAACAACAGCCCCTGAAAGACAGACACTGAGCTTTCCACCCTGAAACACCAAATCCTGGACTGCAAAGCTTCAGAGCCAAAAAAAAGATGTGAGCAAGTTACCAACACCAGAGGTCACTAAAGAACTTATTACCTTAGAGCCAAAAAGGAAAAAAAAAAAGGAGTAATGAGATGATAAAATTGGCTTATGAAATGTGATTTAAATATTAAACAAAGTTCACATAATATTCCACATACTCTCATCTACATAACTTAAATCTCAATGCATTAAATTCAAGTCTTAAAGAGATAAATGTCAAAATGCGTATTTTTAACATTTTTCTCTCCACTACTGCTAATATCTTGAATAAGGAAAACTAAGAGACTCTTTAAATATTAAATACAGAGCATAAATAGGTGAATAAATGTATTTTGCATTTCCTATAACTTAGATCTTGAAAAGACTCCTCAGTTTTGTTTTGATTTTAGCAATTTTAGCACGTGTGATTTTATCGTGCATTATTGAAATGTTGCTTGGACCCATGCCATGCTGAATCACCAAAAAGAGATTAAGAAAGTCATAAAAACCTAATCTAAATAAAAGGTTTCAGTTACCTAAGTTCTCTCAGGGGAAGAGACTTTTGAAAGCCAAAATTGGAATATATACATACATATATAATTACATATATATATATGATTTCAGGCACTCACATATTAGATAATATTTTTAGGAAAGTGGTTATACCTCAACTGCTTTACCAAGAATACACAAGATGTTTCATGAAATGCCTTCATCATTCTTCCAACCTCTATGTCTCTGTCCTCTTAAAGCTCTGCCACAAGAATTAATTCCTCCATTTTTGTTTTTAAATTTCAGCGGAAATGTCACACTCAAGTAATTAAAAACCTACCTTCTTCTTTTCTTTAACATCATACAAAGCCAAACTTGCAAAAATGGGCTCAATTTCTATTTCAAATCTTGAAAGAAGGAAACACAGAATCAGTTGACTTGCATTTTGTCAGAAGGAACAACCAACCCTGTCCCCAGATCCTCCCTGGGTGATGGGGACTGAGATGTCAGGACAGCTGAGCCAACCCAAGGGCTGCTCCTGCTCCAAAGGGATCTTCTTTCCCAAATTCCACCCCTCTCCTGTCAGTGCTCCCTGCACCTTCAAAAAGCCATTTTAAGTTACTGAGAGCCAAGCAGAGGAGCCCAAAAGCTTCCTCAGAGGGAGAGTTGTTAGCTGGGATAACTGCAGCACTCAGCTCCCCTGGCTCTCTGGAGAAGCCAATTTCCTGTGCTGCTCCTCTCAGCATTACTGGCCTGAGGGCTCCTGCCTCTGGACACTCAGGGACAACGATTTTGGCGATTTTCAACAGTTAACTCTTGCCAGAAAATACCAAAAACTCCCTCTGAGAAGTGCCAGCTTGTCACAGTGACTGTTATCCTGTGTTTATGCAAATCCCAACACTCCCAGCAGGAACGCTGACCCACCAAACAGAGCTGACCTGTTGTTGGAACACCTGGGGAGTTAAAGGAGTTTAAAAACACTCAAAAACCTGTCCCTGCAGGACAGTGAGCAGGGACTGGAATGCCATTTTTGTCTGCCCACAGAATTCCTGCCCCCTCCACGCTGGGATCCCCTGCACACCCAGCCCTTGAGGAGCTCCCAGCTCCTCCTTCCACCACCAAACAGGTGTTTTCTCCAGTTTTGCAACAGAGCTGAGATTAACCTGGAAATCACCCTGCTTAGGTCATCTGAGCTTTGTCCCTGGGGAAAACATCCTTGTTTTGTGCCACTGGGATGGCACAATCTTGGATCACATCCCCGAGCACGGGCTCAGAGATTCCCAGGTACACAAGCCGACGTGTAGCTGGGCAGATTTGCTATAAATTTGCAGTCAGCAAGAGATGCTTAAAGAGCAGAAAACATTAATTTCCAGCATCTAACTTATTTATGCTAAAGACACCCTCCTTTGGAGGGAAAGCTGCACTGCTACTGCATATTATGTTGTTCCAGTTCATAAAAGGCTGCAAAATCAGTTCATCTCTATGGCTATATTAGGTCCTGGAGTACTCTACGAGCAGGAGAAATGTCCCACACATATATCTCAGTTATGAGCAGCAACTGGAGCTCTCTAATAAGAAGGGTTGACCTAACTGAGGACACAGAAGATGAATACAGCAGTGTGGAAAATCAGTTTTGTACTTTATTTCTCCAAGGGAATAACAGTAAAATTTTACCTTGTGTTATTAGAGAAGAGTTATAGGCAATGAACCAGCTGCAGGTAACCCTATATTCAGGAGCTCCACTTCATTAAACTTGTTTAACAGGTTTCTATTCCTCCAGTTAATGCTTAGTAAGTATATAAAGTCTTCACTCTTAAAGGGACACAGTCAAGGTTGTTGAGCCTAAACTTTGGCAAATCTTTGGCTGTCTTTATGTTTCTAAGGCTCGGGCGTTTTTAATCTTTAAATTTCATCTCAAATTTCCTCGTTAGGGAGGGGAACACCAGTGTGTGGCCAACTGCAGAGCCCTGGAGGAGTGTGGTGAAGCCTCCTGTCACGTGCCAGCGACATGGAACAGGTAGAGCTGGAAAGCGACAGGGACAAAAGCCAAGGGAGGTGGATGTGTCCTGTCTCACCAACCTTGAAGACACAACTTTGTAACTCAGCCTTTACAAAATTAACCTGGAAGTGCATGACCAAACAATGCAATGACCCTTCCAGGGCAGTGGAGTTATTCCAGGTGCACGTGGATACAGCAGCAGATTTAAATTCTGACTTTCTGCAGCGCAGCTGTCTCTAGGAGTGGTACTTACTTCAGGGACAAACACTTCACCAGGAGTCTTTGGCCAAAGTGTTCTTTGGGTACTTCAGGGACACTGAGTCTCTCTATGGGCTCCTCCTGGAATTAGAGACACAACCCCTGTGCAAACCACCAGCAGAATCAGGAGGCAAACACATCTATCACTTTCTTCTTCTAAGACACAGCACCAGTTTAATCCCAGCCCTCCCAGCATGGTGCATTCATCAGCAGCTATAAATATGCTAAATTAAACCCCTTTAATGTTTCCACATTACTGGGGATTGTATAACCAGAAGGGAAACCCAATCCTCAGGAAGCAATATCTATGGGCAAAGCAATATGCTGAAAAACACAAAATAGCTCTCATGCATCTTAAACACAGGTGATCTTAAATCCTTTAAATCCATGACAGGCTGACAGCTTTCACATCCCCTAGACCCGTCACTCTTTCAGTCTCACCCACACACACGGAAAAATACCTCATCTGGCGCTGGGTGTAGTGCAAAAAGCTCCTTATGCCTGCTGGACTTCCTCTGGTCCTCGTTGTGGTGGTCAATCTCCTCGTTTGGGGTCCTGTCCAGCAGGTTGGGGAGCAGGGCATCAGGCAGGGAGTTCTTCAGGTCGAAGATGCTGCAGGCCCAGCTGCCCCGGGGAGTGTCGTCGATCGACATTGAGCGGCGCTTAAGGTCATCCTGAGAGCCAACAAATTAAAGGCAACTTCTAATGGGAAAAGGACTGCACTTTTAAAGCAGGACTATAAATTAGGTTTTATGCAGCGAGGTTTTAAAGGCACATTACTTGCTCATCCTGGTAGCTGTTGCCATCCGGAGCCTCGTCAGACTCGAAGACCTGTTTGGGGAGCCCTTTTTGCCTCTCCTTCTGTTTGTCCAAGGTGTTGGGATTGAAGCCAGTTCCCAGCTTGTGGTATCTGCAGACAGAGGATTTCAAACACGTTCTTAGCAGCCCTTCTGACCCCGACCCCAGAAGCAGCACCCCGGAACAAACCCAGCACTGTCAGCGTGGGTGCTCCCGAGGCAGGAGCTGCTCCCGGCAAACACCATTTCCAGTCAGCTCCACTGGACTGGGGCATCATCCAGCAGCCACTATTCCAGCACTACAATGTGACTCTGTTCATCTATAAAGCCACTCTGGGTGATGTCAAAAGGAGGATTATCAAGGGCCAATTAAAGTCGTTGTAAAATGTGCCATTGTGATGCCAAGCTAAAAACAGGCCGGGAACACGAGGGCTGAAGGCCAGTGGTTCTGCTGGAGCAGGAGCTGGCTTGGAGCAGATAAAATGATTAACTGGAAAACCAAAACAGCAAGTCAGGAAAATCCTGAGCATCTCTGGAGAACAACTCTCCGAGCCTGACTGGAACAAGTGTCTTCACATAGCATCTTTTTAAGGAAAGTGGGTCCCTCAGAGCTTTCAGATCTCCTACAAGTGAACACTCTGTCTGCTGTGCTGACAGGAGCAGATCTCTTTGACTAACAAATTTTTGGGTGCCAAATGGCACCACATGTGCATTTATACACACACACGAGGGCAGGGCCACTGTCTCCCTGCAATACTCACTCCAAGTCAGTTCCTGGGATCACATCTAGAATTCATTGTTCTCACTATGCCATGGTACTGAAGTTACCACAGAGGGATGGATGATCCAGACATAGAAAAACCATGGATGTGCTGGCAGTGAATAAAGGAAGGGAAGAGAAAAAAGGAGGAATGCATTCTCCTTGCTAGGCTGTAATTCCTGAGAGCTGAACAACAGGATCTGTATAATCCTCACCTGGATGTCTGCATTTCCATCACTGCTCCACCAACAAGTGCAAATTATCTCCACTCTACACCTGACCTCCTCAATCTAGCAAACAGAAATTATGCCATAAGCTTGAAATCAGAATATCCTAGTGAGGTTTCTTAAGGCCAGTGAAGTTATCCACCCTTTCCAATATCATTAAAGGAATTACTGAATGGGTGGATTTCCCTGCCTCAAAAATGTTTTGGTTACAAAAAACTGGAGGCAGAGATGGACATAAAGATTTATTTCTCCTGGGGTGGAGAAGAAAAGGATGGAAAGCCACAAGTCAATTCAGCAGTTCTTCCAAGAGCTGGGGTTGATGCCCCTGGAGCTAGCCAGAGGACTTGGAACCATCCAGTGGGACGGATTAAGAGCAAATTGTTGGCATCCTCACTTGAAAAACAATTCAGTTCTTCCCAGCTGAGCTTTTGGGTTCTTCCCCTGCTCCAGCAGTAACTCTTCAATTTCTACCCAGTGCACTGCCATGATTTTATCCAAGCAGAAAGTGCTGTGACTCTCAGAGGACAAAGTCCCACCAAACAAACCTCATCAGAGCAGGAATCACAGCCAGGAATTCCAATGAAAAGCCAGAGTGAGTGGCTGGGTGGGTCACACTGCCCAGGCCTGTGCCGTATCCCAGACTCTGCTGCCAAGGCTGGGAGTTAATAAAACATCTCCTCCCTCTTGGGTTCCTTTCTGGGTGGGTTTTTTTTGTTTTTTTTTTTTTTTTTTTTTTTTTGTTGTTGTTGTTTGTTGGTTTTTTTTGGTATGAGATTACAAAACACTTTTTTATTAGGTGACGTTAGCAGTGCCAAGCAGGTCCTGAACATCCCTGAAGTGGCTCTCAGGACAACATTAAAGCAGTGAATTGTAGCAACTGCCACAAGGGCAGAGCTGGAGCTGCAGCCAAGTCATTTGTAGGTGATGCACATCACATGGATCACTTACTCCCTGACAGCAGCTCTGGAAGCCATCAGACTCCCAATCACCCAGAGGGTTTGTGCTCCAGCCAAAGCCTCCTCTCAGAACCCTTCCTGCTAATCTGCATGGAACAATCAATGCAAGCCCATCCCCTGAACTGTTAACTCATTAGGTAAATGTTGTGATGGTTCAAATATTAGCAATTATTTGTCTGAATGATGTACTTTCCCCCAGTCTCTGTGGGAACCAGTGGAAGCTGCAGAGGGCACCTTGTCTGTCAGACGGTTGTGACTGCATGTAAATTGTACATCACTGCAAAACTAATGCAAGTTGTCTCTAAAAAAAACACTAAAACCAGATGGAACAAAGAAAGAAACAAATGCTGAAAGTAATTTTACTTGTCCACATTCCCTAATTGCTCTACCATGGTAAAGGAGCAACTGTGGACTGAAATGGCCTAGATTTTCCAAAATGCCCCAAGGGGTTTTGACGTCCAAGATCCAATTTTCTAAACACAAAGCATCAGCTCAGCTGAACCGGGCAACTAAAAGGCCAGAGCACATGGAATCAGCAGCCAGGACAACATTTTTGAGCCTCCTTATAGCACTTGACCAAAAAAATGACAAACACCACAGGGGAACTCACTTTCTGTTCACGATCGCCCAGTCCTCGGTGTAACTCCTCACACAGTCCCTCACGTGAGGGTCCATCTCGCTGTCACAAGAACAAAAAACAAAGATCACAGAGGGATGATGAGGATTTCTGAGACACATTTTTAACTGCCTGGAGCATCAGCACCTCTCCTCCTGTCCCACCTCTCCTCGGGCACGGCCGACACGAGCGTCCGGCACTCGCGGGGGGTGTAAACCACCTCGATGTCATCGGAGGGAAACTCCAGCAGGTCGCGCAGGGGCCCCGACTCCAGGGCCAGGGGGTGGGTGCTGAGATATTCCTCCAGGTCCACAGGGTCCACAGCTTCTGTGAGAGGCACCTGGGAACACACAAACCACCACAGGGCCTTAGAGCGAGGTGAATAAATAAAATAAAAATAAAAAATCACACACGTGTTTTCTGCTCTCTGTTTTAAACCAGTTCAAATCACACGCGCGTTTTCTGCTCCCCGTTTTAAACCAGTTCTTCTGCCTCGTTAAGGGACTTGAGGCAATGTCAGGTGATTAACCCCAGTGGTGTTAACCTCAGCTAACACACATCACAGAGCTGTTTCTCATGTCTTATCTCTTATCTGATGTTCCTCTGCATATTTCTCTGGTGTGTACCATCACCACCTAAAAAATACAACTAGAGCCAGAAAAGGTTACATCTATTTCCAAGAAATACAACAAAAAGAAACTTAGTGCTTTATGTCTCACGTATTTGAGCTTGGATTTGTTTTTAGCAGGCTCTGGTCACAAAGGGAACCTTGATCCTGATCCAAGATGCAGGAACCCTTCCTCCCTCAGGCACAGCTCCCAGCCAGAACCCAGAGCAAGGCCTGATTTACCAGGAACCCAGGCAGCCACACAGCTCTGAGGACTAACATTATTTTGAATTAAACCACCTCTCTGGGGAACACAAAACACGATGTTCACCTACCACAGGTACAAGTTTAACCACCTCTTCTCCCTGATATTTGAGCCTTTAGTGCCACAATGACTCTGCCCATGCCAGGAAGGGACAGTGCCCTCAATAAAATGGATGCTTAAAAATCATCTTTACTGGGCACAAAGCCTTTACCTGAAGCACAAGGAATGACTGAAAATGTGCAGGAAAACAGCAGATTTCCCTGGCAGTGCTGATCTCACCATCCTGAGCTATTTTTAGATACATTAGGAGAAAATTTGCATAAACTGGATACATACATTGCATAACTTGTATTTTTACATATTCCATTACATAAATACATATAAATATTCTGATATGAGATCATTATGCTATGAGGCTATACATAAACATAGACATTAAGAAAATGAAACACCAGAAACAAGTTTTGAGGAAGCTGTCTCTACAGCAACTGACATTTCCTAGAATTCCCTGGCACATGCCAGTGAGGCTGAGTGTTTCAACAAGAGTCACAAAACACATCCAAATTCAGCAGTTTTCTCTACTAACTTCCCCTTTCCTGTCATCCAGATGATTTCTGTGGGACAAGGAACTTCCTGCAGCTTGTGTTGGAGATGACTTTAAGAAGAACACTCAGTACTTCAGTTTCTCGAATATATTGCTATACAAATCCCAAATCCCAGCTTTCAAACTATTGCCAACAAGTTCTGAAATCAATCAACTTTTTGTTCAAGGAAAAAGACTTGGGTAACACAGAGGGTACTGAAAGAACCTCCCTGCCACAACCAACCTCAATGAATACTGTAATTTTCTTAGAAGGCAAATCCTTCAGCAGGAAACCAGCGTGACTCCAAGGAAGTCAGGGGAGTTGGACCAGATGAATTTTTGCCAGATAAGAGTCTGGTTCACCAATAAAATATTTGATGGCTAGAAAAGTAGTATTTGATTCTGCAACTCAGGTAAAATACACAAATTAATTTCTGCATAAAGAAAGAAAAATAGAAGGGGTGGAAAGGACCTTAAAGATCAGCTGGTTCCAAACCTCTGCCAGGGGCAGGGACACCTTTCAAAGAACCATAATCATCTCTTTAACCCCATAACCTTTTCCCCTCCTTCTAATCCTGCACTATTGAAATGAACTCCAAAGTACGTGATTTTTTTGGAGAACTTTTGAAAATACAAACCCGCCATTTTTCACTGCTTTCATCACTGCAACGCTGGCAATGAGCAGAACTTGTCACTGCTCCTTCCCACGTCACAGCTGAGATGTCACCACCTCACCCTGCTCTTTACACCAGCTCCATTTGGCACCAGATCCCTGACAAATGTCACTGAGGGGTGACAGCTTTTCCTCGAGGAGTTGCTACAAGTGCCTGCTTGTTTCCAAGTGCTGCAAACTCCCAGCGCTGCTCTGTGTCACATCCACTGACAAACCCCAGAACCAAAGAGGAGGAACCACCAGCAACGGGGGCTCCTTGAAAATGAAGATAAAAGTAACAAAATCACAGGACAAAAGCTCCAGAAGAAGGGGGTTTCCAGAAAAAAGCAGCCCCTCACATCCTCCCGTGGCCCTTGCAGAGCCCTGTCCAGGCAGCGACGCTGCTCCTTGCTGGGCACTGACAGCACCTCCCAGAGGGGTAAGGAAGCCTCACAGGATGAAACTGAAACTGACTGAAAACTGCTTAGCTGACACTTATTTTTAGGCCTTAACATTTTAAGGCTTACTTTTATTCCTCTTCCCAAGCTGGCAGCTCCAAAGCTGAGGGATCTTCTGAAAGCGAGCTGCCAGTTAAGTGTTGTGTTTTGATCTGCACAAACCCATTTACCTGTGCTTCTCTGCTACACAGGAACCTATCCCTCACCCCTTCCAATCTTTCCACTCCACTCATCCTGATAAATAGAATTACAAAAGGAAAAATCTCTGTATTAATGCAGAGCTCACGGGGACATGCAGGACCCAAGGTGTGAGACTGTCACACACCACGTCCCTCATCCCTGGCATTTCACATCTCAAATTCCCCTCATCCAAGAGGAGCACTGTGACGTGCTGGACACAAGATCAATGAAGGGGCCTTGCCAGTTCAAAATCCCCCAATCCAGAAAGGCAGGCAGTGCTCAGGGGCTCTCTGTGCACCCCAAGGCTTTCCAAGCCCTTCACACATTTCAGGATTAGGCCCAAGGTTGCACTTCACAATTTTCCAGTTTGTCTCCTCGGGTAACTATTGTACCATGAAGATGTAAACAAACATAACAGTCAAACCCAGAGGCCTGTGTCAGACTCACCATCTGTGCAGCCAGAAATACCGTCTAGCACCTGAGTAAACAGGCCAAACATAAATTCATGGCTATGGAGAGGAACTACTTGGTGTCAGACTATTGGCAGATAAAAGGCAAGAACGTTATTTTAGGCTTCAGATATTTGTGGGGGAAGAAGTGATGAAAGAGGAGGAGGAGGAGAGAAGGATGAATAAACGCACCAAAAGGAAAAATGAACCTAAAAGATGTCCCCACGTGTGAACAGAACCACAAGAGCTCCTCTCAAGGCTCTTGCTGCCAATGGTTTAACATTTCCCCTGTCCTGCTTCGTGCTCCAGCGTCGCTCCAAAGGTGTGCGTGGGGACAGGGATACACAAAATACCAAGGGCTACTCCTGTGTTACTTGGGCAAAGCATTTTTGTCAAAGAAAATTTCAGTCACCTGAAATTGCCACACAAAGCCACCAGGTGAAACGTGCAGGCTGGAGGAGTTGGACAAGCTTGGATAAAGACCAGGTTACCCAAGCCCATCATCCCAATCAACCTCCCTGCTGCTGGAGGAGCACAACCTGCTCTGTCATCTCACCTCCAGCCCTGCTGACCTCCTGTGGCACCAGGAAAAAAACAAGAGGCTCCAAAATCCAACAGCTGATTCCCCTGGCCTGCAGGAGCGTGACACTGTGGTACAGCTGATCTCAACCAGCAAAGAACTGCCAGTCCCCTCAGCTGCACAGGGAAAGGTTTGAAATCTGCTGCAGCTGAGGGGGGAACAGCTGAGGAGGACAAGGCTGTGCTCTCCCACAGCCCTGCTTGCTGGCAGGCTGCAGACAGACATCTTCAGTGCAATCTTCATCCTGCTCGAGGAAAATCCTCCTCCATTCCTCCTGGCAGCTCCAGGGAAGCAACAGTAGCATCCCAGGCTGCTCCCAGCCCTGTCCAGCCCGGCCCTGGACACTTCCAGAGATCCAGGGGCAGCCACAGCTTCTCTGGGCACCTGTGCCAGGGCCTCAGCACCCTCACAGGGAGGAATTTCTTAACATCTAATCTGAATTTCTCCTCTTTTAGCTTGAAGCCATTCTCCCTATCGCTGCCTGCCTGTGTAAAAAGTCACTCTCCCTGTTTTTTTCTAAGCCCCCTTTAAGTACTGAAAGGCCTCAATGTGGTCTCCCCACACAAATCTAACGGGAAAAACTGGAGTGCTACTGCAGGAAATCCCTGCCAGGGGCTCCATTTCTGTTCAGTTTATTAAAACCCTCCAGAAACCAAAAGCCCTGAGCATCTTCCCCAGCAGGACCATAGAATAATGTAAATTAATAGCAAATACATGCTAAAAATATGCAAGGGAAAGCTGCTCCCAGAAATGCTGTTCTTTTAAAAAAAGACTCTTTCATTTTGCGCAGGCTGTAATTACAGATGAAATTTTGGACAATTCCCTAACACGTTTTTCACTCAGTCTTTATCCCAGGATCAGGCACTGCCACCTCCCTCATGGCAAGCACTGTTCTGGTGCCACTAAAATCTCCAGGAGCACAATGTGGGGAGAAAGGGCAGCTCAGGATGAGTAAGAGGGGCATAACCTGCTCCCTGCCAGCATAAACACTGTGTTTATCACAGTACTGATCAACTCAAAGTACAGAAGAAATCAAACAGGACTCCCTCCCTCTCTCAGACTTCCAATTACCCCATCAAACCCCTCACTTGGAAATAACAATTCTGCATGTCCTTAACCTGACCACAGACGTGTTCCATCAGTTGATTCAGACAGCAGCTTCCTTGATTTGGCTTCTCTAACCCATTTACCAGGCTGCACCCGTGCTGCTGCAGCTCTGGCTCTCAGCACCTGCAGGACAAACCCCTATTTCAAAGGTTTACAGCTCTCCTACAATGGGGACACTCAAGCTTTCTTTTTTAAGGTTGTGTTATTCTTCACTGTTACATCCCCTTAAAAGCTGGAAAATAAAACTGCGTTCCCTATCGACTTTGCCCTTCTCCAGACAGCAAACATTGTATTTTTGTGGAGTTTTAGTGCTCATGTCTCTCTCCTATTTATTTCCTCCTTTTGAGCACCTGCCTGGATCATCACCACCACTTCCAAAAGCACCTGCACAAATCTGCAGCAGCCTCAGTGAGGGGATGTGGCATCACTCCATGGAGGGTAACACAAACCTTCATTCACATCAGCCAAGCATCCCAAAGGGATAACAAAGGGAACAAAGGGATAACGTGCAGGGAAAGCTACACCCAGAGCACCACGCTGCAAAGCTCACACGAGGAAACAAAAAAACACAGAGCAGAGGTCAGGTTTGTACAAGATCTGCACCTGGGCAGGTAGCTGAAGACTCAAGATCTGCTCTGCTGGGCACTGCACAGCAGCTCAGTAACAACTGGGGCAGAAAAAGGGACAATTACCATCTCCATCTCACAGGGACTGACTGAAGCACAGTGCCCTGATGTCCACAGACATTCCCAGGTTTGCCTGCAGGACTTTAGCCCATCCCTTCCCCAAACAAACAGCTGGGCACAGGGATATCTGCCCAACTCACACCAGGAGTCCCACGGGACACGCTGGAAGTGACACTCTCAAATCCCTGCCGTGGTTCTGCAGACCTTTCCAGCTTGTGCCTGACAGCACAGCCATGGAAAACAACATTCCCTCCCACTTCCTTCTCCCTCCCTCACCTCTGCCCTCCCAGGATGTCCAATCTCCCAGGGAGCCCCAGCAGCACCGAGAGGCTGTGACACGACAGCTTGGCAGGATGCATGTGGCACAACCCAAACTGCTGTGGCTCAGCCCAAGCCAAATTTCCCTTCCAGCTCAAACAAGATGCATCATTCCCAAGGGCACAGCCCCAGCCCCTGTGAGGATCACAGAGCAATTGAGGGCTCTGTAAAAATGACAATGGAAAAATGGGGAAGGTTGTACCTCCTGCCTCCTGTGTGGGAGTCAAACTCCCTGTGAGGATCTGATAAGGGACCTTGAAAAATTAACCTTGCAGAGAGCTCCTCATCACAGGGAGGATCCTGACTGCTATTTTTACTTGGCAGCTAAAGCACTTCTTCAAAATCAGGGTGATATTTCTTGCCAATTTTGAAATCAGGACAAAGTTCCATCTTAACTTCAATACCTCCTTAAATATTAAGCGATTTATAACGTGCTAAAACTGCAACAGATTGTGCCAAAGCTCCAAATTCTAAATTAATACCAACTTCCCACCCACTGCCTTCCCCGGGCACAATCTCAGAAGGACAGAAGCAGCAGATTAACATTTCAAAGCTGAGCCCCAGCGTTCTCTCCTATCTCTGGGTCTCCAGGGCAAACAGGCACTTCCCTTGCTGAGCAGTCAGGAATGCAGATGGCCTGTGCTTGCCTGGCAAAATCCTGTCACCCTTAAAGGGATACTGGTATCTCAAAGACCACCAGTCAAATCTGATGTACTGGAAGGACTCAGAATAAAGCTGAGAATGTAGCGTGCTAAAAAAAGATTACAATTTGCAGGCAGGTTAAAGAAGGTGACAGTTTAAAGAAAGAAGCTTGCTAAACAGAGGCATTATATTTATTTTTAGGTGTGAACTACAGGCAAGTCACTCTAAGAGGTTTTGAAACATGAGCAGTGTAATATTAACCACTGACAACACTCAAGTAATGAAAAAACATGTTTTACTTGCAAAAATGACATTTTCTTTCAACTAAGCACTCCAAAAATAACCCAAACGGATCCAAATTCTAAGACTCACATATTTGTCTGCTGCCATCCCTGCATTTCAGAAAACCCATCCTCCTGATGCCTGGTGAGCCCAGAGAGCTCCTGCATTTCATTTTTTGGCTGCATTTACAACACACGGAAATATTCAAATGAACCAAGGAGATTCCGAGGCAATCTCTGCTTTCCATCAACCACAGGCAGCTCCCAAGCCTCAGCAAGGATGACACCTCCCCAGCCACAAGTGCAGTCATCACCTCCCCAGTGCCTCTGGAATGCAGTTCCCCATCTCCTGCTCTGCTCTGGCTCTCATTCCCTCTTTTGCACGATGTTCTGGGAGATGTCATTGCCCCAGAGAGCAGCTGCTCCAAGTCCTTCATTTCCAAACTGCAAACGTGCCCCAGAAATGGCTCTAAGCGTTCTCTGTGTCTGAGGACTCCATTTTTAAAATCTGGAAACATGCAGTTTTAAGATCTGGATCCTGTGGGATCTGCAGCGTGTGGCAAATTCTATCACAATGTTTGAGTTAGAAAAAGTTCTTCTAATGAAAGGAAATGGATTTTTCATCCCTGGAAGCGTCCAAGGCCAGGCTGGACAGGGCTTGGAGCACCCTGGGACAGTGGAAGGTGTCCCTGCCCCTGGCAGGGGGTGGAATTGGATGAGCTTCAAGGTCCTTCCAACCCAAACCAGTCTGGGATTCTGTGAAATAACTACAAAAGTACCAACCTAAAGAAGGATCCTACAGGTGACAAGTAACAGCCATTCCCAAAACCAGTCAGATGCTTTATGTACAAATCCCGCCAGGTTATTTGCTGTGATAACTGGCTGCTAATGTAGGAAGCCATTTGGGTATAAAAATATTAATATTAATCAGAAATTAATTAGTTATCTGGGAATACTAAAGCAATTTCTTACCAACCCTAGAACGACACGAGTTATGCCTCCAAGGACGGGTAAGAAGACAAGATCTTTGATGACTCAGAATTGTGTAATTTCACCAAGAGTATTTGGAGAGCACAAAGACTTTGATAGAGAAAATGCAAGTGCTGAGACTCATCTCAAAGAGTTTCCCTCTGATAAACTGTGACAAAACTGAAAGCAGAAACTGAGACAGCAACAGAGAAATGAAAAAAAACCAAACATTTTGACCAGAGACTGCTGAAAAATCACAGATTTCCCACTTTTAGCAGCAATGTTACATCAGGTCAGTAGAGACTGACCCCTCCAGACCCTTGGGGCTCACAGGGGCAGATCCTGGTGGCCCTGAGCCCTGGTGGCCCCGAGCCCTGCCAAGCACAGACGTGCTCTCCTGGGTGGGAAATACTGGGCACAGGCACCTCTAAGTTCCCGGGGAACAATTTATCCCTGGCATGGATGGATTAACCACAGGACCCCAGAGCTGCCCGGGCTGTTCCGTGGCCTGGGACACTCCCAGGGATGGGGCAGCCTCAGAGCAGCCTGAGCCAGGGCCTCAGCACCCAAAGAAATTCCTCTACCATCCAACATCTGGCAGTGGAAGCCATTCCCTGTGTCCTGTCCCTCCAATCCCTCTCAGCTCTCCCTGTTTATGAACAATCACTTGGTATATCATTCAGTTCAGAGCATTTCTCTCTGCTGACACACGAACTGTTTAAGTTCTTGCAGAAACTCAGCAACTTCCAGTGGACACCAGACTCACCTGAACAGAAAAAACCCTCGTGACCTTTGGCACGGGGCTCTCTGCTGAGTTCTGCAATAGAACGGGAGCAGCTTTAACATCCTACAGAAAGTGCCTGCAGCAGAGCAGAGTTAACTGTGAGCAGCCCCCAGGGAGGAGGCAGGGCAGAGGATGAGGATGCCTCTCCCATCCTCCCCTGCCTGATGAGGACAGACCATTCAGCCAGGCAGGGCAAAACCTCCAGGAAATACAAATCAGCCTTCACCAGCCCTGAGAAAGCAGAAAGATTTGGCTCATTCTCCTTTTCAGTTTCTGGTGATAAAATTACTTGGCTCTGAACATTCCAGAACGCCCTTTTCAGTGCCACACAGGACCCTGCTGTGCTTTCCTTTGCTCTGCTTCCCAGTCATTTCACAAAACACTTTATCTTCTTCCCTTAAACTACACAAAAATAAACAATGGAAATATACAAAGGAACCTATATTTTCCTATTGAATAATTAGATGCTATCTTTGAATACGCGGCCAAAGTCTGACATCCAATAAATCCAAGACAAAGGCTCAATTAGCCCAGCTAATGCCCATAAAGCCAGCAGTGCTTTACAAAGATATGTAAATGTCAGCACCTTCATTTTACAGGAGAAAATGGAGTGCTGAGAGCAGACGTGGTCAGATCACATCACACCCAAGAATCCTGACCCCTTTATTCCCAGGCTAATTAGTATCTCTAATAACAGCTTTACATACTAACAATGATCTCTGCTGTAGCACACATCAACAGGCAGGAAATATTACCCCCAATCCCTTGGAAAAAAGTGTGATTTTTTTTAAAAAAAACTGAATATACATTCACTCTGCTTATTTGCAAGTTTAGTAAAAAGCTGCTCTTCTAATTAAATCACAGAATCACTAAGGTTGGCAAAGTTCTCCAAGATCATCCGTGCCCAAACTTTGACTGAACACCATCTTGTCAACCAAACCACTGCACTTTGTCCAACCACTAAAATATTCCTCTAAAGATGTACAGAGATTTAAAAAAAGAGACCTGAAAAGATTTTTAAAAATAAAGAGAACTTGTTCATGGGGGGAAAAAAAAATCAAGTTTTGGCCAACAACCAAAAAACATTTCAATTATTATGCTTGGCACTAAAAAGTGAAAAAAAAGGCCAAGATTTTATAAGTCTTGATCTACTTTCAGCAGACAGAGTTAACTAAGCACAAGGAGCTGCTCCACAGCAAAAACAAACTTGGGAATAAAAGAAAGTGGTTAGTCAGGAGGGATTACAATGGCCCACAGTAAACAGGCTGGTTGATCAAACAAACAGAGCAAATTCCCCATCCTGCAAGATGCTGGGGAATCCTCCCAGAGGAAGGGCAGCCTCTCTGCTTTCCCCCAGTGGGGCTGCTGGTGAGAAGCAGCAGCTCCCAGCAGGAAATGCTGAACCTCTGGAGGCCCCCAAGCTGAGCACAGCCCATGGGCTGCAAGCCAGAGCACAGCCAGCAAGGTGCAGGGGCACACTCCATTCCCCAGTGGGCCTGGAGAGACTTGCAAAAATCACTTTCAAAAAACAAACCCTCCCTCGTGGAGCTCTCAGAGCTCACAGCTCCTATTTCCCAATAACCAACTGGCAGCGCCTTCTGTTGTGGGTTGCAAAAATAAAAAGCTCAGAGCTGCAGGGATTGCATCCTGCCAGGAGCCCCAGCCTGGCACATTGGGTTACACAGGAAAAGCCTCTGAGGGCCTCGGACCTGTGTCTGGGGTTTGAGGAATGTGCAATTAAAATCTGCTGCTCCTAAAGTGGCAGAAGGGTGGAGGCTGACAATAATGAACTCATTTGAAAGCAGTGTCTTCTCCCCAGCTCTACCAGATACCAAATTAGAAACAGTTCTGGCAGCATTTTGTCTGCTGCTTGCGAGGCAAAAGGGAAGAGGCTTGCTAGAATTCAGCTGACAGGTTTTTGCATTTATCCCAGGTTCAACCACGGGCAAGTCTGCGGGGTGGGGAACATCCCTGCACTGGAAACACGAAACAAAAGGCCCAAGCAAGCCTGGTGCTGAAGGCTCCTCATTCACAAAAACTCCATTTCTCCATGAAAATATCTCCACTGGCCTGGTGAGACTCTCAGACAAACTATCACAGGCAGAGAATCAGTGCTGACCTTTTGTGGACCAGAATTGTCAGCACAGTGAGAGGGATGGGCACGAGAGACCACACCTGCACAATCCCTGGAGTCACAGAATCAGGGAATATCTGAGCTGGAGAGGAGCATCCAGTCCAGCTCCTGGCCCTGCACAGGACAACCCCAACAATCCCATCCCGTGCCTGAGAGCATTGGCCAAAGAATTCTTGAACTCTGGCAGGCTGGAGCCCCCCAATCCCAACCAGCTGCCATTGTGGAGATACTGAAACTCAACCCCACAACATTTTAGCAGGAATTTCCTCTTCACTCCCACACTACATGCCCTGCTTTAGGCTTTTAAACCGGTGTGGCTACACAGAACTGAACTTTTCCAGAGCAAACACAGCTTCACACAGCAATGCTCTCCCTCTGCATAATGCTGATTATCAAACCAGGCCAGGCAGGCAGAGCAGATCCTGACAGATGCCTCAGGGACAGAAATCAACCCAAAATTCAGACAAGCAAACCTCTGTCGTATTATGCAGCCTCAGGATACAGACTCATGACTAAACTAAGTAGACTTTTCCTGCAGACTATCTCCTACAAACCATCACCCCGTGTTAATCAGGCTTCTGCAGAGCATCTCTGCTCAGCACCCAATTTAATGTGACAAACTGGGAGCTTATCACAGCAGCCATCACACAATGCAGCTTGATGGGAAAAGCTCAGAGCCTGCTTCCAGCCAGCATGACCTTTTCCAGCATTTTCATAGATTCTTGCATATATTTACCAGCAAACACCAGGGCAACAGGATAGTGAGAGCTACTGATAGTACCACGACCAACAAGTCTGCTCCTGTATCAAAAATTACACGTGAAGATCAACAGGACTGAAGCTTTGAGCATCAGCACTTGGTTGGTGACAGAACGGAGAAAGGAATAGGAGGAAAAAGTGGGAGAGACAATTCAGAGTGGAAGGAGGTGATACAAAGAAAAACTGATCAAAAACATGGTTGGGTGAGGAGCAGATGTCTTCACAGAAGACACCTCAGTTCCCGAGAGCAGAAAGGCAATTCAGCCAGCTGCTCCCAAGGTGAAAGCACAGGTGAGACAAGGGGGGCTCAGCAGCTCCTGGGATGGATATCCCATGGGATGCACTCCTCAGCTGTCCAGGGCTGCAGGGAAGTGCAGCCAGTGACCCCGAGCGCCCCACACACCAGCTAATAGCAGGGACCCTCCCTTGGCTAATGCTGGATTATGCAAAAGCCCATCCAGAACTGCCAAGTCAGGCTTTGCATTAGCACTGCACAGCCCAGCAGAGGCACTGAGATAAGGCATTAGCTGGGCAGCAGCTCTCATTAACCCTTCTCTCATTAACCCTCCTCATTAAGCCTCCTCCCTGCTCAGCCCCCACATGCTGGCAGATCAGCCTTGTGCCTGTGCTCCTGGGAAAGGACAGGAATTCCAGCCCTCCTCCATCCCCTGAGCCCCTGGCACAGCCACATCTCAGAGATGTGCTTGTGGGGACTCAGTGCTCTGAGCCACAGCTCGGCCTGCAGGTCCCTTCTGAGGAGACCCTCAGCTCTGAGGACACCTTTGTGCCCCACAGGAGGAGCTTTCACAGGTTACCATGCACTTGGAGCAGAGGGAATTCCCATGAACTCGTTCCCACAGTCCCAGGAACTGAGGAAACACTACAGGACCCCGCTCCAAAGCCAAGAACTCTTGTAAACTCACAACACTTGCACACACTATCAAATTCAGGGCACATTTCCAGCCCTGCCTGACCTAACCACCCCTCTCTGAAGAAAACAAGATGCTCTAAGATTTGTTTTCCAAGCTGACTGCAGCAGAAAGAACTGCTGTGACCTGAAGGGAGACCCCAAATCAAACATTTCCGGCCTGAGAAAGTTTGTTGCACTCTTGAAATGTTTACCACAATAATCTGGAAGGTTACTGGTAGGCCATGCAGGAAAGTCTGACTTCAGAAAGGGTGATTGTGACAATGCAGCTCTTCAAAGTAAACTTGTAAGTAAATATACATTCCTGAGGAATAACCACACTCAGCTTGCACAGTAATATTCGAAATACTTCAGAAGAGTCGATGAGTCGCTGTGGTCCTGCTCTCCAGAGTGACAAGGACAGGAAAACAGCAACCTGAAGAGCAGGAGCTTGGAGAGCTCACATTTACACAGAATTTAAAGCCCAACCCAGGCTGTTTGGGGATACAACAATCAATATCTGGTCAAGAACTCTCCTTGTCTGACAAAAATTCTGCAGAAACACAGATTCCCAGCCACACCAATTTACAACATAGAAATCCCCAAAATTAGTGGGTTTGGCATGGAATTTTGTCCTTGGTGTTATCAGAGCTGCTTACATCAACAACGTGTCAGCACTGCAGTTTGCTCCCTGAGGGTGAAATGAGCACGGAGGGGTGAGGGTGAAATGAGCACGACTTACAGTGGTGTGATGAGAGACGCTGCCTCCGATGTTGAGGTTCTTGAGGAGCTGCGGGGAGCCTCCATACTGCCCCGAGATCTGCTTCCTGACCTCGGCTGCCACGGTCCTGCAACGACACAGGGACACAGTCACACACCCCGCAGAGGGATTGGGGATGGGGCATTCACACCTCCCCTGCTGCCGGAGTGAAACCAGACACTGCTCCCAGCACCCTCCTGCTGGGAACGGATCCTGCCTGATCAATTCCCAGCAATCACAACGCTCTCACAAGGCTGCAGATACACATTTTTAACAGCGTTTTTTCCCCCTTTTGTGGACTGCATCTGTGGCAATAAAACGCACGTGAGCCCGAGCACAAGTGAACGTGTTCCCAGCAGGCTCTTCCAAGGAAAGCTCTCCAGAGTTCTCCTCACCCTCCAGCAGTTCCTGCTCACACAGCTGCTCCTGTACTCTGCATTTTCATCCCTCTGCCTATTTTTGGGCTTTGCAATCACAGCCAGACAAAGGACCAGGAAACCCAAGACTGGGTCAGGACAAAAAGGTGTTTCCCTTCCCATGTAGGAAAGGTAAAGGTGACAAGCAGAGGAAACACTGGCACAGAGCCTTGTGTCTGTGCCAGACAGAAATTCCACCACGGGGGAATTTTCTCACCAGGAATGGAAAGCACACAGCAGCCCTTCCATGCCTGGAGGGTGAAAGCTGTGACCCTGCACGGTTTTCCATTTTGGCTAAAGAGCCACATTGTCTCTGGTAGGGCTGAAAGCACAACAGGCAGGTAAAGGCACCTGGAGGGGAAGGTAGAGCTCAACAGAGAGGGAAATGCTGACGGCCAGGGGCTGTCCAAACCAAGAGCCACAGTGCAGCCCCAGCACAGCCATCCCCAGCTCTCCATCCTGGATCCCTGCCCTAATCTTCCATGCCTGGTCTCAGCAGGGCCAGCCAAGCCTCTGAGTAGGGTGGAAATGGTTTTGTTCCAAAAGCAAAGCAAAACCCAGATTCCTTCCTCAAAAAAAGCTGTGCAGCTGAAAAGCTGCTGAGTGCCCGACCTACAGGACCTCACCAACACAAATGCTCCTCTCCAGGAGACAAAACCCAATTTATTAGTGACAAACCCAGCCCAAGTGTCATTCACCACATCGCAGCACTGCAGGCAGCTCTGGCTCCCAGAGCAGATTCCCAGCTCCAAGGACACACTACCCAGCCCGTAAGGGAGAAGAAGAGGCTGCAAGGACAGGGATGGTTTTCTTTTCTGCTGTATCAGTGATCTTTGAGCATCCTCACGGCTAAGAGACTCCTGATCTCACCAGGGGGACTGTGCTGCCTGTCAGCACAGCACACGAGCTGCTAAAATCCTGCTGAGGAGATGGTCAAAGCTGGCCTGAGCTAAACCTGGGCAGCAGGATGGGCTCCAGGATTTGGGTTTTGGAATGAAGGCAGCTGGAGGCAGCTGCTGTGAGGGGAAGAGAAGGGAACTCTGAGAGGGAACTGCCTGGGACAATTGAGGCTACCATGGAGAGCAGATGTTTCCTCAGGCCAGAGGATGGACATAAGATCAGCCAGAGGAAGCATTATTTTGCATTTTTTAAAAATCAGACTGCAGGAGGGAAAAAAAATAAAGTTTTATGTATTCTGACTGCAAGAAGTCATTTCCTTCATGTTTGCCTTTATCCACAGGAGCTGATGTTTTCACTTCTGGAGGGTGGCTGCTGTCCTGCTGGGGACAGGGACCATGCAGGAAAAGCCATCTCCCTGCTCCCACCACGTGCACACACAGACACACGTGAGAGCAAACCACACGTGCTGCTGGCTTTTGTAGGGAAATCTGGAATGGATTAAAGTGGCTGCTTGGTATGGAAAACACACCATGGAGCTGTGGCTGAGGATGGCAAAGCCTGTCCCCAGGATGCAGACAGCCCTGCTTTAACCAGAGCTGGGTTTGGTGTCGCTCCTGATGAGGGACAGAGAGAACTCTGGCAGGAAAAACTCCAAACAATTCCCCATTTCCAGAGGAAAAGCACAGCCAGAGGAGGGAACCTGTCCTCCTGAGCCATGCCTGGCTCCTCCTGAATCTGTGGATCCTCAGGAACCTGAGGCATCTCCGTGGTCCAACAGGAAGGGGAATGTGGTGCCACAAAAGGGTGGCACTGATCAGTTGGGTTGCTGCCCCATTAATAACCCCACTGGATTTTGAAAATTCCCCCAAAACACAACCCCAGCAAGTCAGAACTGAACCTCCAATGGGTTTCACCAAGAAACCAGCATGACTCTCGAGTCTGAAGCACTCCTGCCTCTCCAGCTCTCACAAACATCCATCAAAACTCTTCCTGTGTGAAGTAAATGGATCCTGCCTAAACCTCAGAATTCCTGAGGGGAGTCTGCAGGAGTCACTGCTGTTCACTCCAATCCACAGCTCAGGATGACTCCTTTCAGTACCACTGCATTCTCAGAGGTTTTGGACACCACTTCCCCACCAGAGAGCATCCTGCCTCTGACACTCAGAAACCACCTCCTCCTGTAACCTGCTCTCCAGATGTATTTAAGGCTAATCCAGACTGCTGTGGGTTCGTGGCAGCATGATCAGGTTCAAGAGCCCTTGCCCAATCCTTTCCACCTGCCAGGTGTCCCCTTCCAGCCTTTGGGCTCCAAGATCACCCAATGGCTTTCCCAGAGCTGTTCCAGGTGGGAATCACACCTTTCAGATGTGCTCATCCTGATCACCCACTCCAGAGAAGGAGCAGAACCTTTGGAGAACCAAACGAGCATTTCCACAACGAGCAAAAATCTCAGCTGACTTCTTTCAGGGTTGCTTCCTCACTGTTTCCTCCCAGAGGTTCCCAGTTTCCCTAAAACAAATCACACCAGGTCTAGGGGAAGGTGTCCCTGACCACAGGATGAGCTTTAAGGTCCCTTCCAACCCAAGCCATTCCATCACTCTGTGAACACTCTTGCCTTCTCCTCCTCTTCCTCCATTCCCAAAGGCTGTTTGTCCCTGCCAAACTGTTCATATTCCACCATAACCCGAGCACTATTTCTGACCTAAAGCAATGCTGGTGTTACACCATCCCCCATCAAGAAAGGAGAAATAAATATCCTCCAAATGTAAAAAAAATCCCCATTAGTTCTGTAGAACTGAAGAGCAATTAAAGCTTTGATAATTAAAAGGACAAATAAAAAACTGCCTCTTTAATAACTTATCTAATATTCAACACGTAACCTGGGAACCACAAACATTCCAGTTAATTACAGCCCACAGCCCCATGAACGTCTATGTTTAAAGTACATCTTCCCCAGTCACTTCCTTTCTGACCTTCTCCACTGGTTAATTATTGTGTGTGCATGTGGTTCACACAGAAAAAGAAAAAAAAAAAAGGAAAAAAATACACACAAACAAAGGAAAAAAATTCCCCTTGGAACTGGCCCCTAAAGCAAAACAGAACTGGTCATTCTCAAAGTACTCCAAGCTGCAAATAACAAAATGAAACCATTTGTTTGCACTCCCAGGGTTCTTTACAACACACAAAAATCATTTCTGTTTCTACGTGCCCTGCCTGGTCAAACCCAAAAACTGTTCCTTTTTTTTTTTTTTTAACACTCTTTTAGCTTAAGCAGCGAACTGGAAATATCAGTTCTTCTTTTTGCCTTCCCAAAAAAAAAAAAGACTCCCCAAGATCAGCCTGGTGATGCCAAGCAAGGTTAGGAACTCTGCTGTTTGCCAGCAAAGGTGGGTCAGGGACAGCCTGGGGTGATGTGTGGAAGTCTCCCTTTTCCACAGCCCTCTCCACTGGGATAGGGCAGCACAAATCGGTTCTCCCCATGCTGCCAGTGCCAGAACTGTGACCCTGCCTGCTGTCACACCCGGGCAGCCTGGCACAGCGAGGCATCTGCAGCCCCAGCAAAGCTGCTTGTTCTGCCTCCGAGAGAGAAAACCACGTTTCCACATCATTTATTTCTTCGAGCGCAAGCATCACCCTCTGGTGCCGGAGCCATCCCCGCTGCCGGCTCGCCGTGCAGGGCTGTGAATCCCAAAAGCCCAGTGGCACCGGCTGTGCGTGTCACTCTGCAGACAGGCCCTGGCCCTCTGTCCCCACCCGCAGCCCCGGCCAGGTGTGAGTCACCTGCCAGGGGAGCTCTGCTGGATCGGGAACCTGCTCCAGGGAGGCGGGGAGAGCTCTGGCCTGGAGCCACCCTGCCGCTTCAGCCCTGCACCCAGCCTTCCTCCCAAACCCTGTTTCCTCCTGAGTGAACTCCTTCCCCTCGGAGTGAAACGGGTTTGATTTACAGCTGAGGAAATGCCCAGCCCGATCCTGACCGCTGCAGGCTGCGTGTGGCTTCTTCAATTAATGCAGATGAGCAACAGCATGTTCCCTTTTTCCTCACCATTGATTAAAAGAGAAAACATCACACAACGCTGCCTGTGGTGCTCTTCTGATAATATTTGATGGCTGAGGCTGAAACGTCACCCCTGGGCTGCAGTGCAGGGAATGAGCTCCCAGGACACCTGAGTGTGGAAATCACCACAGGGCTGGATCCTGCAGCTAGCGAAGTCACCCTTCAAGCTAAAAACCCCCAGCCCAAGAAGGAAGCCTTGGCCAGAGAAGCAGCTCTGTAGCAGAGCCCTGGGGATGAAGTTTTGTCCCTGCCTTCTCCCTTGCTTTAAGCACTCAGGGATTTTCTTGGGCTTCCCAAGCGCTGCCGACTCCCACACAAGACATCCACAGAGGCTGAACGGGGACAGCCAGTGGATGCTCTGAAATTCCTGTTAAAAATCCTTTCAGTTATCCCTGACAGTGTTTTGACAAAGCAAATGGCATCTGGATGTGGGAAGGGAATAAACTGTGATGAATATTCTGCTGTGACCACGTTTCTGGCCCGATTTGGTGCTCCTGGGAGCCAGTGACAGCTCTGCTATTGCTTTCAGTGGGTGCAGGTTTCACACCATCCCTCTTTACCCTGGGGCTGGGCAAAGGAGGCTGTCAGCCCCCCTGACACATCATTCAGGGAGTGTTAAAGGGCTCAAAATGAACATAAATGTAAATTTAGCCTTCCCAAGTCCCCTTTTACAGCACCCCGTGAGTGTAAAGGGAGCTGCAGCAGAAATAAGATGCCTCTCAATGGAGTGAACATGAGGGTTTTCCCCTCAATTCAAATCCATAAAGACAAGCTGTGATTACCCCAGGAATCCCATATAGTGGAAGAGTCCTGGAGCATGGGGAATTTCCAAATCAGTCAATGTCTGGGAGCAGGATCAGACCCCGCAGACACCTCATGGGGCTCCTGTTCACACGGGGGCTGGACCCACAAGGCAGAAACTCTTTTCTCTGCACTCCACTGACAGCTGGGCACAGGAAAACTGAAAATTCTCAGCAAAAGAACACAGAGCAGTTGTAAACATCCCACTGTGGGGTTTGTGTGAGGCTGACATGCACTGCAGAACAGAGGGCAGGGCCCCTGTGCTGCTCCAAGTCACAGGGGAGCAGGAAAGGAAGATCACAACTCTTTCCAAGCAAAGAAAGATCAAAACTCTTTCCAAGCAAAGGAAGATCACAACTCTTTCCAAGCAAAGGAAGATCACAACTCTTTCCAAGCCAAGGAAGATCACAACTCTTTCCAAGCAAAGGAAGATCACAACTCTTTCCAAGCAAAGGAAGATCACAACTCTTTCCAAGCAAAGACACATCCACGGTGATGTCTGACTGAAGGAGCAGCTCTGAATTCCCCACATCACCCAGGCTCAGGATGGTGCAAGAGACCCAACAAGGCACTGAGTCAGGGGCTCACATGAAAGCCTACATGAGTTTATCCTGGTGATGTTTCTGCTGGGTGAGGTTTAAAGGGGGAACTTTTCCTTCTCTCTTTTTGAACTCTAAAAAGCCTGCACACCTTCTCCTCTGTCCCAGGAAACACTGGAGTGCTGGGATACAACATGACCCAGTTACTGGGACATCCAGGAGCTCAGAACTCACCCTTTTGGTGAGGAGGGGGTTCCCACATCCTATTTCATTGCCAAGCAGCCCCATATCCAAAAAATGTACTGGGATAACACAACTGGGAATGTGCACCAGACATGGGTGGCACCGAAGTTCCTCTGCTCTCACACTGAAATGGAAGCAGCAGCCTCTGTGCTGCTACAGAAGCATCAAGATGCTGCAGAAGGATGTGACCCACTACAATTTAATAAAAAAATCCTAACAATACACTTCCAATTAAAAATTAGTGATTTCAAGTAAGATCTCAGGGATTATTAAGCCACTACACTAAGTTTAACTCAGGAGTTTCTTCTGATGGAGGCAAGAAGAATTAATAAGTACCTGTGATGGCCAAATTCTAATTTAAACCCACCCCACAAACACACAGCAGGACCTAATCATGAACACACCTTGTAACATAGCCTTAAAAAGATATTTTTAAACTTGTGGGCAATTACTGATAGCCTCAGCCCAACATTTAAAGATCTGGATGCAATGACCAGGCAGGGCATGGCTCTGGCATTCTGCAGTGCCCTTGAGGGGCACCAGGGTGGCTGAAGAAAGCACAGCAGGTAAATCAGAGGCGTGGGACACATCCCTGGGCTTTGCAGAAAACAGTTCAGCCCATCCCATGTCGGTTTTTCTACCTCAGTTTAGAAACTTGCAGCTGGACTAAAGGAACTTGCCTTGGTGGCTGTGAATGAATCCATGTGAAGCACACAGGCAAAGCCAGAGCAGCATGGCTATTTCCTGCCAATAATAAGACAAATGCTACGTCTACCTCCGTGAGTCAGCCCAAGCGGAGGGCAGAGTGTGAAAATGTGAGGGATCTATTCTTCTTGAAACAATGGAACTGGGGAGAGCTTCCAGCAGCCACCAGCACAGCTCTGGGACTTCCGTGCACTGCCTGCTCCAATCTCTCAGCCCCTGAAACTGCAGCATTCCCAGCAGCACGTTCTGTGCCTGCAGGAGAAGGGCAACAGCCCAGCCTGGGCATCCCCAGGTGCAACATTCTGCCCACACGTTTTTACCTTCACGTGCACTGGATGTGCAGGCCACGAAAGCAGGAATTTGAGATTTCTCAGAATATGACACTGCAACATGGAAAACCCCACAGAAAACAATCTGACAAGTGTGAAAGGAAGTTGAACAGCCCTGAGCTCACTGCAAAGCACCTGGGTCCTTCTAGAGGCACAGGCGAACCTGACCTGTTTAAAGATCACCTATGCCCACAAACACACTGAGAAACACACAGAAGGGATCAGATCAGCCCAAAAGGGGCACGGAGGTGGCACAGCTGTGCTACAACCCAGTGAACCAGGCAGGAACACCACAGTGGTCACCCCAGGGCCATCTTATTTAACTTCCTGCCAGGGCTGCACAACTCTGACACTCTGACTGCCAGTGCTTGGCTCTCATGTGACTATTTCTATGACTACAATCAAGAAGCAGGAAAAACGGTCTGGCAGCAAATCCATCTCTCCCCATTCCTTGACCTGTCACATTAACCCCTGGCTGGTACACATCTTAAGAGAAGAGCAATGTTTTCAACTGTTTCCAGATCATGAGTGGAGTGGCACTGATGTCACTCTACCTACTTTTTTTCATCCATGACCCCTCTCAATCACAGCTTCTCTAACTGAAACTATTTGTACCTACAGCTTCCCACTCAATGGCATGAAAATGAGACTCCTTTTGCTACTGCCCACATCCCCCCGAACAGCTCTGGTACAACTGATGGCCCTCGCTTTCACTCCACTGCTGGTTACAGGTAGGACAGGTACCATGGTCACCAAAGGCTTCCTGGCCAGACCCACAACCAGAAAAACTGTTCCCACCTGGAACCACACGCCTAACTCGGAACGCAAATCCCCAGAAACCTGCTGTTGGCAGGTAAATTTCTATAAATACTCCTCGCTAAAAAAACAACCAAACTTTGAGAGACCCGAGGATGCTGAGCGCCTCGAGCCTCACGCAGCTCCGAGGAGCGGCGGCACGGCGAACCAGCCCTGCTCACGCACAAAAAGAAGGCGCTGGCAGGGAGCTCCCTCTCCATTTTCCAGCCAGCGGGAGGTGGGCGCTCCCCTCCCAGGTGCGGGGCCGGGGCAGCGCCGGGAGGCGGCCGGGGCAGGGCCGGCTCCGGCAGGAAAGCGCCGAGCCGCCCATTGTGCGGCGAGAGGGGCTGCACAAAGCGCCCGGCCGGCCTTTGTTCGCGGGAGCGGAATTCCACGGCTCCTTTCCTCCCCTCTCTCCCTCCCTCCCTCCCCCGCGGGAGCTCCCTCAGGGCAGCGGCCCCGCGCTCCGCGCCCGCTCCGGGCCCTGTGTGGCGGCCGGGCCGGGGGAGCTGCGGCCGCGCTGGGCGGACCCTGCCCGGCTCCCCCG
>VXBU01000724.1:350329-396384 GCA_013400315.1 Bombycilla garrulus | reverse complement strand
TATACGGCGGGGAGTGACCGCGGCCGGCCCGCTCCTGTCCCCATCCCTGCCTCTGTCCTCGCCCCTGTCCCCATCGCCGGAGTCGTGACCCCCGCCGGCCTCGGGCTCGCACCCCGTCCTGTCCCGTCCCCTCGCCGTGCCGCTTTATTCCCGAGTGCAAACAGAGCGGCTGGGGCTGTTCTCGGCACTGATGGGGATCCCATCCAAAACTGCTGCCAGGACAACCCTTGGGAGCACCAGAGTCCCAGGATCACCGAGCCTGGAAAAGCCCTCCGGGAGCGTCGAGTCCAAGCTGTGTCAAATCCCCACCTTGTCCCCAGCCCAGAGCTCTGAGTGCCGCCATCTCCAGTCCTTGCTTGGACACCTCCAGGGGTGGGGACTCCAAACCTCCCTGGGCAGCCCCTGCCAATGTCTAATCACCCTTTCCATGAAGAAATTCTTCCTGATGTCCAACCTGACCCCCCCTGGTGCAGCTGCAGACCTTACTTGGTGTCATGGGTCTGCAGGGCATGGCCAGGTCCCTTGGCCAGACAAAACTGGGCTTCCAGTCAATCCTGCCCCATCTCATCCCACCTTTTCCTTCAAAAAGGCTAAAAATTGTCCCTAACGATGACTCAGAAGATGGTTGGGAGATTGTACCATCCATCTTCCCATCCAAACATGCCATTACTACCCGTCTCCCCAACCACATCATGGTTTGGGGTTATTCTAGTGGGAAGAGGAGATAGAAGATGGGAAGTCCTTGGGAAAAAAAAAATAAATAAAAAGAGAGTGTTTTGTGATAAAAAGACTGAGCCCAAGACACAATCTAGCAGGTAACTCCAAGTTCCTGACACCCGACATCTGCTGTGCATTAATCCAAACCAGGGAACTATTAATAGTCACCCAGGAAGTGTCCAAGAGCAGGAGTGTTAATTCCCCCCACTCCATCTGCTCGCCTTGTGTGAAGGTTTCCCCACACATCGAGGACACCAATCCTTCCCCTCGCATTAGCTCCTCATTTCCAGCCGTGTGCAATTCCTCTGCTCTGCTCTTTGGGTGTTTACCCAGGCAGTGCCCCACAATCTGCAAATATCTCCGTGTGTGAGTGATCCCAGGGGATTGAATGCAGCCACCGAGCGAATCCCCTGCGGGTGAGGCTGTGCCCCAGGACACAGAGGTGCTGTCATGTGTCACACACGTGCACACAGATGGAGATCCTGGGAAGCAAAGACCTATTGTAGGCACTGAGAAAGGGATGTTCTTCTCCAAGGGGGAGGGGAGGAAACAGCCCACAAATGTCTGCCAAGACAAAAGACTTTTTGCTCTGGAGCTGCTGCCTGCGTGTGGGATTGCACACCAGAGATGGCCCTCACACAGTGTGGATGGGATGAGGGATTTATCTCCTTATATCCAGAAAAATTGTGGCTGTCCCATCTCTGGAAGTGTTCAAAGCCAGGCTGGACAGGGCTTGGAGACCCTGGGATAGAGGAAGGTGTCCCTGCTCATGGCAGGGATGAACTTTCAGGTCCCTTCCAGCCCAAACCAGTCTGGGATTCTCTGACCAAATTCTCATCTCTGAGCGTGTGTGCTCACAAGAACAGAGCAGAGCACCAGGGACCACCAGCAATGTTTCCTCTTCTCCCCCTTTTTCTTCCTAAAATGGCACCACTCTGGAATGCAGGAGGACAAAACATCCCTCCCTAACCAAACTCTGAGACCAAAACTGGGAATCCTGCAGTTTGAAAGGGAAACTTCCTGCTGCCAGAGGGTGCAAAGAGCAGCCCAGCCCCAGCAGCTCTGACACACAGAGCACGGAGTATCCAAGGTCCACTGGAGACCTTTGGGATTTTAGGTTTCATTTTCCCCTCCTGTCAGTCATTGCCACAGAGAAAGGACCTTGGGTAGGTTCTAGGCACTACTTACTGAGTTTTGATGTCACCTTTGCTTTTCCTTGACTTTTTCTGTAGCTGAGAGCTGGGCCAGAGGAATTCCAGCCTTCCCACCTGGATATAAAATGGGATATAAAACCTATCAAATACAGATAGATTATGTTCTCACATCAGGAGGACACTGCTTTGCAGAGATATTGGTTTTCTCTGTCTATTTGGGTTAAATACAAGCAAAATCCCTCAATTACTAGTCAACACCCAGTGAATTTCAGAAAATATACAGATTCCTCATTACTTTCAGCAAAAGTCTACAAAGTCTTTGAGTTCAAATAGCAAGAGATCACCAACATTGGTAAAAATGTCCCTGTGACCTTGCAAAAATCCCCAACAGCTTCTGTAGATTGACCCTAAATTTTGCAGTGCATGCAGCATTAACCAAGTACAGTCAAGGAAAAAGTGAAGAAATAAGAGGGAAAACAATTGCAGAAGGGAAACCATTTTAAATCCAACAATGCCAAATATAAAAATTCCTGGTAACAACATGGGGGGGCTGATGTGGTGGTGTCAGGGTGTTATTTTAGGGACTAAGGTGAGTGTTGCCTCTTACAGGCACAGTCACAATCCTTCTGCCCCTTGTTTCATCAGCCTAGAAGTGAATTTACTGAAGGAAATGCTTGGTCTGAAGAACAAACTAAAGCTTTGCAAAGAGGAGAATGTGATCACCAGAGAAACCTGTCACATGGAATTACAGTCTGCAAAAAAAAAAATTCTTCAGGAACTAGCAGATCCCTCAGATTCAGAAACAACCGTTGAGTGGCAAGTTTTCCTGCAGCAGGAGATGGAACCATTTCCTTTTAAATAGGGGGAAATTGTATGTGATTCATGATGTTCTTGGAGTGTTTTACACTGTTTATTTTGCACAAAGTTTTTTGTGCCCATGTATTGTCCTCAAGGGGGTCTGGTATCTCAGAGTGAGGGTGAAGACAAATCAAGAGTGGAGGGGCTGTGAACCTGCAATAAATACCTCCAGACAGCCCAAGTTAATTCAAATTAATGTTTGAATAGAGGCTACATATTCCTAGTAACCAATTTAAAACCTGGAACTTTACCAGCGTTACGAGGTTACTCTTCTTTAACACACTGCAATTCTTCACCATGTTTTAGGGAACCAAGAAGAACCTGGTTTGTTCCACACTGGATTCCAACAGAAGGACACATCAGCTTTTGGGGAACATCAGTGCCTCCAAAAAGGAGTCCACGGCCTGGGCACAGGACTCCCTTCCACTCTCACACTGAAAGGGGGAGAACAAAGAAGCATTTTAATCAATTCACCAGGCTACCTGTCCATGAACCACCTGCATCCTTTACAGCATGTGACTAAAATGATTTTTTCATAATTGAGAATGACTTTTGGTGGGCTGTAATCAAATTTGGTAAGTGCACCTTACCAACAAAGATGTAACTCCTTGAGCCTGATAGAAATAATCTTGTAAGATTGGGTCCTGCACAAAAAAAAATCCCTTTGGATCACAGCCAGAAAACATTTGGACAAAAGTGAACTGATCCTTGCTTTGCCTGTGAGCAGATTATTTACTGAGCCCAGGGCTTCCTTGTTCCCCTGACGTCAACTTCCTCAGGGCAAAGGCACGGAAAACATTTTCCAGGGAAAACGTGTCCAGCGTAATTCCATAAACAAAGCAGTAAATAGGGACTGCAAATGCAGAGAGCCACCTCCTGGCAGCTGCGGGGAACGAGGAGCACTCGGGGAGGGCCAAATCTCTGCCCTTGTATGTTTAAAATAAGGAATGTTTAAATATAAATTCACATCAACCGCACAAACACGATCTCCTCTGGACAGCTCTGGCAAGAGAGAATGTGCTGCTGTTCTCAGACTGCCCAGTACCCAAATTCTGCTGGATTAATGAGAAAACAGGAGATTTGAGGAGTGAGGACTCTCCAAATTCCTGCAGCCTTCACAACATCCCTCACAACCCTGTTATTTCCTTTATGGAGCCACAGAAGTGTAGCAGCCTTTCCAGAGCCTTCTTCACACAGTGGTCTTTGATGGCAGCTTCACTTCTGCTTTACTCTCTCCTGGCACATTTATTTTAATATTTCTTCACTTCAAAAGGTGGGTTCAAGAAAATAAATCTCCCCAGAGAAGGACTCAAAGTCTTCCCAGCTGAGCTTTCATTAATTCCTGCTCATGTTTATCATTTCTGCAGTTTATGTTTCCACCCCAAGCACAGCTCTCAGCCTTTCCCAGTTCAACACTCTATAAATGGCATTAATGTGTTTTATTTCCTCTTGCATAACCAGGATCTCACAATAAGGGTAGCCTGGGCACAGACTCTTCCAAGCATCCTCACCCTGGCATAGAAAAAGGAAATCTGGATTTGGAGTGGTACAAGTAGAAGTTTGCTGGCTAATTTGGGGGAAAACAACCACATCAGAGCAATCCAGCTCCTGCTGCCCTTTTCACCCTCAGTGCTGCTTGAAAGGAGGCACAAATTCACACACTCTGAATTCCCATGTTTTCCCCTTCTCCTGTCCCAGAGTCTTTCACCTGAGCAGCTACTCCCACAAAAGCTGCAGTTATTTAACATCTCTGAGGTTCTGCAAACTGGAATGGCAGAGCAGTTTCAAAACTTTCCAGAGGGAAACAGATCACAGCTGGCTTACTTCCCTAGGAAATGAAACTAAAAATAAATGAGGAAAAAATCCTTTCTCTCCAGCTCCTTGACCCAAGGCCTGCTCTCTTCAGACAACAATGTTTGGGAAAGCACATTTGGCCAAATGTTTAATGAGCTTTTCTAAATATATTGCAGATTACTGATGATGGAATAGTGGCAGGAACAGGAGCAAAGCTTTATTCCCCACTGCCCAGTGTTCTCTTACCATTCTGCAGTGTTTGGAGGACAAATGTTGTCTATCTCCATAAATCAGAGTATCTCCTTTAATTTTTAATCTTGCCATTGCCATTTGGTATTACCCACCTTGTTTACCTATTAAAAAAAAAAAAGGCAGCAGAGATAAATTATATTTTCCAGGAACACAGATTTAAAAATCTCCTTGTGACATTCAAATGGAGCTCAGAGATGGTTTTAAGCCATTGAAATGTTCAAAGTGTGACCTGTGTGACACTTTTTATATGTTTGTTGCACTCAGTTCTCTCCCACTCCCTCTGCAAACCTTTCCTACACAAACAGGAGTTGGTGGATGTGAAGAAAACTCTCTCTTTTACAGACAATTATTTGTGGTTGCCTGAGTGAGTATTTGGCAATCAAAGCTTTGTTTTGTGTGGGGAAAAAAAAGGCAGAAAATAAATATCTTTCCTCTCCTAACCTGCCTGCTCAGGGGATTTGCAGTGTATATCCAGGTGGCATTTTGTGTGGCCTATCAATTCAGGGCACGGTTATTAAATTGGAGAGCAGGAAGGTGCAGGAAGGGGAACAGCCATTTCCTTGGATCAGGTGGATAATTCTTTGTACAACATTTAGGCAGATCCAAGCCCTGCCAGCTCCTCAGCTCTCCACCTTCCAGCCCCCACACAGACAGACAAGAACATCCATCTCTGTCTCGGGGAATAAAAGCAAAGATAAAACTTTAAACAACTGTAATTCCTAAAGCAGATCGTGAAATTCTGGAGGCAGCAGCTCTCTTTCTTTTTGCACTGTTGTGGGGCCACAGTTTCATGATTTTATGCAAACAGCAACAGGTTTTATTTTTAAATCTTTTTTTTCTTTCTCTTGGGAGCAAAGAGCAAGCAGGGAGCTGAAAGGGAGGGTAGGATTAGAAAGGTGATCTGCTACATCCCCACTTCAAGCCAACAACAGACTTTTGGAACAAGATGCACATTAAAACCCACAATCCTCTTTACTGATCAACCCTCCTATGTGAAATATATCCATGAGGCTGCAGAAAAAACAAACACCAAGAAATACACAAAGCATCCATTGTTGGCATTTGCACTGCAGCTCAATTTTAGATCATGTGCTGATTATAAAAAAAAAATAAAAATAAGCTCAGCCTGATCATCTCTGACCAGCAGAAGGCAGTAAAATCACAAAATGGAAAAAAAAACAAAAAACCCACATGACTTTGCTTCATGAATCCAAAATTGGGCTGGTAAGTACCAGGAAAAGCAGGAATATCACCCTTCTTAGGATGCCAAGCACTAATGCCAGTTCCAGACAGTTGAGAAATTCAGTTCAATCCTCCATAAATCCTGCACTTTTTTTTTTTTTTAAAGCCCTCAGCTCCCGATACAGCCAATGAGTATTTTAAAGCAGCTTAAGACAAACAGATTAATGAAGAACCTACTTTACAAAACACTTTTAAAAAAACCTAAAAAAGCCCTCAGGAGAGTGAGAGGAGATGCAGTGGTTTTGATGGGACTTTTAGAGAGGAAATAAAGGAGAGAATTGTATCGGAGCACACTCAGCTGGGTATTTAGGCTGGGAATTGAAATCCTTCAGGGAGTTTGGAGATATGGGAGGCATTTTGCTGTGGAGGAATCAAAAGACACGGAATTTTAAAAAAACAAACAAAAAAAAAAACCACCCCACGTAAACCAAAAGAAAGAAACCACACAAAATTACCACACGCCCACCAAAAAAAAAAAAAAAAACACCAAAACCACCACCAAAAAAAAAAAATCTAACAAAACTAACCCACTTCCCAAAAAAACCCAAGCAAAGAGAGAAACGCTGTTAAAGGACAGCCGCAGACCCCGTGAAGGGGCTGGGATTTCTGCTCCCGCTCCTCTTCCTGGGATTTCGTTTCCAGTCGCGGCCCGGCCCCGCCGCCTTCCTCCCTCCTCTTCCTCCCTCCTTCCCTCCTCTTCCTCTCTCCCGCCTCCCAGCCGCCCTCCTGCCGGACTACGCTTCCCAGCATGCCCCGCGCGCACCCACCGCCCGTCCCTCCGGGTCCCCGCCGCGGTGCCTGCCGGGAGTNCTCTCCGCGGCGGCGGCTCGGCTGCGGCCGTGTCCTGTAGGGCCGGGAGCCGCCGAGCCCCTGCCCGCGGTGCTTTTGGGCTCCTGCTCGGCTGCGAATGCTGCCGGGCGAAGCGTTCCGTCCTTGCTGCAGGACTAAGGAATAATCTGCTTTTCTTTCCGAGCCGGCTTCAAAGAATCGCTTTTACCTGTCCTCGTGTGTGTTTGCAGCTCCTCAGAAATGACCTCCGGGCGCTGCTCGCCGTCGTTGTTCCGTGTGCGTTTCGCTGACTGTCGCTGCTGCCGCTCCGGGCTCCGTCAAGGTACAAATGAAAAAACCGAAGAGTCTTAGTTAATAAGAGATCATTTATCTTATAATTATCCCATTGAGGCTTTATTTATCCTTCCCGCTGCGGTTTCACCGGTAGCTCGCGTTGCTTTTGTGCCTTTAATGAAAACAATCGCTGTTTTTGGGGGGTTTTGGGGTGTTTATCCATCCCTGTGAACAGCCAGCCGCTTCCCAGCATTGATCCCCTCGGGGCGCTGGTCAGGAGTTGGTGTTTCAGTCCTGCTGCTCCCTGCCTGAGGCAACATCATCCTCGTGATGTGCATCTAAAGAACTTCACAAATGAGGCAACTTCGGGATAAAACCGCTAGGTTTGGATTTGATTATTTGATATTAAAGCCCATTGGGTTTCAATCTCTATTCCCTGGGACCTTCTCCTGGCGCTGTTCCATTAATTACGGTGGAGCTGTTACTGATGCTTTCTTGCACTGATGGGAAGAACCTGTGTTTTCCCCATGAAAAAATGATACCTGGTTTGTGTTAGCATTCTTGGAAGCCCTTTTTGCATCTTTAGCATAATGTCAGAGAAGAAATGTACCGGGAGGAAAGATAAATGTGCTGTGGTGACCATTGTCTTTTAAAGGAAAATGAGTTTCTTTCTCATTTACATAATTTTGTCTTCAGGCCCTTTCAGAACTGTAGAGTTTGTTTCATTTCTAATTTTAGCCAGAGGAAGCTTTTATAGGAATTGGGTTTTAAGGCAATCTGTGGTGTCTGTGTAAATGGTTGTTGCTGATGGATCATGTGAGGGAAGACAGGACCAAACACACCTCCTGGAGAAGTTCATCTTACCAGTCTGGAGCTGCTGATACAGTCAGGATTTCCTTTTTTTTTTTTTTTTCCTAAAGAAAAAAAGAGGAGGGAAAACAGCAAGAAGTTAAAACCCAGCATGAAATTCATCTTTTCTTCCTTCCCCAGCTTAACACAAGGCTAATCATAGCAGAGTTGTAGACACTTTTTATTTTCACTAGAAAAATGTTAGCTTTCCCTCATGTTTGTGAGTTGGCATTGCTTCTTATTCTGTCAATAAGCAGATTTTTATGAAATAATAGGATGGAATAGTGGGGAAGTGTGCTAGGGGTGGTTTGGGCAGCAGATTGCTGATCCCCAAACAGTGGATCACTGTGAGCACCCTCAGGCTCAGATGCTGTCACCCTGACATCTTCACCCTCTCCTTAATTACACTGGCAGCCACTGGGTTTACTTAAAATATGTTCCCAGTGGAGAGAAGTGGCACAGTTAAATCTTTGTCCTGCTTTTGATCCCTGTTCCATGGAGAATAGCACATGGAAAGGTAAATACAGTTCTAAATTAAAGCAAGGAGGTTTTCTCCTGGCCCAAGTATTTCCTTTAAATAAGGAATTCAGTGTTGCTCACGCCATCAGCTGGTGCTGTCAGAACTTAAATAAAAATCCTGTGAAGAATTTTTGAATTGCACTGATGTGCCAGTGTTGATCAACTTTTGATGTCCCACAAGAGCTGCTGTTGAAGCAGGAGCTCTTAATTTTTCAGCTGTCTGTGCAAGAGTTTGGGCCACCAAATATCAAGAAAACTTTCTGTGTCAAATATTTCAAGGTGATTCACTGACAGAATGCACGTGGTGAAGGAGGTTCTGTTAATTAATAACAAACTTCCTGTTGCAAATGGGGCAGCTGGACTGTGGGAGGGATTCTGTCTCATTTTCCCAGATTTCTTAGAAGCAGGGATAAAGGCATTACCAATTACCTATTTATTTATTTATTACCAACCTTTACCAGTTTATGTTGCTTTTAAGGTGAAATCTGTCTTATCTTGCAGCACAGAAAGAGCCAGTAAAGATGCATTTCCTTGGAAAATTTATCAGATTTTACAAAATTAACCTGCCCTGTGGTGGATTTTAACACAAAAAGTGCTTTTTGTTTTCTCTTCAGCAGAAAAGAACATCATCTTTTCTATTCAGTGAGCTGCCTCACCTCACTGCTGATAAAATGAGTGTGCTCCTGTGCCAGCACAGGTTTGTGCTCTGGAGCAGCTCGTGGCACAAGCCAGAGCTGCTGGAGAACATTATCTTTTATTTAGCTTTGTGTAGCGCTTTTATTGGTGTATATTTGGAATTGAATTATTTTATTACTTATTCATGGGACAGAGGATTGCTCCTCGGTGCCTGGTGGAGGAGGGTTCTGTGAGTTTATTGCTGTTCCTGGCCACGTTGGGCTCAAGTGCGTGAGTGGGGGATGCTGAGTGTTTATATTTTGGTTTTTGCAGCAGCAGAACTGAAAGCCTCACGAGACAGCGATGGCTTTTTCTCCAGAATTTGAATATGGAGGCCACGGGGACAGATGAAGTAGAAAAGATCAAATCAAAGTTTATGTCTGCATGGCACAACATGAAATACAGTAAGTGGAGCAGAGTGTGCTAAGATCTCTCCTCATTAAAAGGAATGGAGTGTTTCTTGTTGACATGAATGGAATCATAGCTAATTAATACTGAAAATGCAATACGGCCCTTGAAACAATTTTTGTTTGATGTTATAAATTAGCCCCACTAAAAAACTTCCTTAGCTTTTCATTTTTTCAAATAAATAGTGCATAATTTCATTTTAAATTACTTCTTTTGGAAACAGTAAATATATTCTGTAAATTACTCTAGATTTGCATACGCTTTTAAACAGACATAATATAGAATCATCTGCACAGAGATTTTTGTTTGTTTGTTTATAAATGTACTTTTATGGAAAAAAAAAAAAAAGATGTTGTGTGAGATACAAACTCCACTGAAGAATCTACCCTTGAGTAACATTTTTTTCAACAGCTGAACATCAGTAGTTCGTTTATGAGCAGCCAGAATTTCAAGTGTGCCCTTTACTACCCTGTCCTGGATTTTTCTGCTTTCCCTTTAGGACTGAGACTGCTCAGATTTGCCACCAGATCTCTGATAAACTTTATTAATCAAAACTGAGTTTTGGAGATGTCTGGCAAGAAGAAAAGATTTCTTTTCCTGCTTTTTTTTTTTAAGGCTGTCACATGGCTGAAAAGGAATAGAAGCCATTGCACTTTACATGGGATTTTTTATGAGACCAAAACCCAATTTCAATGGGTTTTTTTAAATTCCTCTTTCAAGGGTTAACCAGATGCCAATGCTAAATGCTGTCAGCACTTTGTTTTGGAAAGTTCAGGCACAAATCTGTGTTTGTTTTGCATTTGTTCTAGGCTGGGTGTTGAAAACAAAAACTTACTTCAGTAGGAACTCTCCAGTCTTTCTGCTGGGAAAATGTTACCACTTCAAAACTGAGGGTGAGTACAGAGCACTTCACTCCTTCCAGTCTTCTCCAGCAGGAGAAAGGTATTTTTAATCTTCTAGAAAGATTAACTGGCATTAACAATTATCAGATCCAAAATGTAAATATGAAAAGCTTATAAAATACTCATTTACATGTCCACCTCTAATGCAACCCATCCTAACCTGCTTTATTCAGATTTTACACCAAAACATTGTACTTTCTGTTAAAATTAGTGTTGTAATCTGCACTAATTTACCATCAACTGGAGATTTTCTTTCTAAAAACTCCTGATGGAAATGGTGATGATACCTGGTCAGGGTCACTGCACCAACACCTTTGTTAACACTTTCCAGTGTGCAGTTTTTTACGTCTCTCTCTTTATTTGACCATTCACATTTGGGTGAGTTAAGCACTTACTTGCAGGTCAATGATTTGGCACAGTGGTGTGTGCATTGTTCTTTTGATTTTTCCTTTTTTTTTTTTTAATCTGGCACATTTCTGTCATGTTTGTCTTCCGATTTTCTTGTGTTGTATTTGAGGTTTTTGTGAATTTTTGTAAATTTGGGGTTTTTTTTTAGTTAATTTGATATTTTTTAGTTGCTTTCTAATAACAGAAGTGCCATAATAAATTGGGGCTGAAGCTGTGCTTTGCCTTGCAGAGTCTGGGGAGCTCTCTACAGATGGGTCCAATTTTGATAAAATCAGCGCCGAGGTTTCGGGGAACGTGGAGGAGTTCCGCAAGGATTTCATTTCCAGGATCTGGCTGACCTACAGAGAGGAGTTCCCTCAGATCAAGGGCTCTGCTTTAACCACAGACTGTGGCTGGGGCTGCACGCTCAGAACGGGGCAGATGCTGCTGGCTCAGGGCCTGATGCTTCATTTCCTTGGGAGAGGTGAGTCAGGAGAGATCTCTGTGTTTGCATAAGCACAGGCATCCTGAAGAGACCAAAATGGCCTTTTTTATGCCAGATCTGAAGGGCCAACTGTGGGCTCCTCATTGCTGTTGGAATTGTCCCATTGCACCAGAGACTGAGCTTCCTGCCCTTCCATTTCTGAGAACCAAAGTGTGCCAAAACACTTCTGTGGAGTTCCCAATATCTGAGTGTGAGTTAAAACATCACCAAAGTGTGATCATCCCTACCTGGGTATTCTTAGCCATGCACATGCCCAGTTCTCTGGAAATTTGGTTATTTCTTGAGCTCCAGATGTGGGAGTGAGTTCCCCAGCCCATAGCTGTGGGCTATGGCAGAAGCTGTAGTTATTAGATGGTTCTTTTATCAGTTCTAAAGTTGTCCATTATTGAATTTCTTCTGGTGTTAATATATTGAGTTCCTAGAAGGATTCTAATCTAACTTCAATACATCATTCTGTGGGAGGAAATGTTCACTTTATTGTGTCATTCCTTCCCTTCCCCCTGAGTACTTAGAGAGGAGCTTCCCTTTTTTCCTTACCATTGTCTGTGCCACAGCCCTCCCTCAGTCCCAGGCAGCTGAAGCTTTAGGAGCTGTGGGACACTTTCTGCTGTCATGGGCTGAGTGTCCATGTCCTCCTCATTCTTCCAGGCTGAGCCATGTCCTGCAGAGAGATGTTTAGGTTGTCAGAGTTAAACACCTCTTCTTTCCATCCCATTCCCAGTCCCTTTCATAACAACCATCCATTGCTTGCTCCAGAATGACCCAGGGCCGGGCTGAGGCCACGCGGGGGGGCTCAGAGAACACAGTGCATTGTTTGCTCAGCCATTTGTGGCATCTCAGGAGCAGTTCAGCAGAAGATCCCTCTGAAAGCCTGTTTTGATCACGCTCTGCCCTCGCTGTGCAGCTCTGATGTAAGCTGGGAGCAAAGTCCCAGCCCAGCTGCACCACAGTGTCCATTCCCAGCAGCATCAGGGCTGAGCTGTGGGATTGGCTCAGGGAAAGGGCCTTTGCCTGTGGATAATTAAATCATAAAACATCCATTATCTCTTTCAACTGACTGCACACATCAAAAAGTGTGTAAATACTTCTGCTGAGAACACAAATCCCTTAAATATCACTTTTCTTGTACATACATTTAAAAGAAATCCAAGACCTGCCCAGAAGACTCCCTGTGAGCAGGAGTGTGTAATGGCTCATTTGGAAGTAACCCCTAACAAAAAAAGCCTCAGGTTTCTATCTTTAAAATCCATGGTTCCAAAGAATTCCTTGCATGTCCCCCTTGTATCTTAATTTGGAAGGTGATGGGGTGATTCCAGAGCGCTCTTCTTCCTGTGGCAATCCAAATCCACAGAAAGATGGAGTAGGGATGGTCTTTCTGGGCTACTTTGCTCCTCACTTGGTCTTCTGACAGCTGGTGAATTATCTTTTGAAAAGCTTTTTATGAGGTCTGGGCAGCTTTGGAAACATATTTAGGTGTTTACAGGAAGTTTTTCATGGCTGTTTACTCTTTTCCCAGAGATGTTTTCATTCTCGTTTAATGGTGGTGTTTCTGTTAGGAAGCAAAACTTGCCTGAAGTTTCTAGCTGAGATATTTACAGTTCCACTGCCATGTGGAATGTTCCAGATATTGCTGAATGTTGTTGTGAATGAGTTTTGATTTTAAATACGAAGTTTTACTTTGAAATGCCTGTGCTTGAGACATGAGCTGGAATGTGAAGCTGAGAACAGCAAGGCTTGTGAGGGTGTTACACTGGGCTGGGTCTGTGTTGGGAGTTCTGTAAGGAATTGGAATTGTGGGAGAATTCCAGGCATCTTTCCTGGGCCTGCTGAACCCCATTCTGTAGGAGGAATGCTGTGTGGGATGCATCATCCCTAGGGAAACCTTCAGCTGGAAAAGCAGACTGGAGACACTGTGCTGAAGGATATTAAAACAAGTTTGCCTTGTCATCTAAAAGAATTTATGAATTTAGTGAATAAAAAAATCCTACCTGTTTTTCTGCTGATCTCCTTTGCCATTTTGCCAGGAAGAAATGTTTGCTTTTACATCAATAATTCCTCAGGTCTGCCTGGTTTTTTAATAACTGAAAAACAAGAAGAATTAAGATCTTTTGAAGCTTCTTGTTTGATACTGATAAAAGGTTTTTGGACAGTATTGAAGTAATGTTCATGTATTTAGTATGTAAGAGAGTTCTAACCTGTAATCAGGTGTGTTTTGTTTGTTCAGCTGACTGGGAAGGCCACCAGAAAAATCAAAGCAAATCCTGCCTTTCTAGAATTCTTTGTTCACCTGTTAACAGTGACGTGTAAAACACACATTAGAGCGTGGAGCACAAAGGGAAACGCTTTGCTTGGTACGCCATAAAATGCACATTGGTGTTAATAGGGGTTAAGGTGGATTTCCCCTTTTCCTGCCGCAGCCTGGGTGTGGCCAGAAGCCCTGGACATGGAGAGCTGTGACTCGGAGTCGTGGGGCAGCAGCACGGTGAGGAGGCTCACGGCCTCCCTGGAGGCCTCGCTCACGGCCGAGCGGGAGCCGCGGATTCTGCCCCGGCCCCGGCGCGGCCCGGCCAGGAGGGACTGGGACGGCAACGAGCTGAGGAATGAGCTTTATCACAGGAAAATCATCTCCTGGTTTGGTGACTCCCCGCCGGCAGCCTTTGGGCTGCACCAGCTGATAGAGTATGGCAAGAAATCCGGGAAGATGGCGGGGGATTGGTACGGGCCCGCCGTGGTGGCGCACATCCTGAGGTAAAACCCCTCGGTTCCCCGCTCCTTCCCTTTGGCACGGCACTGAGAAACATTTCTGAGTGTCCTGAGATTACTGCGGCCTAATTGAGCAGCAAACTGTTCATTATTGGCTTTGTAAAACACCCATAGCAGCAGCAATTCCGGAGCTTTCTCGCAGGCAGGAAGGGAAATTGCAGCAGGTGAACGCTGAGCTTTTGTCAATCTTATTTCTGGAAAAAACACAACATTCCTGTTTTCTTGTAGAACCCCAAATATCTCTTACAAACTCTTTTAAGCAGAGCTGCATTTAATGAAATGTTCTAAAAACTAACCACTCTTTCAACCTTGGAACATGCATAACATTAGAGATTTTTTTTTTTATACTGTAACCTGGGGGCTGTAATGTACTGATAGTGTAATGAAATGTCAGAGCTAAAATTGATGTTTTCAGCATTTCTTTGCACACATCAAATTCTTGTGAAACTGTAAATGTATGGGACTATTAATATTATAATTATATCCCAGTAAAAGTAAAGGGTCTGTGACATTCAGCTTGGTTAAAAAAAAAGTCGAAAGTCAAATTTCTGTGAGCCTTGATATCCAATTCTTAGAATGTTTTGGATTTTTTTTTGTAGTCTTACACGTTTATTTTTTTAGTAGATTCCAATTTACCTATAAACCAAATCACTAATAAATCATTTAAGCAGCAGAAGGCAAAGTTTGTGAATTTATATGTTTTTATGTATATATAAATAGAAGAATTTGGTATTTAGTGTAAATGTTGATGTGAGGTGCAGCTGTACTGAAATAATCAGGTGTGCATCCAGGCAGATGCAAACAGGGATGTAGGAGTTTAGCATTTTTAATGTGTTTTATTCTGCTTTTTTTCTCATGGTGGAAGCAGGCAGAGTTTTTTGCTTGCTTTAATAAATTACCTATTAAATTATTTGTCTCCCTAATGGGAGCAGGGGTGATTTGGTGCAGAGTTACCTTCACCACAACCCCAGGGCTGATTTCCAGCCCTGCAGAGGTTTCCTCTCCTGGATCTTCCTCTCTTCCAGCAGCACTAACAATGTACAGCTCCCTCATAACCTGGGAATGGCTGCATTAAACCATTCCTCAAAATATGGTGGGGAATAAAGGGATAGTGACCATTTAATGCAGGTGTGTTTGAGCTCAAATCCTCTATTTTGAACAGTTCCCTTTCTTTACAAAGGTTGTCCCTGATTGATGACCATAGTTCTGACTATCAACATATATTTTCTTATTACTGTTTAAGTCTGTTGCTCTTAGTCTTAGAGGAGAATCTAATATTGTAATTATATTTTTGAAAGTTTTGGTGAAACTTTTTATTTCCAGGTGCTGATCTGTGACTTGTTATGTGAACTGAGGTCAAATAAAGAGATCTAATGAGTTGAAAATAATATTCTTGTCAACAAACTTAGTCTTTATCATCAATATACATGACAGGAAATGGTTATAAATAGAAATAAATAAAGGAGTGAATATGAATTTCATTTTATGTTCTTATGGGATCTGGGGCCTTTATTTGAGGATTTAATTATTTCTTCTAAATAGCCAGACATTGTCATCTTGGCTTGGGAAAAGCATGGAAGATACAGGCTGGATCTTGGTATCCAGTGTTTAAAAACAAATAAAAAAGTCCCACCCCACCACCTGTATTTATCAGGAAGGGAAGGTGTCTTGAATTAAACAAAATAACCTCTATAAAATCTCAAATAAACAAAAAAACTTCTGTCGCAAACAATTAAAATCAATCTGTTTCTAAAAAACCAAAGTGATTTGTTTGTTTATTGTTATTTTTTTAATGGATGGTAAGTTAAATAGTTTTGTGTTTTTACTTAGAAAAGCTGTTGAAGAAGCAAAAGACCCTGAGCTGCAAGGAGTAACAGTCTATGTTGCTCAGGATTGTACAGGTAACTGTGATTTTTAGATTTTTTGCCAACATTTTAGATGCTTTTTATGCTTTTCAGTTAGCACTTAACAATAGGGCTTTAAAGAAAAGAAAATCCCTATGAGGTGGATCCACAAAATTGAGATGGTGTAGACAAAGGGGCTCTTGATATGTGTAATCTTTTTCATTGCTTGTTTGGTATTTTGTAGTGGAATTCCAAACCAGCAAATCAATTATTGCCTCTCCTCCTTTTACATGGAGATGTTTCTATTGGTTTGAATCTCTCGAGTTTTAATTATTCCTTTTAGAAGTTTATATGCAGCAATAAATATTTATTGGCTTTCTCCTGACCTACCTCTTCCGCATTTCCTCGACAACAATTCCCATTTCCACAAAATATTGCTGGGAATGAGGAGGCTCAGGTGTTTTAGGAGCACAGGAAGCTTTGGAAGGGCTGCAGGTCTCGTTTGTCACGCTGTGATGCCACGTTGGAGGTGTGTCTGTGAGAACTGGAGGCTGTGTTTGAAATGGCAATGTTTGTGTGTGTCTCAGTGTACAGCTCGGATGTTATTGACAGACAGTGCTCCTTGATGGATTCTGGGAAAGCAGGCACCAAAGCTGTAATTATCCTGGTTCCTGTGAGACTCGGTGGAGAGAGAACAAACACTGACTACTTGGAGTTTGTAAAGGTACGAAATGAGAGTTCAATCATTTTTCAAAGAGTAGCACAAGGGGATATGAAAAGCAACTTCACGAGGGTGATTCTCCCCATTAAACGTGTGGTGGGGATTTTACAGTTGAAGGTTGTAAAGTTTGACTTTACAGATTTGAAATTTCCCTATTACGAGATCAGACATAATTGCAGAGCACATGATGTCCCTTGGTAAGGCAGTGATAACTGTCCTGCTCCTCCAGCAGCCACCTGAAAAGACATTAATGCAGTGCCTCAAATTACAAATGGTAATTTAATCTAGCAGGACTCTAATAGCATATGTAACTAAGGATCAGGCAGCATTTTAAAACATAAATACTCTCCATTCCTTACTCTGTTTCTTATTTTCTTAAATAAGAAAATGGTTCAAATGGTTTAAAGTTGTTGCCGTCTGTTCTTCCCATTTTCTTTTGTCTCTTTGTTCCCATGGAATTATTTGATATTTTCATTCACAACTTTAATTGTTTTTTCACTGACTGGATGAATGTTTCTGAGGATGGTGATGCAGGAGTACAAGCAGTAACTGTAATAAAAATGAACTGGGCAAAAGGAAAACTCAAGGAGAAGGCAGAGGGGGAAGGTGTGTGCTGTGTTTTTTTTTTCAGCAGAGGTTTTGCAGACACCTGAGGATATGCTGGAATCTGCCTCTTGCTCCTCTTAGGGAAGGGCTTGTTATCTTAGCCCTGCTGCTTTTATTTCAATTTCCATGCTCCTCTTTGTATGTCTTTAAATTTGGGGTTCATTTTTCATTACCCCAGTGCAGTATCATGGACAAAAGCCGAGTCTGTAACATGATTTATTTTGTGGCTGTCTCTTCACTGTAACACTCCAGGAAAACATTTTGATTTTTACTGGCATGGGAAGACAGACTGGTGAAGGCTTTTAAGTTATGAACTTCAATTGTTCTTCCCTGATTATTTTCCTTGTGTTTTCAGCCAGCTGGTTTGGGAAAGGTTGAGTTTTTAGCTGCACTGAGAGATTCCTGCAGCCAGGGCTGTTCCTGCCCTTTGCAGCTGATGGAGGCTGTGCTGAGAGGGCTCTCAATTGCCTGAATCAGTCACTCCAGTGTCTGCCTTGACTGCTCCCAAGAAGTGACCACATTTCTTGGAGTCTGCCTTTAAGTTAAAAATGCAGATTTTAGAACGTAGCACAAGAGGTAATTTCTACGAAGGATTTTATATTTATGGGTGAAAATTGATAAATTTTTTATAATTCACTTACACAAGAAGCTTGCCATAGATTAAACAGTTATCCATTACTCTGAGCTCTTTCTGTTCTGCCCTCTTTGGCTCTGGGAGCCTTTGCCTCTGATCTGCCTGAATGTTCTGTGATGCTCAGAGCATTTGAAGGGAAACCTTCTCATTTATATTTTAAATAAGTTTTCTAAGGAAACCTCATCAGTGTTTTAAATAAGCATCACTTCCTTAACCTGTATAAACCATGCTGGATTTGACTCTGTAGATCTCAGAGGAGGTTTTTAAGTGACTTTATCCTTGTCTAAACAGGGAAGATTTTATCTTGGAAGCCTTGGTGTTAGTAGTCTGACAATATCAATCTTTTTGCTGAAAGAAGTTCCCTATTTACACTTAGTAATGTCCCCTTCCCAAAAGTTCTGCCTTCAGATGGTTCTGGTTGCTCTGCCCTCCCAGGCAAGCTCCAGAGAGGTTCATGGGGTCTGTTGTGTGTTCCTCTCTCCTCCTGGATGTAGGGAACTGTTTTTGGAGCTGGACCCCGTCATTACTCTTAACTTCACCTGGCATTTCTCCCCAGGATGTGAAAGTCGCTGCTCTGGCCAGGTTTTCCATCTGAGTGCAGAAAGAAGAAAGTCCCCAAGAGCACAGAATGTAACTGTGTGTGAACGCTGTAAATCCCAATGCTTTGGGATATTTGGACTAAGGAACTGGTGCTCAATGAGTGACATGATCTTTTGTCTCCTCCCCAAAAACATGTGTTCCTCTGGAATATCTGCTGGTGTGTTGTCACTTGGGTCAAGCCCCAGGAAATCATGGAGTCAATCTTTAAAAAAATCCAAAACCATTTGCCTAAAAGAGCAAAGAACAAATATTTTAATCCAGTTTAATACTTTGGTTAATCTTAATGATTCCCTGTTCTTGTTTTAGGGAATTTTAAGCCTGGAGTACTGTGTTGGCATCATTGGTGGCAAACCCAAGCAGTCCTATTACTTCGCTGGATTCCAAGGTGAGTGTTTGAATATGTTTTGTCTCCTGAATATTTTTTTTTCTCTCAGAGTTAGGAAGTTAATATTGAAGCAGTGGGAAATAGCGTGATTAAAATAGTAAAATGAGCACCTTATTAATTCATCACATCTCCCCAAGTCCAGCCATTTGTCATTTACCCCACGGAGTAATTGGATTCTGTAAAATGTACATTTAATTTCCCTTGTTGCATAAACAAGGCATAATTTATCTGTTTCACCAAACTTGAGGAGCGTTTGCTGTTCCTGCCTGGCAGTTCTTATTTAGGTATTTACTCTCTCCTGCTTTAAGTGGTGTTAGTTGATGCCTAAATGACAAGCAATATATTCTCGCTGTCAGGATGAAGCAGGGCAATACATTTTTCATATGCAAACTCCAGAATATAATTGTGTGTTTGTAAAAGTAATTTTATCACCAAAAATTAAATGACAGTTTCATCACTTTATAAAAATTCTGCTTATACAAGCATATTTGATTATGCAAAAGTTAATCTGTCCTGCAAAAACCTATGCTTCAGTCAATGAGTATCAGCCTGGCAAGCAGTTACTCACTGGCTTTTTTTCCAGCTGTTCTGCATAGAAATTGGATTGTAAGCAGTGTAATAATAAGGTGTTTTTTGAATTACTTGTCTTCTGTTTTGTCCTTGCAGATGACAGTTTGATTTACATGGATCCTCATTACTGCCAATCTTTTGTAGATGTCAGCATAAAGGATTTCCCTCTTGAGGTACTATGGATATAGAGCTGGCACTGTTTTCTTCCCATATGAATCAAACACTAATTATTTAGAGCTGTTCTAGCTAGCTGCAGCTTTATGGTTTTACAGTTACATGTTATTTATCAATGTCCTGCCCTTCTTTATAGGCCTATAATCAACAAAAATGACCAGAGGTTAAATCTCAATATGGAGGTTTAATTTTTACTTCATTAATCTTCATCTGTTTTCTTTTTAATGATCATAAAATCTCCAGAAGAGATGATCACTTCATTGAAGTAATTTTCCCTCAAAGAAAATAGATGATATTTGTAGATCTTAAACCTGTTTGGATTTGGGATTGATAGTTTGTCTTTTTGGTCATTTTATTTGTTTATTTTTAAATTCAAATTGCAATCAGCATCAGGGAGAATTCCTGTGATATTCAATGGTAGGAGCCTGGAAATAGATGGAGCTAAAGGAGGTGATTAGAGAACTCAATTTCCAGCTACTCAGCTGCAGGAAAATGCTCAGCACTCACAGTCAGATCCTCAGGGCCACCCACACCAACTCTCCTTGGTCTTGTGCCCAGCTTCAGGTGAACTTCCAGCAGCTCTTGGTTCATAGGGACAGCCTGAGGGGACATCCACAGCCAGGACAGCAGCAGCTGCTCCAGAACAGAGCTGGGGCAAAATCCCAGACATATGTAAATAGATAAAAATATACAAATAAAAATAGAAATTATAAATAAATATATAAATTAAAATAATTACATAAATAAAACATCTGAAAGGACCTACACAGAGCTGATGTCAAGTCCTTAAAGCAAGCACTAAATATTTTTCGTTACTTATGCCTAACAAAATGCTTGAATTAACATCTTCTATGATACAGAAGCAGCAGATTCTCTAGGAAATGAGAAGGTTCTGAATGAAGCAAAAGAGCACAGCAGCAAAATGGGTCAGAAAAGATCCCAGCCAGGAAGTTTGGTTGTGTTCAGAGATGCCTTTAGGTTTGTCCTGTGAGATATTTGGAGGAAGAGTTGGTGAGTGCCAGCTCTGCCAGGGATGATGACCCAGATCCTTCCCCTTTATCCTCAGAACTGTCTTTTGCTCCAGTGCCTCTGAAGATTTCACAGTTTGGGAAAAACCAGACAAAAGGTGGGAAAGAAGAAAAGCAGCAGAGCTGAAGTGAATTCCTTAAGCTCCTGCTGTGGTGCAGTGGCCAAGCTACAAAAACACATCTTTTGGGTTTCTGTTCCTATGACTCAGCCTCAAAACTGTGCTGCAGACTGGCATTAATCTGAATTTCCAGATAATACCAAGGTTTTAAGCTGTGTTTGGAAGGTCTGCAAGCTGCCAGCTTGGCTTGATCACATCCTAATGCTTTCCTGTAGACGGAAAATAGATTGCAATTTAATGCTTGGTGCATTTAATAGTATTATATCTTTGTCCAGAAATGTCAAAAGTAAACAGAAATTGCTTTCTTAGCGTGGATAGTTGCTTGTTAGATTTATCTGTAGGGAGTATTTTCCAAATTGACAAATTGTCCAGAATAAGTTGGAAATCAATCCACTCTGTATTGGCTTCCAGCATCCATTTGTTTGGAGGAATGGGGAAAAAAAATTCCTCCTCACTTCTCTTTGTTGTGCAGTGATTTGTGTAGCATTAAAGCTCCTGCACAACTGTAGGGACAGGGCTGCTGCTGCAATGGGATGTGGAAGGCAGAGTTTTATTTTTTTAATACAATTAATGACTCAGGAATTAATATTAAAAATACAAATGCTGTTTATAAAATCAGAACAGTGAGGAGAAAAAGCAGTGGCTAAAATCAGTCTTACAGAAATAGCCCTAATCATCTTTGTGGATGTGGATATTTTTTAGCAGAGGTTTTACAGAAATACCTCTCGGGTTTGTAATCACCAGGAAAGAACAATGTATTTTATTATGTAAAACTGCTGCAGGGATGGTTACACTCGGATTTGGGAACCAGTGCTGTCTTCTGTGGGTTGGTTTTTGTGATTGGCAAAAAAAGGGATTTAATAAAGGGAGGATGATGGGTCATCCTCTGTGTTAGAGACAGAGCAGAGGGGACTGGCTCCCTCTGAGAGCAGGTGAGGAAATAATTGCAGTTACTGGACAAAAGAGCTTCACCACAACTGCAGTTCCTGTAAGAAATACCCACACAGTCAGGGTAGATGAGATATACTCATTTTTTCTCTCACAAACTGAGTGGGGAGCATAGGGAAGGGGATTTTGTGTTTTTGTTTTCTCTTGCAGCAGGGCTGCTGAAAGTATCAGCTCCCAGCACTGGCGGGGCAGCCTCTGTCAGAGAAAGAGATTCCACGTTAGGAAAAACCCATTTGTAAAGCAGGGCATGTTTGGTTTTTCCCTACTTGTGGATCATTGTAATATGGTTTCGCTTTTGTGTGTTTTGTGGGTTTTTGAACCCATTTCATTTACTGAAGGAAAATGCATGAGGTTGGTTTATTCCATTATGTCTCTTTTATAGAGGCTGGGGGAGGGAAGGGGCACTGGGCAGTGGTAGTAAAGCAGTAAGATAGTGCAAAAGCTGTTACAAATTCAATTTGCAGAAGAGCGTTCACCTTCTCTGCCTTGGGAATATTCATAAAGTATTGCTGGGAGCAGCAGAGCTGTGACAGATTCCAAACTAACCTGGTGTGTGGGGAAGTTTGGGAATGCAGCCTGAGCAGCAGGAGGTTTTACACGGCTGGGGAAGGCTGGAATCACTTGGATATTTTGGGGGGGTGGGAGAAATTACTTGCAAAGTGTGTGCTGCGGTTTAATTCAGGTGATGCAGGGGGTTGGATGTTTTAAAGCTGTTGGTGGGGACAAAAGTAAATACATGGATCTGTGTCGTTCCTGACTGTAATTGTGTGTTTTGTGTTTCTTAATCGGGAAACCTGCAGTCATTCCACTGTCCTTCTCCCAAAAAGATGTCATTCAAAAAAATGGATCCCAGCTGCACGATAGGATTTTACTGTAGGACTGTGCAGGACTTTGAGAAGGCTTCTGAAGAAATCACCAAGGTAGGTGCTGCAGTTCCCAAATCCACCCCTCAGCCAGAGCGGGCTGTGGGGACGGGAGGGGAATCAGCCTCGCCCTTCTGAGCGGAGCCGATTCGCTTTGTGGCGTTTCTCCCTGCTTTCCCTTTGTCAGGAGTGCAGTGGGTGTAAATTCGGGCGGGTTTTCCCCGGGTGAGGCCGAGCAGAGCCGCCTGGATGCGGGAGCGCCGGGCGGGCCCACGAGGTGGCACTCGTGAAGTGGCAATGTCCCCTCAGCCCCGCAGCCCGGCCCCGAGGTGCCTGGGCAGGGGTTGAGGGGAAGGGAAGTGTTGGAACAAACGCAAATTGTTCATTATTTCTCCCTAGCACAAAGGGATTTTTCCAGTGGGAAGTGCAGGGCTCTGGTGTGAGCAGGTGCCACCCAGCAAATCTTTGAGCCCATCCTTCCCCTGGAAAAACTCTGCTCTGCCTTCATGTAGGTACAGTTGGGATCAAGTTTTTTTTTCTCCTTAGTTGTTCCAGTATGTGAGGCTATGAAATGCAGTATCATCAGTGTGTTCTGTGAGCTGCTCTGTGTTTGGGGGGTTCAAAAATGCTCTGTGAGAAGGATGCAGCAGCAGATGGGCTCAGTGTTCATATTCCAACCACAGCAATTACCACAGCAGCACAAGGAATTTATGATTGTCCAGCATTTGGAATGTCCTGATTAGTTGTATTAGTACTACAGCCAAAAAAGCAATTTTTTAAACCTAATGCTGATTATAATAAGTAGAGACTGATTGACACTGAAGTTGTTTCTTTGATTCTTACCCAGAGAGGTAGAAAATAGATTGAAAGAAGTAGAAGTTCCTAAGCAGCAGATCCATGGAAAGTTTAAATAGTGAAGTTTCTATTCTTCCATGTTTTCCTGTGCATGATTAAAAAAAAATCTCATTACAAAATCAGTTCCAGTAGAAGTTTTCTTTTTCCTATTTCCCTATCTCTGTTCTTTCAAGTTTGGGATTAAGTACAGTTTTTTCCCAAACACAACTTTGTGAAAATACTCTTGATTGATCCAAATGTTGGAGTTATTATCCTGGTATTTTAGATAGGATCTCTTTAATATTAGTAACATTATTTTCTATAAATCCATTTCAGGCAGTGTCAGTTTGTAAAGAGAGGAATGTTTGGATACAGGGACAATGTCAGAAACATTCTATCAATTGATCTTGCAATCCTTCCTTCACATCCTTTGCATTTTCTTTCTCTTCCATTATTTTTCCCTTTGTTTGCAATTGTAATGTGGTAACTCTTGTGTTATAAAGCTCAGTGTATTCCCAGTGTGCCCTGTGGAGGCTGGACTGAAAAATCCAGGTTCTGCCTGCTTTTTTGGGTAATAAGAGGTGAGAGAGAAGATTTAGCTTTAATACTTGAAGATAAACATTATGGGCCTTAGATGTTTCGAGACAGATAAATCAGGGCGTCAGAACTGAGGCTCAGCTGGAGTGATGGGTGCAACTCTCTCCAGACCAGATTCAGATTCCCCTCTGGGAGTTGTTTCCTTATCCAAACCCCTGCCAGCAAATAAATAATCCCTTGGGATTATCACAGAGCTGCACTTGCTTGTTTGTGGGCCAAGGGTAGCAGAAATGAGAGAAGAGCTGGAGCTGAGGGAGGGTTAAACGTGGATTCAGTTCACACAGAGAATTCTTGCTGCAGTGACAGTGTAACACAGAAATACTGAAAATCCTGATCTTTACCAATCAACTGCTTTAGCTGTCACTGCAACGGAGTCTGGAGGAAACTTGCAAGTTGTTCAGAGTTCCAAATTCTCTGTGGTCACCCTTGAGATGTGACACAAATCTTGACCAGGTTCCCCTGGGTTTGTTTAGGCATTTCCTTGCCCAGTTCCTGTGCTGGGGTTTCCTCACTCCCTCAGTGCATGGAAAGAGATTTGGTAGAGGTGGAAATTTCAGCAGAACTGAACACAGACAAGGCAGTGGAACTCCAGGATTTTACTGGGAGTGATTTATTTTTTTCTTATTTTTAATTGCCCCCTCAACCCCTGACTATAATTTTTTAAATAGTTCTTAGTGTTTAAAGATCTATTTGGGGATTTTTTTTTTTTTTACTCTTTTAGACTGATGGTTCTCCTGAAATCATGCTCAGTGATTTTTAGTTTTGCACAGTGTGTATCTCTAGCCTGATGTAGTTCTGCAGCCACTGCAACACTGGGTTGGTTTTTCCCAAGAAAAGGTAAAGTTAAAAAGAAAAAGTAAAACAAATTAAAAAATAAATCAGTGGACAAAACACCCTGAAAAGCTAAAATATCTTTCAGTATTTGATGGGATTTTATCTGCTCTTAGAGGTGTTTTGTTGATCTGTTTCTGTATTTATCATTTCCCGCATCCCCTTTCTCCATACTCACTTTTGTTATTTTAAATGTAGATTTTGGGCACCCTGTGACTGTCACCAATTTCATTTGAGCCACGTGCTCCTGCCTGCCATATTTATTTACATTGGTGAATGTGTTTGAACTTCTAATAAAAACATGATTCTTGCACTTGCTGATTCTACAATAAAAATCCCTCCCCAGGATTGCTGCAGAATTCATACCTGGGCTTGAGGAGACCCTGATGGCCATTAACTGTTTTGCAGAGGTTTTTATCTTGTCTTTTATCCTTTTATCTTTGTTGCACTGTCTGACAGCAGTACAGGTGATCTGTGTGCTCAGACCCAGCGACAGGCAGGAAATCAGCAGCTACCTGAGAAATGGAAGTAAATATTTAATAGGAGGAGGAAGTGTTGAGACTGTGCAATGCTTTTGTTAATGAGATAATTAAAATAATGCGTTTTTACGTGGCAGATATCATCAGGTGAATATCTATTTCTTCATTTCCAATTAATGTTTTATCTGGTTTGTGTTTTACATTGTAGATGCTGAAGTCTTCATCCAAGGAAAAATATCCCCTGTTTACTTTTGTCAAGGGTCATTCTAGAGACTATGACTTTGCTTCCAGTCCACTCCATGAAGAAAATGACCTTTTCTCCGAGGATGAAAAGAAAAGACTGAAGAGATTTAGTACAGAGGAGTTTGTCTTGCTTTAAGGACATTTTACACAAGAGCATCGGCAGCTGTCCAGGAGAGCACTTGCCTTTTAACTATAAAAAGCGTACCTGAATTCCTCCCCCAAAAAGGCAAGTCTGTGCTGAAATTGGTCTATTTTCATAAAGATGATAATGTTTTATATGTTCAGAGTCTTTAAGATGTCAGTTACTGATGTATGTACTAATTGTTTGTGCTGGCTGCAGGAGTGCCTGTACCTTGTGGTGGTGAGGGGGCTCCGAGCCAGGCCCTGGGTGCCAGCCTGTGCCCTCCTGAGCTGCCACTCTCAGCAGGGCTGCCAGCTGGGTTTGCCACATCCAGAGGTGTGGGGATCCTGCCTGCAGCACAGCTGGAGCTGCTCCTGTGGGAAGGGGACAGGTGCCAGCAGTCCTGGTGGCACCCTGAGAGCAGCTCCTGCTGCAAGGGTGAGCTCGGTGGATCAGGAGTCGCCGTCCCTGCGCTCCTGCCATAATTGTACAGGCTGAATTGGGAGTTAAGATACTATTTAGCACTATGACTTTCTAATGGTTTCTCATTAAGCTTGCTTTGGAGCCTTAATATGAGGAGTGAAGATAAAGTATTACCTTTCCCCACAATTTTTAAAGGTTATACTATTAATATTAACTGCAACCAATCAAAGCAGCTGGAGACAATTATTAGAAGAGAGCAGTGTTTGTTTCCTGTTTCAACTACCATAATGGTGAGGCTTCTCCTGCCAGAGCAGCTTTTAAATCAAAGCAAAGGGGGGTGGATGTGGAAAATTCTGGGCTGTGATGATTTTTTTTTTTGTTTTGATACGTGTTGTTACTGTACAAACGATTACTTGATGGTGTGTGTTCTCAGATTGCAAACAAATGTACAGAAATAGTTTCATGTTTTAACAAAGTAAATGCAATATTTAAAAAACCGTATTAACGCTGCTTGGGAAATAAAAGAGGTGTGAAAACATGAAGTGCATGTGCCTTTTATATTAATATTAGATCCTCTAAGAGTGAATATAATCCTGCATCTAAACCAATATTGTAAGGTGTGAATACTCTGTTTATTTGCAATAAAGGCAGATTTTATTGTTGTGTTGTAAACCAAATGTTACCTGGTCTAAGTGCTGCTCAGGCACAGAGGCACAAGTGTTGCTGATCCAAATAATAAGCATCATGTTTGTTCATTAAAGCACCTTTTAGTTTTATGAGCAAGAAGTGACTAATGGATAGATTTCAGGCAGAACTAGACCCAGTCTCAGTATCAGTGCTGGAGAGCGCATTTGCATGCATTAATTATTATTCCAAAAAGCCAAAATGTTCATTTGTTTTCAAGAAAAAAAATCCCCACACATTATTTGTTTAAATCAGTAACCTCTGCACTGCTGCACCCTGTTAATATTTGGCATAATCTTTTTTACTAACAGGTATGTGAGGATGTTTGACTTGATCTTCATATTTTTCATTAATAGCCCAGAAGAGGGAGTAAACAACATATTTATGGGATTTAGATGTCAAAATGAGGAGAATTGTGGGTGTCAGAGCTAGAAGAGAGAAGATTCCTGGTGAGTGGAGCTCAAGGAGATGCAGCTTTAGCAAAGATCAGGCCCAGCCTCAGGGAGGTTCCTTTGGGTGACAGTGGCCAGGAAATGAGACACCAAGTTGTTCTTTGCTTTCCCATTTTAGAAAAGCAAAGCAATCAGCTGCTGCATCATTAGCAGGGCCTGTGATTGGTCTGATCTGGTTCCAGGGGTGCTCTCCAGGAAGGCATTGGTGCTCAGGAGAGCAGGAAGGAAGGAAGGAGGGAAGATTTGCCTTTGGAGAGCTGAGGAGGAAGGGAAGCACTGCAGGGCACAAATGTGCAGTTTTTTGGGGGAAAGGAGCTGAGGGAATGTTCCATGTGCAGGAAGCTCTGTGCCTCTGTGTGCTGAATGCCCAGGTCCATCAGGGACCACCCACCCACTGCAGGACAGGAGCTTTGGCTGAGATGGGAGCTGAAGGAGGAATTCTCCTTCTCCCACAACTCCACCACCCAAATTCAGGTACCTTCAAACAATCCCATGTGCACAGACTCACCTAAGCCTGCTGTGTCTGCAGAAAGGAGCTGCTCTTCCAAAGGCCTTTGGTTCAGGATTCTTAGAATGGAAATGTTCACATGGAATTACAGGAGCTGTGGCATAGAAATGTCAGAAAGGAAAATGTGGTTCTGCCATTCCAACAGCAAACTTCCCCAGAAGGATGGAATGGTTTCTCTTCTCTCAGTCTTTTTCCAACTGGATAAAAAAATGCAGTGGTTGAAACATCTTTGAACTTATTAAACAGTGAAAGTTTTCTCTTTCTAACTGAAGGAAAGAGAAGTAGCAGTGCTAGAACAGCTGCTGGGTTGTGGTCCTTTAGTTTGTAACAAATCCTTTGATTCACCACAGCGGGGTTTTCTTTAAAGCCTGCTACAAATAATTGTTAAAAACTCGTGGCAATTTTCATCGGTTTCGTCATGGTTTTTGTCCAAGGTTTAAGCACAGACAAGCCCACAGAATGCCCTGTATACAGGGGTGACACAAGCTAAATTACCAAATTACTAGAAATTAATGCTTTTGGGTAACTACAGGGGACTTTAATTGGAAACTATGTTAATCGTGTAGTAATTCTCTTTACCTCGTCTGCATTAGCTGCTGAAAACCAGGCAATTAATTCGTGTCATCGGTGTTGCTGCTGCTGCCTTCAAACACAAACCCGAGGAGCATTAGTTACTCACCCCCAGCAGGGGCCGAGGCTCGGAGACTCCCACAGATCTCTGACAAATCTCTGAGATCTCTTGACAAATTTCTGGCTCCTCACCTGCCTGGGGAGCGCTGCAGCCTCGCAGCTTTTCAGCACCTCACACCCTTTTCTCTCCTTCCTTTCTGCCTTTTCTCCTCACAAGGAACCTTTCTCTCTGCGTTTGTAATATCTGACATCAGCCTGACACAATTTCAGGCCTCTCAATGACTCCGTGGGGCTCTGCCTTCTCTTTCCAGCGAGGATATTTGCCTTGTTTTCCAAACCTTGGCTGTGCTGGCAGTGCCCGGACCCCATCACAGCTGTGCTGGAGGTGCCCCGGGCGCTCGGGGTGTAGGGTGAGGGATCTCTGCTGTGTGACCCCCTCCCTGGGGAACCCCCCCAGCCACCACCTCCCTTTTCTCTGCAGCCTCTCCCGTCTCCAGCCAAACTCCCGACCTTTAAAAACGCCCTCCAGGCACTCAGCAGAGGCAGCAGCTGATTTCTGACCGGTTTGCAGCTCGGAAGTTTGGGACACTGAGGGAGGAGGTCTGGCTCCGTGGGGCACAAAGCCCTCAGGATGGCTCAGGATAGGGGGAGGTTGGAGGGCTGGGCTGGCCCCGTTTTTGCTCCTGAAATGGGAATTTCTAGAGTGGTCGTTTAGGGGAGGAAATTATTTACTGATGGTGGTAGACAGCTGATCTCAGGGAAACTGAGCCTGGAGAATTGCAGCCCAGCTTCCAGAAGGCCTGGAGATGGGAATGTACTCAAACCATTGTTAAGTTTGTTTCATAGAATACCAGAATCCTGACTGATCTGGGTTGGGAGGGACCTTAAAGCCCATCCAGTGCCACCCCTGTCATGGGCAGGGACACCTTCCAGTATCCCAGGCTGCTCCAAGCCCCATCCAGGAGCTTTGTGATGCCTCTCTTTGCAGATTCCTTGTCCCTCTCACCAGTCCCCCGTGCTTCAGCAGAGCTGGAAAACTGGGGCCAACCTGATTTGATATTGTCTTTTCCATTTTTTTTCTTTTTTTTTCTTTTTTTTGGCTTTTTCACCCCTCCAAAGCCAGAAGCTTTGTCAGTGTGAAGCAGCTGAGCAGTTCAGTTGTGCCCAGTGGAGACAGGGAAGGGATCTCCTGCTCCCTGCTAATCCCAGTGGGAAAATGGACTTGCTCCAGAGACTTGATTTATTTCCAGCCTTATTGACAATCTCTTAAAGGGGATGATGGAGTGAAAAGCAACCACCAGTGCCTTATGAAAGGTCAATAATGCCCCAAGTGAACACAAACAGCAGCTTTGAAATGCAGCCCTCCCCACCTTCTGTCTCCACAACCATTTCGTACAAGGTCATCCGGCTTTTCCAGGGAGGCCAGAGCAGCAGGAGCCTCCAAGAGGAGGCCAGGTTACTTCATACTTTCACCCCTTGGAGCTGACTATTATGGGGTGCATTCCCCCAGCCAGGTACAACATCCAGCAGCATTTTGAACCCAGAGCCTCTGGCAGAAAAATTCCAGCAGCACAGGGACGGCCTCCCAGCAGCTTGGTTGGGCCATGCCAGCATCACATAAAAGGATCTTAAAATGCTGGTAAACTTATTTGCATTGACAAAAAGGTGCAAAGAGGAATTTGAGGGCGTCAGGATCCAGCCCTGGGCACTCATGGCTTGACCCTGAGGTTTGGTGTCTTCACAAGATGCTTCTGCTGCCTAATTGGATGAACTGAGCTCCATAAACAGTTCCCTTCCCTGTTTGTAAGCAGTCCACGGGCAGCTGTAATTGTCTGAATCCACTGTGTGAATAGTAAAAAGAGCTTTACTTAATGACTGCAGCAGCCCTGCTCGAGTGAGAGCTCTCTGGTATTTATTCACACCAGAATTCACGAGGCTTTTGTTTGCCATGAACACTCCTGCAAATAAAAACTTGCTCACTCTAATGTTTATGAATAAATGTGCTCGTAAATGCCATCAAAGCAAATCAGCAGGGTTTTATTTATGCAAGAAGATGCACAAATAAATGTTTGCTGTTTTCACCCAGCTCTGGTGGGTGTTTAGGCATGTGTTAAAGCCAAGGCTTTGTGAGCTCTGCTCAGCATTCACACGTTATTCCTGCTCTCCATCCCCTCCTTTCCTGCACTCTGATGCTGCCTGTGAATCCCTGCGCCCAAGGGAAGGTTGTTCAAGTCAGTGTTTCAGGGATTATCCACATCCAGCAGCTTTCTGGGTCAGTGCACAAGGTCATGGAAGGGACTGGGATCACTTTAGGATGCCCAGGACTGGCAGGACAGGGAAAGGGTTTTGTGATCACAGCTTTGTGATGTTTGCATGGCACTCAGCAGATACCTAAACCTGTTTTTTTTTTGGCATGTGCTGGCTCCTGAAGGAAGGTGGGGGTTTTCTCTTACACAGAAGTGTGGGAGGTTATTGCCATCCTGTCTCAATCAGTGCCCTAATTAAATATAGGAGAGGATTTTCTTTCTAAAATGTAAATGTCAAGCCTTGTTAAGGAAAATTAAAATGCACTGAAATGAATGTGGTAGGAGCTGTGGAGGTGCTTAAGTAGAGTATCTGTATTTATTAGAAAGGGAGCTAAAAAGGAAGTATTCCTGGAGCTCAATCCTTAAACTGGGCCATAAGGATTTTATGCAAATTTCCCTTCCAAATCTGCAGTTAGGGACTGGTTCCAGGGGTGAATTCTATGTCTCAGCCTCTAAAAACTATGAAGGAATATCATCTGAGACTCACCTCTTGCCAGGATTTAGCTGCACATATCCCTCCTCTTACCAGGATCACTTGGGATTCTGTGCTGGCCACACTTCCTGCGAGCTGGACTTGAAAATTCAGGTCATTCCTTCCATTCCCTGTTCCCTTGAGTCCAGCAGAGCACCACAGTACAGAATTTAAACCTTCATTCAGCAATGGGCTCATCCTCATTTACAAATAACCCTCTTTAAGGGCATTTTTCTGCTTCAGCCTACAGTGAGCCTGGACCTGGAGCGTCAATCAGAACCTGCCACACTCAAACCCAAAGCCCTGGAGGTGGATTGGGAAAATCAGAAAACTGAATTGTTTCAAAGGCTCATAGAGCAGAACTGAACTGATCTCAGAGAGGCCTCAGCTCTGGGCTGTGATCTCAACCTGACCAAGGTCAGAACCTGAGATGTGTTCATTCTGGAGCAGGTGAGCTGTGTCTCTGTGTGGCAGTGAGGAAACACAAAATACAGCATTTGTTCAATACAACAAGCTCATGCCTTTGCAAATATATGAAGCTTTTTGGCCTTCCCAGTCCAACCATTGGTTTGTTGTTTCCATGCTAATACAAATTCTTGTATTAAAAGGAGCACGGCCTTGGGTTCCTCCATCCGTATGGGAAAAAGTTACTTGTCTGATGGTAAACAAAGAACAGAAGAATTGATTCACTGTCCTCACTCTCAAAAAGATGGTATGAAGCCATAGTGAAGCAATTTTAATTGTGGCTGTGTAACACTTGCCATCAGTGAGATGACTTGTGTTCTGTTTTTAGGGATCGGGGTGCTCCGGAGCACACGGGGCATTAGAAATGCAAAACATGACCGCATGTTCTCAGGGCTCTGGCAGGGCCACATGAAAGAGCACTTGTGCTGGGATGCTCAGCTCTGAGGGTATTCTCTGTTCAGCATGTATTTACAGAGATGTATGAATATTTGATTAATGAGTCATGGTCTCTGGAGAAATTTAATAACTGTACTGCTGTACAAAGGCAGCTCCTTCACTGTTAACACAGCTGCCAATAGTGTCACTGACACTGGAGCCCTTTCTGCATCTAATATGTGCTGGGGAGTAAATTCCTTCCCTACAAGGGAATCCATGGCACACATTATTCAGTGATCTGTTTTGAACTGTTGCAGGCTCAATTTACAGACCCTGATTTGTAAAGATTTTTCCAATGGAAACAAGCAGTGACACGTGAGCCAGAAAGCAGCAGTTCCACCAGGCTGGGGCGGGCCCGGAGTGACTGGGAGGCTCAGCTCAAAAGGAGAATTGCTTTAAAAATTCTGTTTATAAAGTGCAAAAGGAACAATGGATGAAAATATTCGTGGAGAGCAGGGTGCTCCAGCAAATTCTTACTGCCTCAAAACCTGTGTTCAGTGGGATTTCAGAGGTTGTTCCGGGGTGCACGACTCACAACACAGAGGGCAGAGGTTTTCTCCCCCCACGACACCAGACCAGAAGGGCTCTTCATTGTTGCTGAGCAGCTTCCCAAGAATAATTCACTGCTAATTTTATAATTTTCCCATTTTTATTCCTAATACCTACGAAGAGATCAATTTTCACTTAGGAAGTTAGGTGTATATTTTAGTGGTGTTACTCCAGCTCAACTGCTTTAAATAATAGGGGGGAAAATGTCAAAAAAAGATAAATTTAGTGCAGAGGCTTTCACTAGGAGCTTTAACTGCAGGTTAGAATTATACATGCTATGCAGAATTTCCTGCAACACTTCTCCTTTGGGCCACAATGCATTACAGCAGACGTATAATGAAGCTGCTATAAAATCCGTGGTAATTAAGGGGGATTTGACAGTAATTGCAACAGTGAATCAACTTAATTATTACCTGCTTCAAAGAGAGCTAACCTGATGTTATAATCTAACCTTTCCTACTTCTAAAATGAGAGATTAACCAAGTATATGTAGCATTTAAGGATTAAATCTGTTGAGATAGAGTTATATTAATATACTTTTGCTATACATTTTCTGCACATGTGGGTACAAAGCAGCCAGAGGAGCAGCATCAGAAGCTGAGAAGCTGCAGACAGGCTGTGTGTGTGCATTTATAAAATAAACAGAGGTGAGCCAGCTCCTCTGCTGCCTGCTGAAAGCTCAGGGACTGCAGCCAGAACAGGAAAATGCTACAGCACACACCAGCCCAGCTCCCTGAACAGCCTGTGCAGCAGTGCATTGTCTTTCCATGCTTCATTTTTAGCAAATTATCCTGAAATAACCCAATGTAACATTGGTCTCCTCAGTTCTGGCCTGATCAATGCAGCTCTTCCAGCCCATAAATGCAAGCATCACTTCTGCTTTGTTTTCAGAGCTTTTGAGATGTCTCACCTGAGAGCAGGGGGTGTCTGGGTTTGCTCCAAACCCTTCTCCAAACTCTTCCCCAGGGCTGTGCCTGCCTGGTGCCTGCAGCTCCACGTCTGCAGCACTTCTAGAAAGTGAGAGGTGCAAGAATAAACTTTAAAAATACCAGAGAAGTGAGAATTAGCATCATCAGCATGACCGAAACTTGCCACACCAGCTTTCACAAGAAGTTTATCTGGAAAATTGACAAAATTCACTTCAGCTCTGCTCAGAGGAGGAGTTTGACCATCCAAATGAGGCACTGACTCGTGCAAGCCCTTAAAATAAATCTGCCGGAGTTTACTTCTTGTTTTGCTGTGAAACAATAAATTAGAAAGACTTCTTTGGTTTTTACATGTCCTGGCTCATAAAATGCTGCAATTAATACCTAATTTTTCTTATCCTAGGCCCCAGTTTTCAGGCAGTTATCAAGCTGACAATGGTGAGTGGACACACAGGTTAAAGAAGTCACCTGTGTGATTTGAAACTGCACTAAACCCAAACCATCTCATCTTTAGGACATACTTCTACAAGATTACAGCAGCTTAATCTGCCTTAAATAAAACCTGGAGGTCCACCAGTCCTTAAATAGTGTTGTATGATAAAAATGGTACAAAAAGCTTGGTGGTAATTTAAAAGATCTCATTCTATTGCTGACCATGTGACTGTAAATTGAGAATGAATATCCAGCTTGCAGGGGAAATCAGGCTGGGGTTTCTCTTTAGGTACAAGTAATGTCACCTGCAGACTGTGGAAGGGTCAAGGGGCCCGGGAATTTATCCCACTTTGTGCCCAAAGTGCACCACACCTGCATTTCCTAACAAGGTTTTTATTTATGGCACCCCTTCCTGAAAGCAGAGATCCTTTATATCTCTTAGTAAAGACACTTCAGCTTCCCAGAACCCAGGAAAAAATCCCCTGGGAATTAACCCAGCAAAGCTCCAGCCCCTTGCTGGGTGCCTGGGAGAAAACCACAATCCCTGCTAGGATTCCAGACTGGGTAAAGCTGAGGTTGCTGAGAGCTCTCCCAACACTCATTCCACCTGTGGGAATGGCCTGGGGTGGCTCCTTTTGTGCTCTGCTACATTTGGAATGTGCCTGAAGAGGGAAAGAGGGACAGGCTGCTCAGCCCTGCTCCTGGGAGCTGCTGGAGCACAGGTTTGGGATTCCAGGTGCCTGTTCTTGGTGACTCTCTGCTCCTTGGAAGGGGAGGATATGACAGATTTCAATAACAAATTGTCACCGGTGCCTTTTGCTATTTTTACAAAGCGTTTTAGAATAAATGAGAGATTAACACAGAAAAAAGTACTTAAGGTGCATGCTCAGTAACTACTTTTTCATAAGGTTTTAATGGATTCAGGGTTGAGCTCCACTAAAATCTGGATTTATTAGAAACGCTCCATGCATTTCAGTGGAGTTTTTCTCATGAATCTAGATATTTTACATTATTTCAATAGAGCTGACCCTCTGTTTCATTAGAAATGCTCCAATATAACCCATGGAGCATTTCTAATGATTCTGGTTTTACAGCAAATCCAAGGGTCAGCTGTACTGAAAACAATAGTGCTAACCTCTTGGTTTATTAGAAAAATGCTTTCTGTCTCAATGGAGCATTTCTAATAAATCAGATAAATAGGGATCTCCCACAAAAATGCTCTACCGGTGAAACAGACAAATGGGTTTGTTGTTATTGAGATTTTTTTTTTAAACAAAGATTATTTAATAGACTTTTTTTGTTGCTCACTGTAGTGTGATCCCCTTTTATGCAAAATTTGAGTCTTCACCACGAAAAGCTAAGTAAATATTCCCCAGAATTCCCTCAGAAACAAGCACTGCCTCAGATTGTCCAGCATTTTTCACCTCACCCATGAGGAGTTCACAGCCAGGCCAACTCCCAGGGTGGATCTGTCGGTGCCAGGCTGGGATTCAGGGGTTTGGTGCTGTGCCACAGGGTGTGCTGGCTCCTTTGTCACTCTGCTGCAGAGAGGGTGAGTGTCAAACAGCTCAGCACGGGGACACCACTGGCACACAGGACACTGAACTCAGCAGGGCACAGTTTTTAGGCCTTTAAGCTCCCGTCTTTCCAAGGTTGTTCTAATTCCAGTGCCACATCAGGCACAAGTCACAGTGGGTGGGATGTTTGTGGAGTCCCCTCCCGTCCCTGGGATCGTCCCCTGCTGTGTGGGTCTGCACACAGGTGAGGGTTTGAGGTACCTGTGCAGGGGGGTGGTGGCACTGGCAGGAGCTGCAGGGACAGCCTGCATGTGAAGCCTTCTCCAGCAGGGTTCCTTCTTGGAAAGAGGAGGTCCTGCATCATGGAGCCATCAGGATCAGGAATCCTGAGCATGTTCTGAGCAACTCGTGCTGATCCAGTCCAGGAAGAGTAAATGCCAATGCTGTGAAATGCAAAAGAAAAAAAAAAAAAAAAAGCCTTGGTAAGCTGAGACAAAGCTTTCTGTTCAAGAAGAAAGGCCAATGAGATAATTTCAGTGACTCAAGATTTGGTTAGAACGTTCTGTATTTATGGAGTGTATTCTGTGCTGTCCATAAATTCCCCTGTGGTTCAAATGCCCCCCAGTTTCTGCGAGTGCATTCCCTGTTTTCCCTGTGTGAATTGCAAATCCTTGGCTACAGGCCAGGGAGTCTCAGTTGGAGCAGGATTCCCGTCCTCTTCCCCACACTCCCAACAACTTCAGGGAATCTGCTGACCACTTTCTGTGAAAACCTGGAAATAAAGCACGCTGCAGTGATGACAAATCCACAAACCCAGAGACTCCATTTTAAAAATGATTGTTGTGTCTGAGTGGTCTTTTTTTTTTTTTTTTTTTTTTATCAAGTGAGATGATTTTGCCCAGCAGTGAAAACAGAGAAGTACACAAAGGAGTCGAGCAAAAGCACTTTTTACCTGTGGGGTGCTGCTTGTCTGCAGTGCAGGACTGTGGGGAGATGCTGAACCACTACTTGCTGAGGAGCAGGAGTGTGTGAGCACCACTGATCCCCTGGCCAGGGTTCTCCTTGCACGAGTTCATCTTGCAGGACCCGCGTCCTCTAAGTGCCAAACGAGTCCTTCAGCCAAAAGCTGCAGGGCAGGGCAGGAGCTGCTGGGTCAGGGGTGGTTTTAGCAGCCCCAGCAATGGGATTTGGAGGCTTTTCCTGCCCCAGAGGCCCCAGCAGCAGCAGCAGCACCAGGCAAAGCCCCCTGGCTCTCAGAGGAGCCTCAGCAGTTCATCATGTCAAGCCTGGCTGCTGAGTGCTGTGTCTGGGGCCTCTGGCTGTCAGAGGCAGGATTTCATCTCGGCCTCCCTAAGGCCATATAGAGAGCCTAAAATGTTCATTTATGTTTCTTATTGTCTGGCCAAATCTGTGTGCGCTCAAAAAATATCGGGGAGTTTAAAGGCTGATCCCTGATTATCATGGGTTGGAAATTTACTCGGTATTTTAGATGATAAATATATTTACTGTTACAAGCAGCAGTGCTTTTATCAGCTCTTACTTCCCCTACATAAAGTGTTTGTAAATGAAACGTTTCCTTCCGTGGTGTTACTTCCCGAGATCAATCTCTCCCATTACATATTTGCAAAGCAGCTCCATTAAGGATAAATATCACTGCAGTGGTCTCATTCAGAGATATCTGTAAGTACTTTCTGTTTAGTGCACGAGTATTTATGGATGTGGGAATTTGTACCTTGGCTGATCGGAATTTCCATGTTTGTGCACGGAGCAGTATTCCTGAATAATCAAGTGTTTGTACCATGTGTAGATTTATGTGCTTTATACATTCAACGTACCTGTGTAGCCATAATTTGATCTGCCGTTCAGAATTTATTTCAGTTTTCCACATGAGCTCTTTCAAACAATGCTAATTGTTTCAGAACCAAAATCATTGATGATAACTCTTTTAGGAATTGCCATGTTGTCTATAAATATTTAGCGACTGAATTGTATTTGCCAATGTATCCCTGGATTACAGATGAAAAGGGAGCATCTGCCGAAATTAAAAGTGGCCACATTTTCACTTGTAGCTTAATTAAATGCCAAAATTTATCTACATTAACAACAAAGTGGTGAAATTTATTGATCAATTCACATGATATAAGTTGACAAATGGCCCGAGCAATTTCCATAATTTTCTACACGTGTTAAAATTTGTAATGAAAAAGGAATCCTCCATTAGCGGTGGCTGGGAAATGAAAGGGGGCTGGTGATGGAGCGGTGCCCCGGGGCAGCGAGCGTGAGCTCCGTGCCCTGTCCAGCCGGGCTGTGTACAGATGGGCCTTTGACAGTCCTACAGCTGTTCTCCTAATTGTCCATTAAGTGTTCTATTGATTCTCTGATCCAAACTACATGTCTTTCAGCCCGGGCTTTCGTGTGAAGTGGCAGACACATTCCTGCCCGAATGACAGAGCTGCTTGAAACCTAAAAATGTGGGCTGCCACTTTCAATCGAGGAGCCCGCTTTCAAAGGAGAAGCCTCGCTTTTAAAGGAGCTTTGTGCGAGCGCCTCGCGTTTGACTTTCTAAACTTTGAGCGTCAATCAATTAAAGCGGCGGCAGCACGGAAAGTTGTAATTCCTCGTTAGGCTCCCGCCTGGTCGAGAGCTGCCCGAGGATGCGGGGTGGCCACAGGAAGGATTAGATCTTGTTTAGCTGGATGCGGATTCTGCTCCCAGACCCCTCTGACACGTGTAATGATATTCTCATTTGACTCGCAAGTTCACTTTAGTATTTTTTAAAAGCAAGATCATCTGCAATTCCAGCTCGTGCCAGTCAGGAGCCTGTTTAAAATCATCTTCCTGTAATCTGAAGAGTGAAAGATAAGATGCATATCTGCTGCAAGGACCATAAATCTTCAAAGAAACAAATAGCCACAGATAAAACTGTAAAAGTTATTTAGTTCTCTTCCGAAAGAGGTTTATTAATCTAAAATTTCCAGTCCATTGTGTCACGATTTGGTTATGGCACTGTATCTCATTTCGTGCAATTGTGTATCAAGCAAAGAGCTGAGAGCCTCACAGCTGAAACTTGATCAGTTGTATTCGGATGTATCACCACAGCCAGGGAAAAAATTGAAAATATTAAAAAAAAAAGCCACCTGAACAGAGATCTGGACTGAGAATTTTTGTTATCCGTATTTCCTCGTTTTACTGTGATGTTTATGAAGTGGATTTGTTGCTAAATTGAAACTGAATTTTAAATTCTTGTTTGTCTATTTTAAAGCATAATTCCTGCTAGGCAGGACACAAACAAAGTGTTTATGGGCTCAGTATTTGGGGACCCTCATCGGTGGCTGTGCACAAAATGAGCTTTCTCCATAAGCCACCAGCACTATTTACCTTCATATTTTCCTTTTTTAAAATCCCCATCATTTAAAAGCGACGTGAAACTGGTTTTGATAGAGCTTAAAATAAGGAGAATTATTTCTCATCGAGAAGATTTTATCCTCTCTAGGTAATGAAAAACCACTCTGCTGTGAATGTTTAATACCTGCCTATTCTTTGATCGCCCCCCCTTGTTTGCACCCCGTTTCCCCTGGTTTGTCTCTGAAAACCTTCACCAGCCCCTCTTGGTGGGGACTCCAAAGCCAATTCACCAATGTGGGGCTAAGAGAGGACTTGGACCCATCAGTCAAATTACTCACAGCCTTTTAATTTAAACAGGATTGATGATTTGAACAGAATTCGGTTTTTTGTTGTTTTTTTTTTTTTTTACCTGAATGTATTTGTCTTTGGGACATCAAATTTACAAGCAAAGGCAAGGTTTCAGCTAAGAAGTGAAAACTCAGATGGGGATTCCAAGAACAGGAACGAAATTTCTTCTCATACATCAAAGGCAAACAAAGGAAAGAAAGGGGGAAAATAAAGGAAATGGAAGGGAAAAAAATGGTATGTAAGAGGAGGCATTTGACATTTTATAGCAGAGTTTCTTTCTCTATTCCATAAAAAGGAATATGTGTCAAATTAAAGAAATGGTGGAGGAAGCTGTAGAAAATGGTACCAGGCACTTCTCATTTTAGGAGTGTAAGTCTGGGGTTTGAGGATGGGACAAACCCACCGAGGGGACAGCAACCATCCTTTGGTTTTCACCATCCAGAGAGGAAACTGAAGAGTCTCTCTGATACAATAAACCAGATATTGATACCTGCAAAACATTCTGTAAATCTCCTTCATCCCAGCGCTTTCAATTACACCTCCAGCCAGTTTTTTTAAAAAGATTTTCAGAAGCTTTCAACTGTGGACTTTTGTCTTGTTGAATGAACTTCAGCTACACTAAATTTTAAGTAAATTTGTGATGACTGAGCAATATACATTGGCTGAGCTAGAATCCAATAACCCACAGGACAAATTAATTTTCAACAAAAAGGGCAGAAACCTCAAGTGCCATGAGTATATGGAATCTCAGTCTATCTCTCTGGAGCCATTTTTGCAAATCACTACAGCTATTCATAATCTAAATCAGTCTCCTTTAGCAGCAGAAAGATCTTTTTTCATGACAAAACAGAAGATGACATTCATTAGTGCCTAACTTGCATAAGCTACCTTAAATTTATTGGTGCTCTTATACTTATCTGGGTAAGAATTCCTTTGTCTACAGCTATAGGAAAATTCCGGACGTACTCCTTAAAAATATAAATTGTCACTTTTATCAGAACTTTTGGCAGTTTACTTTATTTTAGAAGTAAAACCGGTGGTTAAGGTTTTAAGACTTCCAATGGGCGTTGTTTCAATCATGGTTAATATGCACCCAGGATAGCAATGCTCAGGGAAGAGAGCAGGGGCTGCCTGGAGCTCCAGGTGCAAACTTCTGCCTGGCTTTGAGCAAAACTTATGGCATTGGAAAATAATGCTGAGACCTACATGTGGATTTAGGGTGGAAAAGACACACCCTTGGCTGGGGGAGTTGTGATGCCTTGAGTTTGAGCTTTTCTATTTTTCACATTCTGTGCTGGTTCAGTGTGCAGTTCTGGGGTTCATATTCAGGGTTGGGGAGCTCTCTGCACAGAGCAGGGACACAAAACAATTCCTTTCCAGCTGGGAACAAGGACAAATTGGAGGCCCAAGAGTGGAAACAGCAGTGAAGGAAGAGAGGGAACGAGGAGGATGGAGCTTCATCACCTGGAGCTGGAATTGGACAATGAACTCCAATTTCTGATGGACCCAAACCTATCAAAGTGTGCAGGTGCCCTATAAAATGGCCTCCCCCTCATGACCGGCGGCCATTTTGTGCCCATTTGTGGGTTTGCCTTGGGTGCAGCCCCAAGAGGTTCCTGCACTGCCCAGGCTGGATCCTTGCAATAAATCCCTTTTATCCTTTTATTCTCCCCAGTCTCTGTTTCCAGGTCAGCCTTCCCAGGCATCAGTTGAGGATCCCTACAGAGTTTTCTGGGCAATGTCTTCTTTTCCTGTGATAGATCATTTCTTACATGGAAGGTCACAGAATTCCAGACTGGTTTGGGTTGGCACTTCCTCTGTCCCAGGTTGTTCAAAACCCTGTCCAGCCTGGCCTTGAAGTCCTACCAGGCCAAAGCAATCCAATTGCAAATATCCCACATCCTCCAGGAGCTGCAGAGGCTGATTATGGTAAAAATGCACATTCAAGTTACTATAGAGGAAATAAAATATAAATGGATTTGCTTTAATGTGATGCAAGTGAATGCTGGTCTTCATCCACCTGTTTTATAAACTCCATTTCCTGTCTCGGGTACAGACTGTTAATTCTTAAATGCCTTTAGCTTGATGTCTCCTACTTGGGATACAACTGCAGGAAGCATTGTGACCTAAAGATTGACATACATGTCATTTGTGCAACTGTGCTTTATTTCTTTGTGCGGGAAAATAAGTGGAACAAGCATCTGTGGCAGCTTTTGTTACAGCCTGGATAAAGCTAAATGATCACAGAGTCGCTCTTGCCTCAAAACACACGAGCATGATTTCAATTATAATTTCTTTTATAGGGTGAGAGTGGACAGGGCTGTTGGAATGACAAATGAGAGAGATAAAATAATGAGGATGGTGCTGGCTCTGCCTGCTCTCTGTTTCAGGGTGGGATGGTTTCTTGTGGTGGGTCCCACAATGTTAACAGAAGGTGGGGAATCTGCAGCAGGAATTTTGGCTCAGGGAGGTGAAGGGGTGATGAATTTAGGGCAGGTATTTAGGCTCAGGGAGGTGAAGGGGTGATCTCTGTTACAACTGCTGTTATAAATCTTTAAAGAGTACATGTTGATCTGCGGAGCTTTTCAAAATATTTTCTGGATTCTGTTTCTCCTTCTCAATTTCCACCCTGCAAAGCAACCACTGAGCTGCTCCCAGCCCGAGGCAGCAGAAGAAACAGCTCCCACTGTGCTGCAGAAGCTGCTCTGGCTCCTTTTTCTACCAAGGAGTTTTGGTCCTAGCAAAGGGAGAGGTAAATGAGCCTGATGCTTAGCTACAGAAATCAGAATTATCATTATCTACATGTGTTCATATGCTTAGGAAATCAGGCTGAAAGAATAAAATAAAATGACCTATCAAAGCCTTCTTCCAGGAATACAATATCTCCTGTACTCACTCCTCAAGCACAGCTCTTGTCTCAGCTGGAGTGAGAACTATCACATCCAGGGCTGGAAAAAGCAACAGAGGCTTTGTGATGTAGCTGGGAAAAAATCTTTCGAATGGCTTTGCACATTTTTTTCCCCCAAAACTGAGTAAAAGTTCAGGTGAGCTCCTATTTTGGGGCATCTTTCTTGGGAGGAAAGGCAGCTGTGTAATTCTTGTTTTATGGCTGCGTGCTGCTCCCGCCTGAGCCTGGCTGGATGACCTTGGCCAGTCATTTCCTTGCCATAAAGTGGCAATTGGGCTGTTTACTCCCTTCCCAAAGGTGCTCGGGAGCGTAATTAATATCTGCTTTGAGATCCTCAGAAGGTGCTAAAGTGTTGCTATATACCAAAAACAATCTTCGTAGCTCTGAACATAGAAGAGGAAAGGGACTCCTAAGGATCTGCGGGTTCCGAAGGTGCTGTAGGAAGCAGGGAATGAGTGCCTGATATCCTGAGGGCACAGGGTCCCTTCCCTTCTGCAGAGTTCTCCCATCCAAACTCCAAACTCCACCAGTGCCTCTCCTCCAGGCCGGCATCCTCAGGAAACAGGGGAGCAACCCTTGGAACATCACTTCATGGGCAGGAACACGACTTGCCGCAGGAGAGCCGGACATGGAACAGAAATCCTGGTGCTGCTGTGCACCTGGAATGAGGAATGTGCAGCTTTTTATGCACCCATTGATTTATGAATCATGGCTGGATGGGCACTGTTGATGCCTCAGCACAGCCTGGCCACGCTCAGTGATTCCCTCGCTGAAGGATGGGGGGACACTCATGGGCAGCCAAGAGAAGCTGCCAGGCAGCCTCTGACATCCAGGAGAGATCGCAGAGCACAGGACTTGTGAGAAGAACAAAATCAAGTTCTCAGCCTCCAGGCAGTGCCGTGCATCTCAAACCAACCTTCAAGGGAAGTTATTACAGCGGGGTGAGGGCAGATCAAATCAGGCTGTAAATATTTGCTTATTATTGTCAGGTTTTAAACTGCAACCTCTGCAATTTGTGCTTCCTTTGGAAGCTGATGGAGAGCAGAACAAAATGGCTCAATTACAGAGTTACCATGGCTGTGTGTCCTCAAAAGGGAGCCAAACTTCATTTCAGCCCTGCCTGCTTCTGTAGCTGCTTCTCTGCTATAGCTTGGCAATTTCTCAGGGTGCTCCTGAGGGGGGAGCATGAAATGAGGAGGGAATTCCCTTCCCTCAGGCAGGTTCTGGGTCTGCAGCTCAGGCTGGTGATGAAAAGAAGCTGAGCTTTGTTTGAACCTCTGCTGGAGTGAGGAGCCATTTCCAGCTGCTGCCACATCCCCGCCCACAGTGGCAGCAGTTGAGGTGCAGGTGGGATGAGATGATCCACACAAAAATTCAGCAAGTCTGGGGAATGGTGAGGGCTCTTGGAACGTGAAATCAGTGATTTAAACTGATCTCTTCTAAGTTTATAAGTTTATTGAAACTGATCTCTTCTAAGTTTCAGTATATGACGTAGAAGTATATGTCTTCTAAGTCATATACTGAAGAAAAAGAACGAAAAAAGGGGAAAAAAAAAGCTCTAAGACTGGAGAGGACACTCTGCAAAGTGTGGTGGCCACTGGGAATGTCAAGGATGGCTCAGGACCATTGTCCCTTTCCTGAGGGGACAGGAAGGAGCTGCCACCACAAGTCCTGGGAGCACTCAGCACTGCAGCCTCGAGCAGCCAAGAAGTCCAGTGAGATTCCTGACAGGAAAACTGAAAACTGTGCAGCTGAGAGAGCAGCAAATTGGGAGCATGGAATTGTTGGAGAGCACCTGCTGCAGTGGATGCCCAAAACTCCCGGATTTTAGCCACCACATGTGCTTGTCACCCAGTTGTTACAGCCTTCAGACACCCCACACTGCCCACCCACTCTCTTCTTCCACAAGGTTTGGGGAAGTGACTCAAACATTAGTTAAAAATTTAATAAAAGCATTAATAAAAAAATTAAAAATTCATCAAAGCATTAATAAAAGAAAGTTGTATCGTCTCCAACATTTATGTGAACCTACAACAGAGCTCAAGTGTTTCCCAAACATGAAATACTCCAAATACTGCAGGAAATGGAGCATTTGCCTCAGTTTTTTGTCTGGTAAACAGACACAGTTTTTGGAGTGCTGATGGGTTCTGTCCTCTCTGTTTTGGGCCTTTCCCTACCAAGGGTTTCTCTCTTGCTCAATTTCTCTCCCATTATTTCCTAAGACTTTTCAAAGCCTTTGGAATCAAGGGACTGAGCATTAGCAATGAATTCAGAGCAAACCAACCAACACACACCCCCAAAATCAAGCCCTGATCATTCAGTGCCTAGGATCCTCCGTGCTGCATCTCACCAGAATCACCCACGAGCAGCTGTTCTGGCCTTGGCTGAATGCTGCCTTCTTAAAATAAAAACAAAACCATTATAATAACAAATTTCCACTGGCTCATTTTCCTAAGTAATGGAGAGCAAAACACAAAGCCTGGAGTAAACATAAAAAAAAAAATTCAGAGTGCACTCAGATACACACACAGAAGAAGTATTAGTCAAGAATTATTCCGTGTGACCCAGTCTCTCTTGCCTTTGCCTTTATCAATTTTTTTTTAAATCCTGCCACATCAGAGCACCCAGACCTTGCCATAAAAATAAACCTCCACAGAGAGGTGATCTTTTGCAAAAGGCTGAATAATTGGAATAATCCCCGTGCCTCGCGGTGAAGGAGCCCATCCCCTCGCACTTCACAAGTGAGCTCTGATTAAACATGATACAAAAAGAGCTTGCAAGTAGCACTGTTTACTAACATTTCAATTTCTATGCCTCATTTATTAGACTTAGAATAAAAAGGTTAGAGGGGTGTTTGGGATTGTCTTTAACCTTGATGATATTTCCACTGAAGCAGCATAATGGCTCTTAATTGCTTAAGTGAAGAGAACATGTTGACATGTCCTTCTTTGTGCTTAAAGCTCTGTGCCTGAACCATTATGCTAATTCAAGCATTATATACACCAAAGTATTTATGGGACTGACACAAGTGATGTTGCAGGTAAAGGGCTGTGAAATGGTCTGTAAACAGAGAGAATTGATTCCGGGCCCAGAGCGATGCTGTTAAAGTCACAGCCATTGAGCCGCCAGCCCCACGGTTTCCGTGCAGATTGTCACAGCGGGTCAGGCGGTGGCAGCGCTGCTGCCAGCAGAGATCAGAAGGGTGGCTTTAATGACACGGGAACCAACCACAGAAACCCAAATTAACTGGCAAGCAAGATGGACTTGACCAGAGCTTTTGTTTTACCTTATTTTTCTTTTTTTTTTTTTTTAATAATTCCCGTTTTGAGCACAGAATCCTCACCTGTTTGTTAAAATATTCAGGTGCTAAAAAAAACCAAAAACTGACTTGCTCCTGCTTTTTTCCTCCTCTGGCAGTGCTGCCCTTTGAAGTGATCACAAAAAATATGGACATTGTGTGAAGCCCTGTTCAGAAATTAATAATCCCATTAGGGGTTTTATTTGCTTATCCAACATGGGATTATTAGGATTTTCCTCCTTGGGTCGAAGGCTAAGGGTGATATTTTATATTGTATTGAAATAATTTATTATCTTGCTTGGTTTTTTTTACTAATAACCCGCAGCTTTTGGCACTGGACAGAATTTTAAATCTCCTAATTTCCTTTAAACACTGCATCTAATTTATTGTTTGCATTGCACTAATTTTAGGCAGGTAAATGAGACAGAGCAGCTCTGCCTTTATTTCTGTTTATTTTTATTTTTGCCTCTGGACTACATGGACTGACACTTTCCTCTTTAGTTTTAAAATGATGCAGAGCAGTGTCTTTCTGTATCTTTTTTATACACTTGGAGCAGACATTTCACTGATTTTCATTTTTTTAAATGCCATGAGAATGGCATCATTCATCCTGGACTTCATGTATGAAATGTAAACCTCAGAGGGAAGTCCTAAATTCACAGTAGTCTGTAAA
>VXBU01000724.1:310329-345329 GCA_013400315.1 Bombycilla garrulus | reverse complement strand
TCACCTAGTTCTTCCTACCTTTTGAGCAGACTTGGAATTTGGCAGGGAGGTGATCAAGGGTATATGTCCTGGCATTCCCACAAAAGCCCATCTAAAGTTGGTTGAGTTACAAGCTTTTGGAAAAAAATAATCAGTCTCCAGAAGCTCAGGAGGCATTTAAATGTCTCTAAATTTCATGAAGATTCCACTTACCCTGGGCGTAGATCCAGCTTGGATGCTCCACGGCTGCTCCTCCGAAAGCTTCGGGTAGTGCCAGGGCCAGAGACTGGGCTGGAAAACCCGGCAGTGCAGGGATGGTCCCTCGAGCTCCAGGAGCTGATCCTGCCCCTCTCCCACAGGACTGAGTGCTGAAGGGAAGCTGCTTCATTTTCTGGCATGGGGGAATGAGAGAGGGAGGCTGGTTTGCTCCAAGGAGGGGGTAAAATGGATTAAATCTGGGAATAGTGTCAGGCGCCAATTTCACAACTGCTGCTTGTGTGTGTCATCCCTTTCCTCAAGCTCTGCCTGAGTCAGAAAAGTCATTGGAACAAACCTTTCCCTAGATCCTGAAATGAGATCTGAGCCGTCTGCCCAAGGAAATGTCTGGGGAAGTAAAAATGCCCACGCACTGCTCATGTGCGTCCTGGCAGGTCACAATTCACAGAATCCCAGACTGGTTTGGGTTGGAAGGACCTCCAAAATCACCTCATTCCACCCTGCAGGGACACCTCCCACTCTCCCAGATGACTTCAAACCCCTCCCAGCTTGTCCTTGAACTATTGCTGCAGGTATTTTCTCTCTGTTTTTGTGGGGGCCATCACGGATCCACAGCCCTCAGCAGGACACCCCCAAGTTGCTTTCATTTTGTTTTCTTTCAGACAAAAAGCACAGGAAAGCCCACAAGTGTTTCTGAAAAGACAAAGCCCCAAATGAATAAAACATTCTTCAGGGTGCATATTAAAGAATCCTGGAGGAAACAATTCCAAGTCACCTCCAGAGCAAGTTAAATCTCTGTTTTGCCTCAGGCAGGCATCCTATGGAAAACCCATAATGAGGGGATGAGATAAGGAGGGTGGAAGGAGGCAAAAAAACCTTGATCCAGCACGCCAGGAAACTTCAACACCTTTTCCCTAACTTAAATTGTTTCATTATGCAACTTTAGTAATGAACTTTTGGTATACTGTGTGCACAGGAGCATATTTTCCACTCCAGGGTTATAGTATAATTAATATAATTAATATAATTAATATAATTAATATAATTAATATGCAGGAAGCAGAGGTTTCTGTGAGAATTTATATCTGATCATCTATGATACGTCAGTATGGCTAATGGTATAAAAATGCTGCTTTCTGCATATACCTCTCCAGTGGTAGGACAACATTATTATTATTATTATTATTATTATTATTATTATTATTATTATTATTATTATTATTATTATTATTATTATTATTATTATTATTGTTGTTGTTGTTGTTGTTGTTGTTGTTGTTGTTGTTGTTGTTGTTGTTGTTATTGTTATTGTTATTATTGTTATTGTTATTGTTATTATTGTTATTTCTTCTTCACATCGGCTCACAAGTCCAAATAATTTTGTGGTTCTGATTTCCTGGAAAGGCTCATCCTGCAATTTAAATGATGTGGGGAAGGCTGAGGGATCCCCCTCAAGCTGACAATGGCTCTGCATGGATACAAGATCTTGCTCACCTCGATTTGTTGGGCAGAAGGCAACAAAAAATATTGGTCTTCAGGAAAGCTCTGGACTTCTCAGTGTTTCCAGCTTCTGATGCAGCAAATTCCTCCTGGAGTGCCCAAATTGGATGGCAAAAATCTGGGGGACAGCAGCAAACCTGGGGGACAGCAGTATGAAGATAAGGCCAAGGAAGGAATCTCATTCTGAGTTATTCCTTTCTCCCTGCATTTGCTGGGAGATGTTTGAGCAGGCTGCACAAAGCCATCAAGAATAAAGAGGATTTAAATTTTTGGAGATACAGGACAGCCCAGCAGCTTTGGACAGCCTCCAGATTAAACAGCAATTAAAACATTTTGAGAAGATTCTTCTCAGGTTTCTGCCTGAAGACTGGGCTGGTGGACACCCACGAGTCAGGAGCCCCCAGAGCCAAGAAGTGGCCGTGTCTTCTTGCTCCTCACAGGTGACCACAGGTGACCACTGGCAGCACCAGCCCTCTGCTCCAGGAGATTGGGCATTTCAAGCAACAGCTTTTGCTTAGTCAGGGGCAAAAAGCATTTTTCTGTTGCAAAAAAGCATTTTTCTGTTGCAAAAAGCATCCCTGTTTTTTTCTATAATAATAATAAAAAGGCTTTTCTTTATAGGACTTGTGATATCCACTGGCTCTAGACTGGAATCCAAATAAACATTTTTTAATTACAATTAAATAGTCCATGCCTTAATTCTTGCCTGGCTCCTCTTTCCTCAGCCCTTGACATCCTCTACATGGATCCAGCAGAGAGTCCAAGTGGAAGAACAGCTCAACGAGGCAACTTGTTCATGTCAAGTTCTTCAAATGCAAAGAACAGAGCAGGCCTGGCACTATGGCTGCCATGGATTCATATTTCAGCTCATTAATTTAATGAAGTTAATATTTCATTCATCCTCCAGCAGAACCCTCTTTAAATCCCCCTGGCAATGCCGCCACCCCTCCACAAGCTGGGTGAGCTGTGTGCAGGATGTTCAGAGTGTGATCTCTCCACAGGATCCCCCAGCAGGATCGCTGCTGTTGTCCTTTCATTTCATGTCAAAACTCATGGGAAAACTTCAAAGTGGCCAACAGCCTGGAAATCCAGGCTCCCTTCTCTCCTCCACCCCCTGGGGAATTGCTTGGAGCAGGGCACAGTGGTGACAGGAGCTGGAATCACTGGCTGATGTAGGAGAAGTGTTGTCTCCATTAAATTGGTGCCAGATAAGGCTCTGCACTGGGAACAGCGTCCTGGAACACAGAGTGGAGCAAAAGTATTGTCTGAGGTGTGTGAGTCTGCCATGGTTATTTTTGTTGCTGCTCTTGCAGTTTGTCACTCTTGAAGGAAAGCAGACTCGTAATTCAAATTAAAATTCTATTTTTTCTTAAATAAGAAAATGGCACACCAGCTGCTTCTTTTGACAAATGCCGTTCTGAAGTGAATCAAAATAAGCAGCTCGGAGCTCTACCCCTTAAACCGAGGGCTGATCAAGGAAATCACGACTGAGCAAAGCTTTGGAAAGAGCTGAGCAGTGACTAATCCCCACCAAGGACCAATATCCTAGCCTTGATTCATCTCCTCCTGGTGTGAAAGGGCTGCAGGGATGCAGGGTGGCCTCTGGACAGCCCTGCCAAGGCCTGACACGATCCCAACCAGAGCCTGAGCACCCGAGAGGACGTTTGTGGCTTCTGAGGGCGCTCAGCCAGGTGTGACAGCATTTTGTCACATTTTCTCTGTGGGTTCAAAGCTCGCTGCACTGAGAGCTGTCCCAGGCTGGCCTGTGTTGTGTTTGGAATGTGCCATTCCTGACACAGATGTGTCACAGCTGGAATTCTCTGCTGATGCCTGGGAGAAGCCAGACAGAAATGCTGCTCGTGTAGCAGTGAGTCCTTTCTGTCCTAATCCTCAGGGTGTGTTCAGCCTGAGGAAATTCACTGTTGGATCTACAGGAAGCCCAGGAAAAGCCTTGGTTAAACTCTGGAAACCCTTTCCTACGGAGTCAGGACGTGCCAGAACATGGATTAAAAACAACTCTCTCCTTTTCCAGATATCAGCTCCTGGTACAAAAGATCTAAATGCGTGTATGAGAGAAGGATTGAAATCTGACAGTCTGAGTATGATGTAATTCAAGTATTTTGGTACAGCAAAATGGAAGAGAATTACTTTTCCTATTATCTTCTAAAAGTTATTGAAAATGATATGAAATGTATGCTCCAGGAAAAAAAAAAAAAGGTGTAGTTTTTTTTTTTTTAAATGCAATTCCTTTGGCAGTTTATTCATTCACCCCCTTTCACGTTATGAAGGCCTTCTATTATGAAACATTCTGTGAAAAAAATGAACAAAAAAAAAAAGTATACTACTTCTTTAAAATATATTGCAAGAATCCTCATTTCCAGATTTTTATTGCAGCACTAGCTGGTATTCTTGCATGCAGTTTTGTAATTTATTCTGAACATTCCACTTAAACCTTTTTTCAATAGCATGATTTTATTAGAGTCAGCTCACTGGACTTTCCCAAAAAGGTATTTAAGATCAAATAAAACCAGTGCTTGGAAAAATATCATTACAATATGAAAGCAGTTACAAAAACATTAGTACTGCAAAGTTTTATTTCAAATGGCTGAGCCTGCTGTACCCCAGGTTATTGCACTTCTACTTCCTCAGACACACTCACTGGAAAAATGGGAAAAACTGTCATCTTAGCAGTTTTTACCTGTTTCTCAAAAAAAGCACCCAATTTCTGGGGAGGCAGCAATTTTTTTCAGCACCACCATTAATAAGAGCAGTGAAGTGTCCTTGGTTCCTGCATTCCTGGGAGCCCTGGCAGGTGAGGGGCTCCAGGGAGCTCAGTGACTCCCCAGGTTGTGGATTTGGGGGATGCAGTGACAGGGAAGGGTGGCTTGGCAAGGAGGGTAAATCACCCAAAAAAAGCTCATTTCTGCAATAAGTGGAGGCTGATTTTACCCATTTTTCACCCTGTGTGCCCCAGTGCTCCCTGCACCACTCCCCACTGGCACTGCAGCTGGGAAATGATCCCAAACCTCATCTCCCCACAGCCCACTGGGCAAATATTTCCCTTTTCCAGTTGGTGCTTTCAGCCCAGCAGCACAGATTGGTTTGGGTAGGAAGGGAAATCAAGGATCATCCCATTCCAACCCTCTGCCATGGGCAGGGACAGCTCCCACCAGAGCAAAAAGAGATCAGAAAGGAAATATTTGACAGCTGGCACTGGTAGAACTGGAGTTCAACCTGCTCTTTGTTGGGGATTTTGGAATTTCACTGGGTGCATTTCAAAACTGGTCTTTTTGGAGGGTGTTTGTGCTTGTAATAGCTCTTTTAAAAATTGATGGATTTAAAAAAATCCTTAAATTCCACTATATTAAAATATGATCTAGAGTAGAAATGAAAATGAATCAATAAAATACAGGAAGCCTTCTTTGCTGTATCACAGATCTGTGACACAGCATTGTATTTTCTGTTCTTTGTATTTAATACTCAAATGTATTTTATGGGGTAAATCTGAGAGGAAAGCAGTCATTTGAATATTACTCCTTATTCCCCCATTTCCAACCCTCTTCTAGGCTAATTTTTCCCAAGAAATACGTGGAGCAAAGCAGCCCCAACCCACTTAAGTTTGAAGATTTGGTGCTGTGTGTGGACTTTTAAATCCCCTTTTTAAAACCACAAGTTACTGTTCATATTACTTTTCTAAGTAGAAATATGCTTAAAAAGTAAAGTCTTTATTGCTTCTTAAAAGGCGTAGTGCTCTGTGATAAATTCTCATATTTTGACTGTTAATATGTTTGAATGAAAATTATTTATACATTTTGGTGAGGTTGAATGGTTTTCATTTGATTGCTGCCTCTGGAAATGAAAGCAGAGTAGCAGGAAATTTACATGTCATGCTGTGATGTATATCCAGATTATGAGATGATTGTGCAGCAGATGAACACCAAGTAAAATCATTTGCATCAAACTGTGACAACTGCAATTCCTGACAAGGCCTCTTAGTTTTTTGGGCTATTATCATTGTACAAGAATATAATCTATTGACAGCAGGGCTGTTTAATACATTTAAAGGCAGACAGTGGAAGAAATCTTAACTGTTTTCATTCACCACTGCACAAGGGTGCAGATCAAAAGTGAATTATATTTAAAAATATGCATGTATGATGATAAGATGCATGACATTCATCAAGCTGTTTAGTCATGGTTAAGCTGTGATGGTGAACATCCAATATTACTGCCATATGTGGTCTGAAATAGAGACGTGAGACTGAAAATTATATTATTGCCCAGCAGCAGTGAATAAACAGGGGAAGGGATTCTTTCTTCATCTTTCTTAACCTTTCCTCTCCCATTAAATTCCGTGCTTTTGTACTTTTGGGGATGTATTTTGTCTTCACTGCAGCTAAATAAATTGAAACTTTTTTAATCTGCAGGAGTTTTATTCCTTTTTCTGTTGCAAAAAGCATCCTTGGTTTTTTTTCTATAATAACAATAAAAATACGTTTCTTTATAGGACTTGTGATATCCACTGGCTCTGGACTGGGATCCAAATAAACACTTTTTTCATTAGAATTAAACAGTCTACGCCTTAATGATTTCTTTAATTAATTTACCCTAATAATTTGAAAGATCATACCTGCATTAGTGACATTTCTCACCTCCCAGCAGAGCTGAGTGATGTGACCAAGACATTTTTGGTGAGATATGGAAGGAGATTTTCTCCATCCCCCTCAGCACATGTTCCCACTGGAAATCCATTCCTGCCTTTTTGCACTTTCTGTGGGCTCTTGGGATGTTGAGAGCTGTAAAAAGGCTAAGAAAGAAAGAAAAGACAGTGTCAGCAGTGATGTAAAAAGCCAACAGTGATGTAAATGAAGTTTCCTACAGAAAATCAGGATATGTTCCCAATGATCTGCCCTGCCACCATGGAAATTCCATTAAAATTAACATTGTTTTCCTTCACCAAAATCTCCAAATACACCTAGAGTTCCATCTCCTGCACAGTGTTTAGGAAAAGGAAAAGGAGTAATTTTCCTGTGGACAAGAAGGTTTATCATTCCTGCTTCAAGAAAAGAGGAAAAAACGTCTGACTGGGACGAGGAAACTTTACAGGTGTTCATTTTGATGGCAGAAAAAACCAACAGAAATGAGAATGGACCACTGGATTTTGTGCCATCCAAAACCAGAGAATCCTTCCCATGCATGATCGGATTTCTGCCCTCACCTAGAGAATGTTTTCTTGCCAGCAAATCATATTTTCTTCCTGCTGGTTTCTCACTGGAGGTGCTCACATTGTTTCATCAGTGCTCGGGCAATATGAATTTTCTGGTTTTAATGCTACAAAACCCACTTTTAAAACAAGATGGATGAGAATACAAAAAAATGATGCTGAGAACACCATCAAGTGTGAAAAGCTGTTTGTGCATTGGAGCCATTTGGGTGCCCCAAGCTTTGTGGCACCAGTGTTCAGCCCACTTCAATTCCACTCAGGTGACATTTATTCATTTTAATTCCTAATATTGATCACTTTGAGACCCAAATTCGGCTCTGTGGGTCTGGATGGTTTCGTTTTTCCCCTAAAAGCTGAGTTTTTACCCCAAATCTCCCACTGGAGAAGGGGATGCTCCCCAAATCCTGCTGGGGATGAGCCTGGCGTGGCTGGGGCAGCAAGGCTGGAGCTCTGAACATTCCCATGTCCTGGGTGGAGGTTTCCTCCTGCTTGATTTTGCCATTGGAGACTTTAATTTTGCCACTGCTGAGCTTTACCCATTTGGGGGGCTTTCAAATATCAGCCCAGCTCCGCTGTGAAATCCAACCTGGTTTTATTGGAGCCTCCTGATGCAGCAGAGAAAAGCTCCAGATTAAAGAGTTATCAGCTTTATGATGCCCTCCTTTTTGGAGCTGAGGAGAAGCTGTTGCTGCATAACAGCTCTGATCCCGATGAACAATTTGGGAGAAGGGGTAATTTTAAAATAAAATTAAAAAAAAAAAATTTAACTCTTCTGGCAGGAAATCTGGCCACTATCTTCATGTGACGTGTAACAGAGTGCGAGAGTTTTTTGGGGACTGCACCACGCAAAGTAAAACCAAGCTGGTAATAAGCAAGTTGGCATTTATTCTTTATGTAGGAATATTTGTTCCTCAAAGTCAGACTATGTGGAATATTAGCATTTGAATCAATTATTCAAGACTTTCTAGAGAACGCAAGGGGAAAAAATCTTTTCAGCATTATAACACGACAATCTACAAGGTAGTAGAAAAAGAAGGCTGTCATTTTTTCTTCAATTACAAAAGGCAAATATTTATTATTTATAAGTATTCGCCTTGTATAGGCTTAAATGTTATTTATGAACCTGTTGCATAGTGATTTTCAATGTAACTCATTATTTTTAGCCTTAGGGTGTTGTAAAGGAGCATGGATATATTTAATGACACTCTGCTAGTCAGCGCAATTACACTGTAATCATTATGTAAAATGTGCTATTAATTAAACCAATTTCTAGTTAGAACATTCTCTTCTGCAGGGCTTAATCTTAATCTCTGGCAATCTTTCTCTCTGTTTTTCACCCATTAATTATATGATTACTTTTTAAGTTACATATGATAAAATATGTTTTTATTTTTAAGCTTAATCTGCTCAATTATTTGTATTTATCAAGCCATTTGCCTGAATTATTGAAAAGGCTTTATTTGCCAAACAAAAGGAAAGAGAAAAGAAACAGAAGCTCAGGCAGTTACCTGGGAGTCAACAGTGCTTTGGTGGTTGAGAATTGCTCCTGATCTTCTCTGTAGATGTTCCAGGGCTGGATTTCATTTCAGTTCAGAAATATCTCCTTTTCAGACTTCTTCTTTTATCCCAATTACCACACCAAAATCTACACTTATTTTTAAATACTTAATTTATACACAGCAGCAAATCTCCATATTTTCCCCCACTGGACTGGCTCTTTATTTATTAAAAGTAGTTAAACTAAAACATTGCTCTGTCTAAATGGAGCTGACATGAACACCAACCAAATAATTATTATTATTATGGCACTGTGGTGTTTTTCAGCTACGAATTAATGCTGTTAACAATCCCAGTTAAAATAATTACATCTAAATGTCTGCTTCACTTTAGAAAAGGAAAGAATCACCTCGTTTTTAAGTCATCCTTGCTCTGCTCTGCAATGACCCCTTGTGGGAAAAAATACTTGAAAAGAGGAGGAATCTGCTCTAAAGTCTCTGAATATTCCGTGGAAATTCATGGTATTGTTCTTTCCAATCCTGATAATCAGGAGTTATGGAGTAACAAACCTGGGAAGCGTTGGGTAATTTTTTTCTGAATTCCCAAAGTTTTGGGAGATCTTCAATTCTGGATCTCTCTTGCAGCTGCTCCTCAGTCCGTGATGTCCAAACCCACCTGGGTGTGGTGCTGAGTGGGAACCTCCCGTGCTGCTCAGCTCTGCTCCCGAGGGCTGGTGGGAATCAGGGGTCGCTGTTTAGCCCCTGAGCTCCCCAGGGGTGGCTCCTGGGGGAGGTGGCCCCTCGTTCTGTCCCCAGCTCCGAGGTTGTCACCGGCAGCAGCCAGCAAGAGGCAGGTGGCCAAGGCTCCCAAAATCATCAGCCCGATGCTCCCAAAATCATCAGCCCGATGCTGCCAGCGCAGCCAGCACGGAGCCACTGCTGGTCACCGAGCTGAGAGGAGCCCAGCAGCAGCTCAGGGCCCTGGCTCCAAGGGATTGACACCCTCAGTGCTCTGCCTTTAATTGCAGCAGGAAAAACCTCTGGGGGAAACCTTCCCCAGCCACTTCATAAGGTTTTGCAGATTGTGGTAGAGCCACTTGAGTATAAATTTCCTTCTCTTCTAAAGTGTAAGTAGAGGGTATCATCAATTCCCTGAAATCCTCTTGCATCTTCCAAGAAAAATTCAAGAATAAAGCACCATTTCTGCAGCCTGAGCTCATCAGATGCTTTCACCTGGACTGGCTTTGTGTCCTCCCACTGCCAGCACCCGCAGGACAGGGCTGTGGGTCTGTCCCAGATTCATTTTCAGGGAGTCAAGGACCTGAGCAGGACTGGAGTGACTCCATCCTGAAGCATGATTCACTCATAGGACACCCACACCACACAGGAGGCAAGGCTGTGGTGGAGCTCAGGTTTCTCTTGCCAGTTTAAAGGTATATTATTATTTATTTTTATTTATTTTTATTTATAGGTCCTGACATATTCTGGCTGGATATTTAAACCTCTCAGACAGAAGGTTCATCAGTCAGGGGAAAAAGGGAGTCTCTACTCAGATGAAGAATTCATTCTTCTGGTCAGTGCAGCTGTAATGACACTTTCTGGAACACTGCCATTCTTTGAGACATGTTTGGAGATGGGTTTTGTGCTGCAAGTCAAGAATTAGAGAAAAAACTCCGAACCATTTCCTCAGAGCAAGGAAATGACTCTTCCTCATCTTAGGAACTGGAACTGCTGCTGTAGTTCTGGTCCCAGTCAGAAACTCTGATTTAAGACCAGCAAAGCCATTCAGCTTCACTTGGAGGAGCCCAGGACAGGCAGATCCCCCTGCCTGCCACCCTTGCTGCTCAGATCCTTAAATGCTTTTGTCCAGGGACAGCAGAAGGGGAAGGTAGCCAGAGAAAACCAGGACTGGAAGGTGGAACCAGGACCTCAGGGTACCTTGGGTACCACAGCTCTCATTCTGGAATACTTCTTATCCTTCCAAACGAAGCAAAGTTGTGCTGTGCCCTCCAGCACTGCCCACCTCAGTTTGCTGCCCTCCCTGGCACAGTTTTGGGGAATATTTGCCTCACCTGTGCCACGCCAACAGCCCCAGCTCAGCCAGATCAGGCTCCTGGGGCTGCTCAGACAGCTCCCAACGGGCAGTTTGGTGGTTTTGCTGTTTTCATGGAGCTCCAGCTCCAACTGGAAACCCCTACAAGCCCCATTGCAGCATTCACTGGTTTCTCAGCGTTGCATGAGGTGAGAATGATGCCTTAAAAGTTTTAGATTTTATATTTTTCAGACTCTGTGCTGTTTTAATGTGCAGTTCTGGGTTTCATATTCAGGGTTGCTGAGCTCTCTGCACAGAGCAGGGACACAAAACAATTCCTTTCCAGCTGGGGAACAAGGAGAAATTTGAGGCCCAAGAGTGGAAACAACAGTGAAGGAAGAGAGGGAACAAGGAGGATGGAGCTTCATCACCTGGAGCTGGAATTGGACAATGAACTCCAATTTCTGATGGACCCAAACCTATCCAAGTGTGACAGTGCCCTATAAAATGGCCTCCCCCTCATGACCGGTGGCCATTTTGTGCCCATTTGTGGGTTTGACTTGGGTGCAGCCCCAAGGGGTTCCTGCACTGCCCAGGCTGGATCCTTTCAATAAATCCCTTTTATCCTTTTATTCTCCCCAGTCTCTGTTTCCAGGTCAGCCTTCCCAGGTATCAAGAAAAGCAGCTGGAAGGGACAGGAGGGGTCAGTGCCAGCCTGCCTCAGTACAGCCACAGGACAGCACCAAACCTGCCCAGTGACAGAGGCCTGGAATTCCCTGATGGAAAAGCAGGAATTTTGGCCTCGGGGTACAGTGCACACCCACTTCCCATCTCCCCAGCACAAACCTGCCCAGCCCCAGCCTCATCTCACACAAACACACGTGAAGAATAATACCTGCAGATGAGATGAGGTCGCTGAAACTCCACTTTTCATCCCACCAAGCTGTTACTCCTTGTGCTCAGGGTGCAAAAAACACCTGGTGGAACATGAGAATTCTTAGTTAATTCTCCTCTCCCCATTTTTAACTTTATTTTGAGGCTGCTCTCTGCTGGGTGAGCCCAGCCTTGTCTGTGGGGGAGCCTTGAGCTGGCAGCTCTGGCTGCAGGTACCTTGCAAAGAATCCCCGGCACACAGTTCCCTGCAACTCTATTTTTAATATACATTGCTGACCCTAATGATGGTCTATTGAGATGAGGGCAAGGAATGTCTGATCAAGTGGAGATTAATTTTTGACTGTGCTGTCTGGAAATGCATGAAAATGCACTCCTTTTTCTATTTAGACTCACAGGATGCTTTGATTGATTGACTAGTTTACAAATGAAGGTGATAAAATTAGGTTGAAGACCACATACATTTCTTAAAATGAGTCTGGCTGGTCGTGGAGACAATGAGGTTTGGACAGATTGTATTGCTGGTTTAGGCAATCTTCTGAACATGTCAAGATTTATAGACCTGTACTGTAATGTTACAATTGCAGCTCACTGATATAGGTTTCTTTGCAAATTCTTTCCCATTTTATTTGAAAAAGGCCATTAGAGAGTTATAGACTATTGAAAAAGCTTTTTCTTTGCTAACCCTTAATAAACTCTTCCAAACAAGGACTACTGCATTTTTTTATTAAATTTAGACCAAAATCTATAAAGCATGTTCTCCCCGGTTTGGATAATTTGATTATTATTATCTAAATGGAGTTATGGTTCCTATTGGCTTGCAGAAGCACACACAGTAAATAAAAGGTAAGTTAAGGTTTGTACAAGATCTTAGGACACTGAGGATTTTTCACTCATCATTTGGATTACTGGATTTTGGGAATGGGAAGTATATTTCTCTAGGTTGAGAAGTTATAAAAAATAAAATCCTCATAATATAGTGCTGAAATTAATGTTGCTTTGAGCTAGGAACAAATCACTATTAATATTTCTTTATTCTTATTGTTGCAGAAATGCCCTCAGAAGCCTCAAGATTTTCTTAACAAAACAGACAAGGTTTACCAAACAAATGAAAACAGACGACGATGGGCTTCATGCAAAATTAAAAACCATGATGACATTAAAAATCATTACAAGAGAGGAGCAATAGATAAGATATCAAAGCTCTTTATGAATTAATAATAAATTCTATTTTATACATTTTGCTGTCAGACTAATGTTATCCAAGAAGTTTCATCAGCGATGTCCTAGAGAGGAGGCCTGGGTACATTTTAATGTGAGCTCCCAGATTTTGTTTTCATCCTTTTGATGAAAATCCACCAAATGGTGATGTTTCCATGTGTTTGGTATGCTTGAGTGTTGCCTGGAAAGGCTGACCTGGAAACAGAGATTGGAGAGAATAAAAGACTAAAAGGGATTTATTGAAAGGATCCAGCCTGGGCAATGCAGGAACCCCTTGGGGCTGCACCCAAGTCAAACCCACAAATGGGCACAAAATGGCCGCCGGTCATGAGGGAGAGACCCCACACTTTTATATGTATATATTATATACATACAAATATAGAAATAATAAATATTTTACACCCACAAATGGGCACAAAATGGCCGCCGGTCATGAGGGAGAGACCCCACACTTTTATATGTATATATTATATACATACAAATATAGAAATAATAAATATTTTACACCCACAAATGGGCACAAAATGGCCGCCGGTCATGAGGGGGAGGCCATTTTATAGGGCACCTGCACACTTGGATAGGTTTGGGTCCATCAGAAATTGGAGTTCATTGTCCAATTCCAGCTCCAGCTGATGAAGCTCCATCCTCCTTGTTCCCTCTCTTCCTTCACTGCTGTTTCCACTCTTGGGCCTCAAATTTGTCCTTGGTGCCCAGCTGGAAACGAATTGTTTTGTGTCCCTGCTCTGTGCAGAGAGCTCCCCAACCCTGAATATGAAACCCAGAACTGCACATTAAAACAGCACAGAGTCCAAACAAATGTAAAATCTAAAACTTAAGGCATCATGAGGACAATACACATCTCTCAATACCGTGGTAAATATCCTAAGCGTAGCTCGGCATGTTCTGTCCCTGGAGGAGGCGGTGAGCGTGTCACAGCAGGGGACAGGACTGGCTCCCGTTCCTGCTGGGAGCTGGGTGTCGGCTGTGGCAGCAGCAGAAGCACCAAGGGAAGTGCTGGAGGCACCGTGACCCATCAGGCAGAGCAAAGAGTCTCCTTTAATGGAAGCCCTGGGGGAGCATCTCCTCCTCCCACAGGAGCTCAGGGGTGAGAGGATCAAACACTCCTTGAGCCTTCCTCCTTCCCTGGGCTGCCACAAATGTGTCCTTTGTAGGGGTACAGCCAAAAAACCCAACTCCAGCTGCCTGGGGGCAGCTTCTCCCTCACCCAGCACCACCTCACCACCTGCCTGGACAGAGCTCCCATTTCTCCACCTCCCAGGATCTGCCAGGGGCAGGATTTTCTCTGAATTAATTTCCCTGTGCCTTCAGGGGGGAATCACCTTCCCTCAGCCTAAGCACAGCATCCCTTCCTTCAGAGTCCAGCCTTAAAACCCAGCTCCAGTGAGGATTTTGGGAAGGAGGTGAGGGCGCAGATGAGGATGAAGATGAGGAGGACACATCCCTGTTCTGCTGCTCTGCCTGCAGGGTAAATTTTGATTCTGAGTTATCCAGTGAAGGGCTGTGAGGGGAGGAGTGCTGGGAGATGTGCCTGGGAAGTTCCCAACTCCAGAAAATTACTCATCCAGCACTTGGATGTCAACAGCTGCTGCTTCTCCATCACCTGAAGCTTGCAGCCAGCTCTCCACAGCTCTGGGGCTGCTGTTTCAAACCATCAATGTGTTGGTTCTCTTTCTTTAAAAGAATTTTACTTGAGGGGGAACCAATAAATCCCTTAAGTCTGAAACCAGCTGGTTACTAAAGACCCGGTGGGTGTGTGGGTTGCTTTTCTGTAGGGCTCTGACAGTGTTTTAAAGGTTATCAGAACAGAGGATTTCTCAGGTGGCTGAACTGACCACACTTTGCACCTTGCTGGTAATTTTGATTGTAAATTAAACCCTGGACACTGAGGGAAAAAGCAGCATTAAGAAACAGAATAAATGCCCCCTAAATCTAACTCTAAATAGCTGATCAAAAATTAGCTAATTTTCTGTTCTTTGCTTAATAAAAACAGATTGCCTATTAAAAACACAGCATTAAAGCAGAGGAAAAGCAAAGCTGGCAAATCAGAAAGGACTTTGATATTCCTGGCTGAACCATGGTTACCTCACTCTATCTATTCTAATGCACTTCAAGGCAGGTTTACTCTCCTCACCACCCACCGTAATGGGAGCGAGTCCTGTAATAGCTCTAAATGTTTTCTAGGAATGTCTGAAACCTTCCAGCAGAGGTATTTAAAGGTTTAGCTATGTTTGAAATAAAGCTATTTTTCAATCTGGCCAGCCAGCCAATCCAGGGGCCCGTGAGTGTCCAAGTGTCTGCCATCTTTCTCTGATTGTCACTGGAAATAGACTGATGGATCACTTCCCTGTGTCACTGCTCCAGACTGGTGACAATCAGGGAAATGATTGTGTCTGCCTCTACACAGATCTGTAATTGATTGCCTAAACCCTAAGACTCTCTTTCCCAGTTGATATGATGGAACATTGGACTGAAATCACTCTCGATGAGGAGGAGTCAGGACCATTTGTTATTTACTTCTTTCCTTGCGCCTTCCCTCTGCCCTGCTGGAATTGTCCCACAAGAACACATTATGGTAATCAGACAGAATGTATGTATAGGAATCAATCAAAGGCAGAGCCGCCACAAGAGTTATGACATTACAAAGTCTGTTTGTAACTTTTGATTTATGGAAGATTTTCTGGTTTATAAATTGAGAGTGAGGCATGTTGGGATGGCTTAACCCTTGGACTTCTCGGTGAGGATAAAAAAGCTGGGGGAAAGGAATTAACTCAGGATGGGCAGCGCCAGTCTCCCCTCGCTCACAAGAACTTCATTACAGAATGAGACTAATGATATTTGCTTTAGATTTCAAGCTTGAAAACGCTTTTGCATGAAAAAATAAAATCTTTGCAGGAAAATAAATAAATACACATCTACTAGAAACCTTCCTAGAAACAGGTGATGAGCCTGCTCTCAGTACACATATGTTTAATTCTTGCTGTGGCACCAGCAGCCGTCCAGCCCCGCTCCCCAAAACATCTGCTTAACTTCAGCTCTGGGCCTCCATCTGATGCAACTCGATGGGTTTTAATCACACACTTATCCTGCTAATGCTGGTGAACTTAAACATCTGCTTCCTGTCACTTTGCTTTTCACCTCTGCACGGTCCCGCTGCTGCCAGGTCTGAGCCTCGGATTTTAAACAACTCTCAGCTACACCAACAGGGACAGAAAAGAGATGAGGTGGGGCCTAAGTGTAGTATAACATACCAAATTAATGCTGCAAAGGTGTGGAAAAGAAATATATTTAACAGTTTTTGTTGTTGTTTACATCACAGGAGCTGTGTGTGTGAATTCATAAATGGCTCAGGGTACACAAGGAAAATGTTTATATATATACTTTAAACTTGCATCTATTAATTTCTTCTCCAGTCTAAATACCTGCATTATCCTTTTGATATTTTAAATATATTCTTTTGGGGTCTAAAAGTGCATTTGGAAACTCTCATCCCCTATCAACCACTAACCCTTCCTCTTTCAGGACTCCCCACATCGCCTCTTTTCTAATTGGATTCACCTCTCTGTTCTCTGATTTCATTTCTGATTTGTTGCTGTCTGACATCAGCAGTTGTTTTACAGGGAGAAAATTGTTTTTCCGTTACATTTTGCTTGAATGCATCCTCGTCAAGCAGGCTGTGCTCAATGGCTGCTCTGCTCTGGACAGGAATGGATTCCAGCAGGGATACAACAGCTCCTGATGGTGTCTGTACCGAGGTGCAGATCCCCAGCAAGGTGAGAAATGGATGTGCTGGTCACATATTGAACAACCTGGGTCTAATCCAGATCCAAATCTGCATTCTGCCTTCACGGAAAACATGATGGAAGTTGCTTTCAGACCCTTTGCTCGGTGAGATGTATCCAAAACAATGGCAAATCCAAGGCTGGGAATAGGAGCTGGGTTCCATCATTTTTGGCTGGAGATGTTGCAGATTTCACCACTTCAAATGTTCAGAGCACAATGGGCAGAGCCCAGAGCAGCAGCACTTTGCCTCTTGGGAAAGGTTTTGGGGGAAAACACAGAGGTGAATCCCCAAGGTGAAGCCACTAAATTCCAGATATAAATTTGGAGCTGCTTCATGGGATTCAGTGGGACTTGAATTTATTTTTGTTATTTATTGTGGCATCAGCTTGGAGTTTTGGTCAAGGACCAGAGCCTCCTGTGCCAAGAGCTGGATGAAACCCTGTACAAAGAGGCTCTTCAAAAACAATCCCAAATCCTGTGGGTTGCAGTATCACAACTCCAGCTTTAAAAGTCACCCCTAAGAGCAGAATTCAGCTCCTCACACATTCCCAAACTTGCATAATTTTCAAATATTTACCTGCTAATCTTCACTGTGCAATATATTTAGCCATTCTGCTGACAGCTGTACTCATTTTACTGGCTAATGGCTAGAAGAAATCAGGTTTTCTTTTTAATAGCATGGCAGACCTTCTCTGCTTAATCTCCTCCTTCAGCTTCAAACTGAAAGCTAATCAGATTGCAGATCCCACTGGGCACACTCTGTGTTTTTTTAATACATTAGGAAACCTCTATCACTATCACTGGAAAACTTAAAAAACCATTTAAAAACAAAAAAGAGGAATAAATGAAAATGTTATGAACCTGGAAATGTTAATTAAGCCGTTTTCAAAGAAAAGGCTTTTGATTCAGAGTAAAATGCCGTGTCACTTATTAAGAGTTAACATTTTTCCCTCAAAAATAAAGGTTCAACACAGAATTCAGAATCATTAAAAAATTTAAGCCATATAAATGGACACTATGAAGTTCTGCTGTAAACTGTTCCATGCAAGCTGAGTGTCAAATAAAGGCCTGGCAGAATATTTTAATTAATGTCCCCGTGTCAAGATGCCACCTTTGATCTTTCATAGGCCTCTCTTACTCTCATGGACAATGCAACAGAGAATAATTCAACTTCCTTCTTATCATCATTATTTTTATCCTTCTTAGAGGGTTTTCTCTGATAATTCACACACACACAAACAAACCCCTGCACTCCCTTCCCTGGCAGAGTGGATCAGGGAGAATCAGTGATTCAGCAAATCTTGGCTGAGAGCCTCCTGATCAGTGTGTGCCACATCCTCACACCAGGCTGGGGAACACTGAAAAACCTCCAGTTAAAATACAATAAAATAAACTAGTGGCCAAGAAAAAAAATCACAGCAGAATCAGCAAACAAAACTGCAGCATCAGAATAATTTGCTCAGTGCAGGTGTGGCATTGTCAGAGTGTTAACCAGAATGTTTTCCTCTTCCACAGCCTGTGATCAGGGCACTGTTACAACCTATGGAACAGAGGAGCTGCTCCCTGTGATATTTCATTTTTTTTGTTAGCTTGGGGTAGTAATGAACAAGTCACAGCCAAGTGAATTAATCTCCCTGGCTCTCCAGAAATGAAACTTCATGTACAGCAATTTGGCTTTCATTGCTTTTTCACTGTGCCCTTTCTCTAAGATTCTTCATAAAAAAGTAAAATTAAATTAAAACCAGTGGAAAGCGTGTTTTAACCGCTCTGAAAATGCTCGTAGATTTTCCATTAGGCACACACACACTCTTTCCAGCAGCATGGAAAAGGAGGAGGCTGTGGTAAGCACACTGCACATGGTTCAGGGTTTTCCAAACAGATCCTGTGGGTTAAATTCATCCCCCTGTGTGGGGAGATCCACGGTGAGCTGGAATTTGTGGCAGCACCAGCAGGAGCAGCCAGAATCCAGCTCAGCACCAAGAGGAGCAGCCAGCCTGATCTGACCACATCCCACACACTTCCAAAAACCCTAAAGGCTTTTGCTCCTCTTGCCCAACCTATTGCTGGGTATTTCTGTGGCTGTTTTTTATTTTAATTTCATTTCTTACTCTGCTATTTCCTGGAATATTTAATTGCTCCCCACTCAACAACTCATTTAAGCTCCCACTGCTCTGTGAGCAGGTGAATTATCCTGTTAGGCACAGACTAAATTCCAGTTGTTTGAATGTGTGTTCATTCAAGCCCTGATCACCACAAAATAGGAAATGTGTATTTTAATATTTAGTTAGATCAATTAACCCTCATTAAACCAGTTGGTGCTTCATCAACATAAAACAAATATAATAAATCTCTGCAGAGCCCCACTGTATATTGAGTGAATGCCAATTAATTAAAAATGTGGTATTAGCAGTTTCCCAATGATGGCATAAATATGTATTTATTACATCACTGTTAATCTCTGTAAATATGTTTTTAATAAGCTCGTGGTATTTAGTCAGCATACAATAACTGTCTCATTAAGCTTAAATTAAATGCATGGTTAAGCATATTAAAAACACTTAATTTAAAGCATTGCCAACATTCTTCATATCAGTTCCCGATGTGGTTATGGTTTCTCAGGGTTTTAGAGATTCTGGTAAAACTGGTGGCCCTGTGAATTTCTCCTCAGTATTTATTAAGAGTCAGAGTTATTTAATGCTCTAATTTTATAAATACAGAGCCACTCAATCCATGTAAAGGAAGACTGAGTTTTAAGGCAAGAATGCTCACGTGCCAAAGCTCTGAGCAGACAAAACATTTTTTTAAAAAAATCAAACAGAGGCTGTAACAGCAAAAGAAGAGCAAGAAAGGGAAAAGGCCTCTGTTGGAATAACAATAAAGAGAATGTTGCTGGCCATGATTTTTCATTTATGGATAACTGGAGACATGAATAGATTTGCTGTTCCCAGCAAGGAGAGGGATTTACAGCCCCAGCTGGGGATCCCGTGGATCCCGCGGATCCGCCGGGAACGCGCGGCCGCCAACGTCGGGTTTGTGTAGCCAGCAAAGCGATGGCCAGGCAGGGACAGCCACAGCTGAAACTTTTACTGCTCTGAGTTCCCTCCTGGAGTCCCTCGGTATCTGATTATGTCACAGAAGTTATTTAAAACACGCATTAAACGCCAGCTAAATCAAGAGTTTCCGTGACTTTTTTTTCCAAAGCAATGAAATTCAGGACAAACACTCTACTATGCGTGGAGATCACCACCTGGAGAGCAGAACTCTTCATTTCACACCCTGTCTTTCCAAATGGAGCTCGAATGAAGTCGTGTGTTTTATTCATTTTATTATTTCCTGGGCTATTTATACTGGCATTCAGAAAACATACGGCAGAAAATTCAAATTTACCGAGACGCTCTGCGCTCCATGTAATGAGCTCCAAAGGCTTTATGAACTTGGCTGCACTTGAGCCTTGTATTCCACACTGGACACTTCACAATAATGCAGGAATAAATAGCACCAGGAACAATCCTCAGGGTGACTCTCAGAGGTGCAGAAAACAAGGGACAGGAAAGTTGCAGAACCACGTGTTAGGAAAGCTCTGACAGTTTGGTGTTTCCAAACAGCACCAGCAGAAGATGCAGCGCTTCTCACCCCAGAAAATCAGGGCCCAAAAGAGGTTTTCAGCTTTGTGTGGTGTTTGTGGGAAGGGAAGATCTGGGATTTCTGTGTCTGGGCTTTTCTCCTGAGGACATCCTCGATACTGGCAAAGCCAGATGTCCATGGACTCCTCCTGCTGAAGAGATCACCACAAACCTCTGCGTGGAGTTTCTCACCTACAGCTTCTATTTGCTGTTCAGTTTTGAATTTGTAGGGTTTCACCTTTTTCTTCACTGATACAGCATAAAATTCAAAATCTGCTGCCTTGCCATGTGCTTCCTGCTCTCAGCTGAGGCTGCACTGACATGGTCTGTGAGGTTCATGAACCCCTGCAGAGTCTGAGCAGACTTGGACTGATTCCTGCTCTATTACAGGAGTCTGAGCAAGCCAAATTTTCTGTGAGTTTAATTGTCATTAACTATGTACACCTCAATCCAAGTGAACCCAGCTGGATATTCTGGTTCTTCTGTCTCCATTGTCTCCTTATTCTTTAAAGCAGTAAACCCCGTATCTTTAAGGAGAATGGTGAAGTAAATGGGATGCTGGATGAACAGGCAGACATCTGGATGAGAACTGAGGTGTGGGGCTTCTTCCTAGGATCAGTTAATTCTGACAATTTCTATTATTCAGGTAGCACAGACGAAATTTCAATTCAATACTGGGAAGTTGGCTTTCTGCTCTTTGTGAAAACAGAGAAGAAAGGACAAAAATTATCAGGGAAGTAGAGTCAGAACAGAAATGGGAAATGCTATAAAAAACAGGAGATGGAATATGTTGTGTTTGCTCCTCTTCAGCTCTGCTACAGCCACTGCACCAAAACCCCCTGGCTTTGCCCTGAGGGTTTCCCTGCTCAGGGAAGTCACTGGTGCTCAGGGAAGGAAGAAGGATGAATTTCAGTGCTGGGCCCGTGGCCTTGATCCCCACCCATTCCAAAGGATGAGTTGGAATCAGTGGATTCTCAGTTGCAGCAGCAGATTTGGCACATCCCCTCTGAAATCCTTGTGTGTCTCTCAGTACCTGGAAGGTTTTTGGTTTCCACAAACAGGATCAGCTCAGCCAAGCTGGGGGAAGGGAATGTCAGCAGCATTCCCACTTCTGTAGATATTATTTTTGCAAACCTGAGGTGCAAATTGTTTGCAGAATCTCAATTACACCCCTTATAATATTGTCATGTGCAATCAGCTCACTATGAAAACAGGGCTTTCAGAGGGTAAGAAAATCATTTGAACTTGTGATCTACAATGGATTTGAATATTCAGATAAGGTCACTGGTCAGAGCAGGGGTGACAGCTGTGGTCAATAAACAGGTTCAGTGAGACAAAATCTTTTTGTCTGTGTGGGAATAGCCTGAAGAGGAGAGGTCCTCAGGAGGGATCGGGGAGATCAAATTGAGCTGTGTCACCACTTTATTTCAGGATGCTCAGGGATGATGGAAGCCTTTGGTGTGGCCACCAGGCCAGGCTGCTGATCGTGCTGACGGTGTCACCGCGGTGCTTTGCTGTCTCTGCAGAGCCTTGTTTGGCTTCCTGCTGATGCACTCCTGACAGGCTACAGGCAGCCTTGAACAAAGCCAACCACGACAGAAAGGACAGGTGTTCCTAAAGTCTCCAATCCTGGGTGCTCAATGTGACATTTCTCTACAGAGCTTGATAATCAGAAAAAGCTGGGATGTGGCTCCTGGCAGTCAGGGCTGAACACCCAAAAACCTGCTGAGGATATTTTAACATCCTGGCTTTCCTTTCAACATCAGTGAAGAATCTGCCTCCTAATTAACCACAAGCCAGAGCACTGCTGGAAATCCAGTGGTGAGCACGAGCAGTACAGTTAAGATCACACTTAAGAAGCTAAGGATGATTAACCTTTGCCTAGGTTATAAAATGCCCCATTTACGAACTGTTGCTACTGAATATATCAGCTGGATATCAATTGGATTATTGAGTGAGAAGTTATTCTTGATGTTTGGGATGATGATATATGTATGGTTACAAACTGTTTATGAGAAGTGGGAAAGCCAATAAAAGATTAATGCAGATTTAAATGGATTTTGCCTCTTTGCCTTTTCCTGGGTTAATTCATGCAGAGGGAAGGCAGTTTTCATCCACCTTGGGAAGGAGCCACCTTTGGGGTTGCACTAAGAGAAGTCCTGCTGCTGTTATCAATCAAATTACACTGGGCCCAAGTGCTGACTGATTTTGTTTTTAATCTGCATGTCCACAATTCCTTTGTTTTTACAAGTTCAGGATAAACTTTCCCGAGATTTCAGCCCGAGTTCGACTTCCCAAGTGCTGACATTTAGTTTTAAATCTGCATTTCCACAATTCCTTTATTGTGAAAGTTCAGGACAAACTTTCCTGAGAGCTGCTGAGAGCAGATTTTCAGTCTGAATTAAACTTCCTCCACAGGCACGAACTAAAGGCAAAATCCTTGATGTGGCTCCTGGCAGCTGTGGCTTCAGCCGCAATTCTTTGTTCCACTGCAGCTTGAAAAGACACATACTTACCTGCCAGAAGTGGCAGACCTGAGGTAACAGTGAAATTTTTATTTTTGGGCTAAAATTGCTGTTTCAGAGGACTGGAAACCCAATCCTTACCCTGGCACTGACTGGAGGAACTCGTGCAGTGTGAACTGCTCTTGTATTTCTCCTCACAACCTTTTTCTGCCTAGGGGGAAGATACTCTTATTTTGTGCTTGTCCCCAGGACAAATTCTATTTCATTGACTCTATTTCATAGCAGAACTAATTCCCCCCCACTAAAAACAAAACCCAAAATTACCAAACAAATAACTATAATTCAGTTATTTGGATAATGTTGGCACTGCGATGCTCAGCCAAGATTTCCAGTTCTCCCAGAATCCAGGAAGGCATCTGAAAAAGGAAAATTTGGTTCCAACCCATCTCTGTTAATATGTACAGCCTTAAAGCCTAAAGACAAGACAGTCTTCTTTCAAATTTACAGCAGCCTGTGTTTAAAAACCTGACAACCCCAAAATGGGCTCTCCATAAACTATAGTGGCACAATTCGTGCAGCTGTAATGTAGGTTGTGTCAGCATTTCCATTATACTCTACACTGCTATTTTTCAGGGGTTTAGATCCTGGCTATAAAAATCCACCTGGGCTGGAGAGTTGGCAAGTTGGAATTTCAGCAGGGGAATTCATTTTTTTCAACTAAATTTGAAAAATAAATTCCATTAGAACTCTAGACAGCCCAGACAAGCTGTGTTCGAGGATGCTCCTGTTTGCCACAGTTCCATTAATATTTTTCAAATTTCATCAGTATTTTTACCACCTGTTTTACAGCTCAGTAAGTAGATTCATTTTGGCTGGAATGCCATCCCACCTCTGGAGTTTCACAGGTAAAATTATTCTGATCCCATTCTACTTATAGATATAAATATTTTTCCAAACTGGTTTTTTTTTTTTTGTTTCTTTTGGTTTGGTTGTTTGTTTTGGTTTTTTGTCTCCCTTATTCTGTGTTTTCTGTAAATCTGTCAGTCTCTGGAATTACAATATTTCCCATTATTTCCCATTTTTGTCCCATTGTTTGCACACACAGACAGTAAAATTTCTCCCCAAGGCCTGTGCTTGTCACATCCCTCTGTGCACTTGCTAAAATCCATTTTTCCAGCATCTCTAGATTTGCTGCCATTTGTTGCCTAACTGCAAGTTTTTGGAAATCCGTGCCATTTTATTTTCCTGGAAGATTTCTGGGAAATATTCCAAACCAAGATTCACACAAGCGTCATTTAGTAGTGCCATGTAATATCTATTTTTCTTCACCTTGCAAGGGTGAGCAGGAAGCTCAAATCAGAAAACAAGGAACAGGAAATAGAGATGAGGAAAGCTCTCAGATTCACCGATGATTTCAGGCAATGTAACACCCAGAGTGTGTTATGTTTATTTTTCACTGAAATGACTAAAAGGATGGGGCAGAAGTCTTAATTTTCCCCCTTTTAGTTTGCAGGAACCGGTTAAGATAAATCAGAAACACTAAAGCAAGATTCACAAAGAACAAGCTATTAAATTTCATTATTAATCTTTTTTATTTTATTTTTATTTTAATGATGTCCCTATTCCTCAGTGCTTGAGCAGATGTGGATGGAGGGAACACAGTGCAAATCCAGAGTAAAGCTGTCCCTTTTGTTAAAAAGGCCACATTTCACAGCTAATCCAGCCAGTGATCATTCATGGATTGGTAATTTGGAAATATTCCTGCATTCCCAGTGGAAAGCCCAAGCAGCCTCTTGGCAGAGCTGTGATCTTGATGCCTCGCTACACTTTCAAATCCCACTCTTCAATTTGAGAACAACGAAGACGCTCCAGCTCCCACCTTCCATTAGATTAATATTTGGGCTGGATTTTGGCACTGCCACCATTAGGATATTTCATTTAGATAAAGGATCTGAATCTCTTTTCCCTTCAGCAGCCCTCAGTAAGTCCCAGCAGCGCTGCAGGTGTGGAAGTGAAGGATTGCTCCTTGGAACTCCTGCTGCCGAGGTCTCCACTGAGCCCTGGCACAATTAAATTTGCTGTGCAAGGTCAGGATTTTGTCTCCAAGGCTGGAAGAGACGAGTCAGCAGAAACTCTTCCAGGCTCTGCTGGCTGGCCATGGAGAACAGCAAGGGAAGTGCTCGGAATAATGAGCTCCTCAAAGCCCGGGATGGTTTATGTCTGATTCATCAGGCAGTCAAAATGCAGCTCCACAGCCAAGGAACACATTTTTTTTGGAAGGGATCTGCTCATAACCGGAAGAAGGATTGGTCCCCTGTGTGGCCACAGGAGTGTGCTCGGGCTGCCCTCAGAACAGGCGACCACCAGGGTGGGGTTTGTTTAAATTCTGCCCAAATCCCAGCCTCAGGTGTGCTGGTGCTGCTGGTCAGAGGGATCTTCTGTCCCTCAGTGCCACTCTGGATTGAGGTGAGCGTTCCAAAGCTCAGTTAACCCCTTGCTCAGCCACTCTCCTCACCTGGGCTTTTGGGATTTTTCCTTTCCTTGTCAGCAAAGGAAATCTGCCCATCTTTCACCTTGAATTTCCAAGCAAGACCACAAACTATGTAAATGAACAGCCTCCCTCTGTCTCCTCTGCTGTCTATATAGATTTTCCAGCACCATAGCTATATTCCATAGAGCTGCATCTCCGTTCACTTGGAACGGATGGAAAAACCTTTCCCATTAATGGGTTTCACTGTGCTGGAGACTCACAGTGCAATAAAGCTGCATTTCTGTTACTCTAACAAAGTCTAAGCCAGAATTTACATAGAAGGCTGGTGGAAAAGCATTTAGATGATGGGAGAGGAGAAAGTTAGGCTGGACAGGATGGCAGCAGGGTATGAACGTGACAAATAGAGAGTGGGAAGGCTCGGGAACACGGGCAGGTTGTTACTGACAGGAGGGCAGGCAGCAGAGAAGAAATGGACTGGAGTTTTCCTGGATCCCAACTTTTCCAAAGTATCTCTACACACAGGGCCGGACCGCAGGTTCTTTTAGTGTTTCAGAAGGAAAATTAAGCTGCTGTAGGATATAAATGGGTAGAAAATGGCTGCATGGGGAGCTGGAAGCCAACCCACCCCGCTGGAGGGAGAAGGCAGAGGAGGAAAACAGGGCAGAAATGCCAAGGCGGAGCTCTGCGGGACTGCCCTCACCCGGAGCTGCTCCCGCAGCCTCGTGTTCATAACAACGGCAGGAAATTTTAACACTCGGGATAAGTCAGTGCCTTGCTGAAGAGATCCTCACTCCCCAGAGAGCCCACATTAATGGGGTCATGATGGCCACAAGCCCCTTTGGCTCTGCAGGCCGCCCTGCACGGAGGAATTCCTGCCTGAAGAGCGTCACCGCCAGCGGCAAAGCTTTGTGGAAAGGGACACCAGCGGCTGCTGGCGCCATGGAAACCACACTCGAGCAGGTGGGGAGGGACACGAAGTGCTGAGGTGACAGGGGGAAGTCACAGCCTTACAAACAACCCCTCTTTCTCACCACAGCAGGTGGCGAGAGCTCGTGGTGAAAGGCTCCCCTTGCCCTCGGAGCACCTGAGGGGAAGAGAAGCGGAGATCTCAGAGCTGATCACACAGACTCCAGCATCAGTGGGTGATGGAAATTCCTCCAGACAGGGACAAAAAGCAACAGCTGATGCTTGGGAGCAGCCCTGCTGATCTGTGAGAGAAAGAGCAAAGTGCCCAGCACCACAGATCTGTTGGTCCTCACTTGGGAAAAAAACCCAACCTAAAGAACTCCAAGAGAAAAGACAACTGCAGGGAGTTTTAGAGGTTTTCTTCAAGCTAAATAACAGTGAATGAAGGGAAGCATTGCTAGCTTGGCACTTTTGCAAAGGATGTCTTTCCTGAAGCAAAAAAAGCAATTATTGCCAAGTGAGTACTTCAGAAGTGGTGACTAACTCCTCATCTTGCACCATTTTGCTGTTCAGAGGTTGTTCAGTGGAACTCGTGTCCGCATACAAACATAATCATCACTCCTAATTTCTATCTCCCGTTGGTAGGTAATCACTGCAGGCCAGCAGATCTTCTCTGTGCAGCTGATCTGGGATAAATCCGCATCCTGGCTGCCAATCTTTGCCACTCCAGAGCCTTCCTGTGGCAAAGGAGGCTTCTTGGAAAGCAGAGGTGGAGATCCTGGACTCAGTGGGTGCCCATGTGCCACCCAGGATCTCCCAGAATGTAAAAAACCCCTCCAAAGGGCTCTGCTGGCATTTCAGGGCCGTTCAGAGTGTGCATAAAGTGCCTCTGCAGCTGGCATGATCCTGGTGGAAGGCAGGCCCTGCCCTGCTGCAATCACTGCTCTCACTTCGCTCTGTGATCACCAACATCTGCTGACAGCACACCTGCAACATTTCCCCTGCTGCCAGCAGAGCTGGAAGATGTCGCTTCATTCTCCTTGCTCCTGGTTTTGCCTTTCTAAAGGTTTTATACATTTTTTTTTTAATTAGCCAACACTGATGGAAAAGCCCTGGTACCCCTTCCACCCTCTCCCAGAAAGGGATTCAGCAGGCCCAGGTTAGAGGCTGAATTTCCCTGAGTCTCAGGTGCTCCTGCACTGGTTGCATCCTCTCCAATTCCCAGCAGATGTTTCCTGCTGGGTCTGCCTCTTCCCACACTGGAATTCAGCCTGGTTTCCACGATTCCCTCTCAAGGAATATTCATTTCACAGAAGACCTGTGCAGCTTGGTGTTAGGCCAGCAACACCGGTCAGAAATTGCAGCTCAAGGATTCCTGTTGTTTTATAGCATTTTCTTTCCCCCTGTAACACAAGTGGATGCTGGAGCCAGAGGCAGCAGAGACCATCATCCACCACATTTGTCACCAAGCTTGATAGATAGTATTCCCAAGCCAATGCCATAAATGCTGTTTGGAAATTGCAAAGCCAGGCTGCTCGTGCTGCTGGTCTGGCCAAAAAGAATTAATTTATAATCATGAATATAAATTTCATAGATAGTATTATTGTCATTCTGCTTTTGAGTTATAGGACATGTGGGGAGTGGCTTGTGGAGCAGGAGCAGTGTCACCATAAGTCAGTGTAATTCCGTTGACGATCGTTCGATCCATCACGTGTCCATAAATCAATCAATTCCCTGCATTAAAGGAGCAGGCCTCACCTCTCTGGAGCTGGGGGACAACCAGGGGGGTCCAGGTGCTCCTGGTTGTGCTGACTAAGCCTGGGTTTGTGGCAGAAATCAGCCCCACTTCATGGGAGGATTTTCACCGTACTCCCATCGGCTGGGTGATGTTTCCCCACGTGACCCCATGCAGGTTTTTTAAAAAATCCCACATCATTCATCCGGATCCGTCCTCCATCTCCCTGCCCTCTGCTGCACATTAAATTACCGGGCTTCCTAAATGAGTGATAGTTGACAAACTACAGTCAACTTCCTGTCCTGACTGAAATGACATTAATTCAACCGGAGCCCAATATATTCAAAGGTCTCTGAAATGCCATGAATTAGGGAGCAGATCTTTTCCATTAATGTGTCCCAGTCCCTCCCAAAGGCTGCCAGCCTCGGGGAGGAATAAAAGCCAGCAGAGCCTCAGTGCCACAGAGCAGGAATGAAATGGCTTTGTGAGCACGCTGCTGGGAAGGGGAGTGCAGGATGCTCAGGAGGAGCCCCCACAACCACAGAGAGGCATTTTGGGAAGCAGAGTTAGAGGGTTAAGCAACCCCATTGTTCCCCTAATGAAAAAACATGATTATTCATGGCAGAGCCGCAGTGTGTGGTTTGCCAGTTACCCAATCAAGGGCCGTGCTCGCTCAGCCATGAGTGAGGGCAGTGCCCATAATATTTTATTGCTATTAAGCCTCAACTTTGCATGTTTTTATATAGACTATAGGGTGTTTAATAGCCATGCAAAGCCATGACTTCCTTGAATAAATTACAGCTGGGCAGGGGAGGATAAATCCTACCCCGGGCTGCCCACGCTGACCCTTCCTGCACAATGGAAAATGTGCAGCTGTGCAAAATTGGGACGCTTGGAGTTGGCCAAGTGGGTCTTGTGTGCAAGAGCTCATCTGTTCTGTGAAAATGCTAAAAAAGTTCTGCAGGAAGCTGTCACGGAGCTGAGAGCAGGAGCAGAGCGTTTGGTTGCAATAAAGATGGAGGTTTTTAAAAGCAGGAAGGAAAATGACGTTTTGAAATGTCCAGGAAAGTAAACAGTAATCCAAAATGGTGAAGATGCTTTTGGAAAAATGAGATTTAAATGCATTCCCATGGTTTAGTGTCAACCGTTTAGTTTTAGAATTGCAGGGAATTATTTTTTGGATGCTAATCTCTTCAGAGACAGGGTCAAGCTGCTTTCCCTGTGGATCAGGGAAATGTCTGCGTGTTCTGAGCTCCACACCTGGATCAGCCTCATGTGAGGAGAAAACACATTCCCAGCGGGAGCTCGGATCAACTGTGACTGTCACAGTTGCTTAATTCACCAGTAGCTTTAAACATGAAATTGGACTGGTACCTATTTATTTATTTATTTATTTGTTTGTTCGTTTATACTCTGGTGTGATTGTGCATGTTCACATTTGTAAGTTTTTCTATTTCCATGAAATATCTGTGGTTTGAGCTCTGCCTTCCTCCTCAAGAACGACACAATTACGATCCTTGACTCCCCTGCAATGCCGGGTTTTTCTGCTCCTTCACAAAGTGGATCCACTCAGTGGTGTCAACTATTTTTTGACTTTGATAAAAACGTATTGAAAGTCAAGATCATCTCTTAATAGTTCACATTTCTATTTAATAACCTGCTGCAATGTCAAAAGATACAACCATCAGATTGCAGTTCCAAGAAGTATTATGCACTGCCATGCTATCTATTGATGCACATCAGACATGTCCATGTTATTCCATATTCTGTCCTTTCCAGAGGAAGGCTAAAGGAGACAGAGGGTGCAGATCTTGTTAGGTGCAGCCTCTGACACTATCACTATCAATTGTCTTTTGCTAGCACTGATCATCACCTCAATTATCTGCTGTCCAGCCTACCTGATAGGTTTTTGCAAACTATAACTCTTCTGTCGATGAACATGGAATAATGACAGCTCGGGGCGGATGGACGGAATACAAAAGAGATAAACCCAAAATGTGAGGCGCAAACACGTGCAAACATCCCCCTGTGCCTCCAAATTCATCCGACAACCACACATTTCTGTTGTTCTCTTTAAATCCACGTTACAAAATGCAGCCAGAAAGGGCTGAGTTCAACGTGCCCGGCGTGGCTCTGTTTTCTTTTCCTTTTATTTCACTCCCAAGCCAGGGAAATAAGCAAAAAGTCCTGGAATGCACAGGACCAACCACCACGTGTTTAAATAACGTTTGGCAACTCACTGATAAATTGTTATTGTGTATTTAAATAGCAGGAAAAGAAAGCTGGTTTGCAAAAGTCTGTTTGGTCTAATTTTAATTTAAAGCATTTTTTTAATCATTCCAATACCACAAGCTCGAGCCAAGGACTGAAAAAATCAAACAAAAACTTGTAGGCAGTGAGCTGCTGCTGTAGCTGTAGATTTTCCCCAATTCAATATTCCCCACAACAGGAGCAAATGGATTTTAGTGCAATATTAATTGAAGTTTTGCCAGTATAAGGTTCATGAGGTTAATTCGAAAAGAATACATTACCAATATATTTATAGCATTTAAATAAATTAGGATTGCACTTCACACATCCATAACAGCTGTTAAATAATATTTTTATTCTATGTAAATTCTATCCATTCATCTCTGTTGTATAACAAATGACCATAATTATGGTGCTTCATTGGTAGGAAGGTCATTGGTAATCTTGCAATTTCTCATTGGTGTAAAAAGAGAAAACAGAAATGTTTGTGATGAATGTATTCAACCTTTTGCATACTTTGGTGCTTGGGACTGTGCATTAAAATGCAGCAAGAAATTAAGTTCTTCCCTTACACAGCATTTTTAATCTGGTGCTGTTGATTTGTTATAACTATGGCATTTACAATGCTTTTTCAGAGGGCTTTTTCCTGTGTATTTTATATTTGCTTCCTCAGAAACTGAAAGGGTTCAGACATTCACAGCATTCCCCCTCTTCCCAAAAAAACCCCACCAGAGCCAGATATCAAAAACTCACAAGTTCCGGTCTTTGCATTTTTAACTTGCGGCCCACAAATCTTGGATTATTGAAAAATAATCAAATCAGTGCTTCAAACCAAGTTGTTAAGAATCCTTGAATAAGAGTGAGACCACTGATTATTACTGGAAGTCTCTGAATTGAGATTACTGAGCTAAATTGAGATTTTTCTTTTTCCTAGTTCAGTGTTAATTTTTATATTTTTGATTTTTTAGATATTTGATTCTTACTTCCAAAAATGGAGCAGTCCATGTTTTCTGAGAATATATTTAGAACGAGGCACTTCCCTGCAGCAGTTATGAAATTCTTCTGTCTAACTTCCTAAAACACAGAATATTTGGTCTAATTCAACCCCAAACTTTTATAGTTCTCCAGGTGCAAACACCCATTGTGGTTTCTAGTGGAATACACAATGACGGCACGGATTTTACAGGCAGGAAATGAAGATGGAATACGAGTTGTTAATTCAGAGAGAGGAAAACAGAAGGAAAACAGAGAAGGAAGGGTGGCCTGTACCTGGGGCATCACTGCAAAAAAGCTCCTCGGAGCAGGGATTCATGCAATGGGAATTCTTTTTAATGAAGCTTGATTTAATCCCATTATTCTAATAAAGAGTAATCAATTGGCAGCAAATCTGAAGGTCTGGTTCAGCTCTGCTCGGAGTTGGTTGTTTTGAAGACAGGCGATACAATGGAGGAGAAGTGAGTTAATCAGCTTTTGCTCCACTAATCCCCACTTCCTGCAGCCAGCTGGAGTTTTGAAGGAGGGCAATTTGGAAGCTGTCTTAGCATAAATCTCCAGTTGTCTGGGGGGAACAAGCCCCTCAGCATTCACCAAGACACGCTTCAAGGAGATTCTACTCTTAATCCAATTTACTCAGCCGAATAAGTCCCACTGCTTCAGCTTGCCAACAAATTAAAATCCAGCTTCATAAAAACACCTTGAATTTGGAAGGTATTGGCTGGCCTGCTAGACTTGAAACTTCATTTATTCTGGCTAACTTCTCAATTATCTTCCCAGCAGTGGAGATGTGTAAAAGTGCAAAAATCAATAGGATTCTATTCCCTTTCTATTGGAAAGGGAAAAATTAATGAGATAGGACACTCTCTTAATCAGAAATAAATGTTTTAATTCAGATAATGACATAGTTTTCCCTCGCTGAAGGATGACAAATGCTGGGCTGCACCCCCAGCAGAAGCAGTTTCAATTTTATTGTAAATATAAAAGGTATTGATCGGTGAGATGCACAAACCCTATTGCTTACAAAAGCCATTCAGGGGGACTGGGAAAACTATTAAGCACTGGGTCAGAAATCAATAAACAACACTGAAATGTAGCAGAGGTCGCCCTAAGGCTTCGTGGCATCTTAGAAAGCCAAGTGGCAGAAATAGTGACAGAAATGTCTCTTGTGGAGCAATGTTAGGGATGAAGGGGTCACGCCTTTAATCTCTTCGGGGCTTTGACAGGTCCGTGGCACAGAACTGATGCAGCCTTTCCTGGCTGCCTTTGATTTAAATACATGCTGATTCATCCCACAGCCCAATGATTGCTTGGGGAAGTGCGAATAGATTGGCTCGGGGAACGTTGCAGGAGGGTTTTGATCCAGCTCCGCTTATGTAAACGGGATTTTTAATTTGAGCTTCGCTTGCCCTCTGGAAAAACGGGGATGCAAAAGCACAAAGGAGGCTCTGAAATCAGGATCTTCCTGATTTAATTTCTGTGTCTTCCTGATGTATTTTTGAAAGATAAATTTAAAGAGGTGAGATGTAAAAGTTACCCAATATGACATTATTTGGAACGCTACAATAAACAGCTTCATTTTTCCTTTCTTTTTAAAAGATGCTTTCAAAGGTAACGCTAAAAATCACTCCCCTGATTGTGCCTGAAGAAATCCCAGTCACGCCAAGTCCGTGCTCACTGCTCTTTGGTTTGGAAGTGCCAGCTCTGAGCCCAAGCTGGATCTCCTCAAAGCCCCGAGGAGCCCAATCAGCTGCTGCTCCACAAACCAAAGCACCCGCAATGAAGAGCCTGAGCAGGCAGAGAGCTCCGTCCCCTGAAGTGGCAGCTGATTTTCCACAGAAGACGTTGATTTGAAAGGCTTAGAGCAGAGTATTGAAACTTTTAACAACATCATTCCAGAAACGGAGCCAGAGCCAAAAAAAAAATAAATTAAATAAATGAATAGAAGCGAGTGACTGTACCTTGTGCTCCGGGGAATGCAGCTTCCCCCTGCCATGGGTATGATTACAAGATTGGTTAGGGTCAGGTTACCCATCAGTAGGTGAAGTGTTCAGGTGCTGAGGATTTCAGTTCCATCTCACCTCAGATATTATGTCAGCTCGGTGTCATTTTCATCGCGGGGAATGATTTGAGGGCTCGCCGTGTCCCCTGTTATTGCGGTCACTTGACCTCAGATGTAACTTCTGTTTAATCCCAGCATTTTAACAAAGCCTGGGAGCAGCACACACACCGCCAGCCACCACTTGACCTTTCCCAGCCTGCAAGATGCCAATTGGCTCCGGCCTTGGATTCCACTGCCCCCTCCATTTGCAACAAATGAATGTTAAGGCCTCGATGAATTGACTCACATTGGAAGTTATATTTTTTCATTGCCACAAGCGTTTTCAAATCGAATCCCCTTTTTATCTTTAGTCCTGCAGTAATAGTATTTTTCCTGTTGCATTTGGGTTGGGAGCATAGAAATGGGTTTGTTCTTGAAAACAATCTTCAGCTCTGCCACGTGCTAATTTTAAGGGAGGACGTATAAAGGGCTAAGTTCTGTATAAAGGATCACTTTTTCTTAGTAATTAAATTGTTTTCTGTAATTTATTAAGCAAGCCTGACTAAATCTGGTAAGCAGAGAGAACTTTTGCAAACCATATAAAATTTTAGAAGTGAAAACCATTTAGTCACAGTTTAGCAGGTTAGAAATACAGTGTCTCCACCCATGCAAATTCGTTGTGATCACTCAGGAACTACTTGATGACAGCTCATGCCAGATAAATTTGTTACTAGAGGAAGATGTGGCCAGACTCAGTGGCCAGCACAGCCTCTGCACTTTTTAAATCGTCATTTTATGTCATTTTACATTTTATGTTACTTTTTTTAATGTCATTTTTATTCTGATGTGAGCACTGCTCGAGCCAACAGCAATTTTGGGGATGTCCCTCAGAGCTCCTTCTTTTCTGAGAGCACTTTCCCCCGCTGGACAGGTCACCCAGGTCGATATTTGGATGCTGCTGAAACTCTGATCTGCCCTACAGGATTTTTCCACGGCTGCTTGGATACAGGAGTGCAATAAATGTTTATGATTAAGCCAGAGTGGCAGGAGTTTTGTGCCAATCAGTAAAATCTGGCTGAGATCAGTAGCCTGATTTTCAAAGGTCCAAGACTCGGGATTCTTTACAAATCAGGTGTCTGAACATGGATTTAGGATCTGCAGGGGCCCTGAGGGATCCACCCTGGAGCGTGGCAGGGGCACTCTGGAACATTCCTGGATCACAGCTCAAACAGAGGTGTTTTACCCAGCTGCAAACTCCAGAACTCTGCAAGGCAAACCAAAGTGTCAGAGGTGCAGGAGGCTCCTGGTCCAAAAATAAACCTTTCCATAGGTGCAGACTCAGGCTGCTTTGCCAACACAATAACGTGCAGGGATCAAGGACCCCGTGGATATTCACCTCCCAGCTCTGTGACTCCTATCACGGAGAAGGAATCTCTAAATCAGAATTTGCTGAGGTGGGTGAGGCATTTTTGGATGAAGGAAAATCTGCACAAGCCAATCCAGCCAGCCCCTTCCCCAGCACTCCTCACCAACCAGGAACAAATTCAAACACGGGGCATGATAGGCCCAGAACAAATGTCCTCATCTCTGTCACCTTCCGAAAAAGCACTGGGTGAAATGAAAGTAATTATCTTTAAAATGAAAACACAGAATACAGCGCACTGCCCTGCGAGGGGAAGGCAGGAGATGGCCCAATCTGTCATTCCCAGCAGAGCCTGGCCTCCCTCCCCACCCTAATGAGAGCTCTGGGCCTCTCCACAATCCATCTTCACATCCCCATTGTGCCAGGCCCACCGAGCTTTCATGTATGAAACTCTAAAATCTAATGGCAGGATGAAAACAGGATGAAAGCTTCCCAAAAATTCCAATTTCCAAGCTGGAATCCAGACTCTAAGGTTTTGAAAAACACCAGAATTGTTGCGTGATCAAGAGTAAATCCTGAGGGCTGGACCCAAAGTCTGGGACTTTCTTCTAAATAAAATCCTGATCAATGTATTAAACAGCTGTCCTATGTGCAAATTTGTCCTCAGGTATTATTATTATTATTATTATTATTATTATTATTATTATTATTATTATTATTATTATTATTATCATCATCATCATCATCATCATCATCATCATCATCATCATCAT